>OX637648.1:9015830-9616980 GCA_951802225.1 Euspilapteryx auroguttella | reverse complement strand
ATTCGGCCCATCACTAATACAAATAATAGCCTGTTCAAAGTCATAATAAACAAAAAAAGAAAATTCAAACAAAAACTCACTCATAAAGTCGCCCTGATGCTGATTATTATGCATGAGCGGGTGCGGTTGGTTCTGGTACTGCTGATTCTGGTACTGGTGGTTCTGGTTCGGGTTATGATACTGGTTCTGGTTTTGGTGGTGGTTTTGGTTCTGGTGGTGGTTCTGCGGCTGCTGGGGATGCTGCTGGTGCTGCAAGTTGTTCCCCATTTGACCCTGACCGCCGCTTCCACCGCTCGGGTATCGCTGCTGTTGAATACAAATTTAATACATACTACTTTAAACTTTCCATTCCATTTAAAAATTCCATGTTAATTTATTATTATTACATCAGCAACGTATTTTGCCTAAGCTCCCAATTTGTTTGAAGGGTGAAAACTTGATTATTGTTATAAAGCCCACAAACTGAGTCACAAAGGTGAAGGTGCTTTTGGACCCCTAATCACAAAAGATTAAAAAGCTGGAAATTGTGTGTGTTTGGGTTTTGGATTTACGAATGGGGTCAAATTTGGACAGGTTGTTGCTTAGCTGCTCAATTTTTTTCTTATTTTATACAAAACTTTTTAGAGCTGCCTGACGAGCGATATTTTAATAGCTTACAGCTTCGAGCATCTACTAAGAACATTTTGAAATACGATTAAGAAACCTTAGAACTTTATCGAGACATACCCTATTCCTAGAGTTGTTCCGGTTGTTCCTCTGCTGCGGCTGCGGCTGCCCCTGGTGCTGCGGCCGCGGCCCCGCGCCCGCCCCGCCCCCCGCGCCGCGACCCGCGCGACCGTCGCGTTGCTGCCCGCCCGCGTTCGCTCCCGCTCCCGCCTTACAAAACAATAATCGTAAAATATGGACAATTTTACGGTCTGAATACTATAAATATACAAAGACAATGCGTATCAAAGAGTGAGACAGAATCATTCAATAACAATAAATTGTGAACTTTAAATAATAACTGCAATTTCAGAATTAATTAGCTGTGCAGAGGCGGCACGGAATCATCATCATTATCAGCCTGTTAGAGCCCACTGCTGGACAAAGGCCTGTTCTCTCGCACGATTTGCAAAATGGTCCTGCACCAGCCTGAAATACCAATCTCATCCCATGAGTAAAAGGCGGCTAGACAAAGAACGGGCAGCAGCGTGCTTTGCTGAATTATGTCTTTGTTGAATTGTTAATCTTTGTGCCAATCTGTGAGGAAAATCTATGTCTAGAAGTGGATATCAATTGATAAATAGAACACATACCTGAGTGCTCTGATCAGCAGTAGGGCTCTTCCTGTGCCCCAGCCCCGGGGTCCCGGAGCGAGACGAGTTCTGCTGCGACCCTCCACCGATCAGATCCAGCATGGAACCTGAAATGTTACCTGGTTCGTCATGAGGCCAATCGAGAAGATTATATTGAGCTTGTGTACCCTTAAAATTTTGCCATATTTTAGAAAATTTACATTTGTAAAAGGAATTATCATTTGTTTCAGCCGGTTCCTGTCATCTTTTAGGCTTATTCAGACCCAGTTTTATGTTTGATTTTTTAGTAGCAAAACACTCACGGAAGAGTGGAAATGGGCTCTAATGTTTTTACTAGTTTAGTAGATAGGACATGGTTGTCTCAGTAATATGGTAGTTTCACTAGATAACTAAGGCCTATATACGTAGTATGACAATTGCCTTTCAAAGTAATAAATATGACAAAATTTTGAATCTAGCACAATCTCAATTGACAAGTTTAGGTTTGCTAAGGTGGCAAATAGCAAAAGGCAGAGAAGTTTATGATAGCCCTAATTTAAAACTGAAATGTCTTTAAATAATGGTTTTAGGATGTAGTGAAGGTAAGTAAGAATCAAATAGGCCTAAATAAAAATATTCTAACCTAATATGCTAAGTTCAATGATAATGAGAATAATTAGAATTCTAGATTATTTAAACTAAACTAATAAGATTTTTGTTACTATAGAACTATATGATTTTTATTGACTTTTAAATAATGAAATGTACTACAGCAGGTATATATTGTGTGAAAGCATTTTTATGATTAAAAAAATTACAAGCAACAGACCAAGGCGAAAATGAATAATGGATGAATCATATTGCGATTTTCGATGAGAATACTAATGTGAATATCTTTGATTAGTCAAAATATTAATAAGAAGTGAATAATATTTGTTAATTTCTTGTTAGGGTTGTAGGAATTATTCATAAGGGTCAGTTGGGACTTAAATTATTTAAATTTTGATTAATTAATCATACACAAATTAACTTCATAATCATAGAAACAGAAAGAAAAAAAAAAAGAGCTCTATAAAATTTACTTAAATCATAGAAACAGAAAAACTAAAATTGCATTGATATGAAGAATATGTGCATGTATGACATTGGAAAAATGAAATATATTAAAAAACATAAGAAATTATCTACAATTGACAGCAAACAAACCATTATATAGGGATAATGAAGGAACTAAAACATATTTTCTAAAACAGTAAAAAACTTGCAACTCTTATAACTTTGAATTGAGAAAAGGCAAATAATTCTTCTTAATTTTATACTGATAACACTTTTTGAAGATAAAGAATAAGAGCCCTAAACATTGCTGTCAAGTTTATAAGAGATAATAATATATTACTTATAATGTTAGTGATGTTAGTTATTAGTTCTAATAGGTATGGGAATGTTAGCACCTACCAAGCATCTATTGAAAAGCGCAAATATTGCAAAATGGCTCTTGAGCCTAAGCAGAGGCAAAGATATCTCAATGTATTAAAAAACCTTGGTCTTTCACTTGGTTGGTATGGTGGCCAATAGCTGATCCAATAGGACCAGCCGAGGGTTGCTGCAGGCCCATCTCCACCGGGGGTTGCTGGGACAACTCACTCGTCTTGCTCATCTGACCGTGAACACTGGCAGGAAACCCACCCATGGGGTGGTACTGCGGGTATTGGTTCTGCCCCACAACTGGATGGCTAAACTGTCCCCCGAACTGGCCGGGCGGAGCTCCACCGCCGCCGAGCGTCGGAGGCACTGACATCTGCATGATTGCGGGGTCATTAGGCAAGGACGGCACATTGTTCAGCACTCGGATATCCTTGATGTCAGAGCCACGAAACAGGATGTAGTCATAGACTTGGCTCTGAGGAGCTACCGGGAACTGCGTCTCGCGATCTTCCGTCCCGAATGACCGCACTGAAACACCAAATAATTGCAAGTCATTAGATTGAATCAAGCAAAAGAAATCCTTCATCATCATTATTACTTACAAATACCGACAAATCGAGATTAGATGCTGGAATTTGTTGGAGGGAAGGGAGTTAAAACGACCCACTGACCAAGCTTTCAACGTCATCACTTTGCAATTTGAAAGTTAACAACTGAGGGTAGTTTGAGGGTGCATTACACAGCGAAATTACTTCCTGCTAAGAAATTATGAAAATCCAAGTATGAAATCAAGTTATTTACAGAGTAAGGATAGCGTCTTACAAACAAAAATAGGGTGCAAATTGTTCGAAGTCATAGGGAGGGAAAAATGTTCGAAGTCAGCGAACAGACGCCGGTGACCGTCGAGAGTTAAAGTTTGGCAGTATCACTCGAAATTTCGAATGCGAAATTATAAATAACGACGACTTTTATCGCAATTGCAAACAAAGCTATAATATAGAATCCATTTGTCAACTTACCGCTTGCCAAGGCGATGGTACATTCCTGAGGATCAACGGTGAAAAGTCGACCTTCATATCGGATGTCTGCTTTAGATATTAGGCTTATCTTGGAGCCCAATTCGGGCATTCCAGTACTCATAATGACACTTTGCTAATAAACTGCCGATGACCGAAATATTTAAAGATTTTGTCGACCATGAAACAACAGCAACAGCCGAAGGCCACAGAACAAAATGACTGACTGACGAGAAGTTGGCCGCAAGCGGCGTTTACAAACAGCTGCTGAGGTGAGAGAATAGTGTTGTCCATTGCAATCATGCCACATGCACATGCCATCGGTAGTATTTTTTTTTTATAGCAACACTGTCAGATACAGCAGCAGATACAGTATCAGCTAGAGGTGGGTGAAACCGTGATCAACTCGATATTTGTAGTGAATATCGGTTTGTGAAAACGGCTACCCAATATCGATATCAAAACTGCCAAAACTTGACTAAAGTTTGGTTGTTTTAGTTACTGTATATAGTTACGCTGTTATTCATAAAAAGTTAAACAGCATTTTAGTTATTTGACGTATATCAGTTTAGACTGGATGTCTCGTATTTACCATAAAACAAACCAGAAAAGTAGACCTCCAGTAAAGATACTTAGAACCTAATGTATTTTTATGAATAATACGGTTACATTCTTATTCATAAAAAGTTAAAGAGCATTTTAGTCATTTGACGTATGCCAATTCAGACTGGATGTCACGTATTTACCATACAACAAACCAGAGAAGTAGACCTCCAGTAAGGCTACTTAAAATCTCTCTATCTTTATGAATAAGACGGTTAGTAGTGTTTAATTATTGCCGGTCTCCGACTACTAGGTATGTATGTATTGTTTGTTTTTTTTCGCTGCTGCACCTACGTGGAATTAAAACATCGCAAAACTATTATTTTTCTGCTCTTAATACGACCTTATTTCTGTCTATAAAGATTAAGTTTAGTTTACCAAACAAAAATTGTGTCCAAGGTCAAAATAGAATAACTCATCTTAGCGATGCGAAATACTACATACCTACAATACTTAGTGCGTCTCTCTTTCAAATAATAAGAGTAAAAAAAAGAAAGGGATGGTATTCTGTTTACCTAGGCGGCGCACAGGCAGTGTTGCCGTTTGAAGAAAAAAAAATGTGCTAAACTCATATCAAAAATGCACCAGTTTCTTACTAAATTCTGGGTTCTGAAATCCACTAAAATGCGCTAAAGATATACCAAAATTGCACCAGTTTCGCACTAAATTCCGCTAAGTTTTACCTTTAAAATTTTTTTTTTTATCTTGAAATTCACTAAAAACTATTTTTGTTATTTGATATTCATTTAACATACATAATCTCACGCCTTTATTCCCCGACGGTTAGGCAGAGGCACCATCTCATCAGACTAGGGCCCTCGATTAGCCGAGTTTAAGTTTGGTATATAAGACATATTAATGTAAATCTTCGTTTAGTTTTCTAGAATTTAAATCGTTTTTAAATACCTAGTCTGATATTTTACCTACCTACCTGCTGTTTTTTTCGCCCATTCTGGGAATTGAAAGGTACAGTCACGGACTAGGAGGCCGTAACAGATTTGTCTATGGTTTCGTCAGCCCTAGACTGTATAACCAAAGAACAAGAGCTATTTTGCAATACAGAAAAACCGGAAGTGTTACGCCGATCGTGTCCGCCACTGTACATAGTCCATACAGATAATTCTACAGTAAATGGTGGTTCTTGCGGAATCTATCGGAAACATTTCGGAAGGGCCTTCCTTTATTTCTCACGTTTCCAACATAGTTTTTATATAATAAAGCGCATATAAAAAAACCCACACTCAAAGTTAAGAAACCAAAGTTTGAAATTATCTTCCCGCTTTGCACTAAAAATCTCCTCACCATAGACGTTGTTGTTGTTGTTCATCCTCACCATAGACGATTAAGTTCAAATCGTTCTCAAATTTAATGAATGGTAACACTTTTAAAAAAGTTAAATAAAATTATGATCTGTGCTTAAAATGTCCGCGAGAGCCGCGACCGTTGAATTGTATTGTTGATGTTTGATTTGAAAAGTGTTGTGAATCGTTATAACAGTTTTCTGTTTTAATTTTGACCATAATTTACCTTAAAAAAGCAATACACTGTTTATAAAGGAAGTATCCTGCCTTATTCATGTAGCAATAATCTTCATGTTGAAAATTCAAGATGATGTTGGAATCGCCGATAACGTCTACTCCAGAAATCGCAAAATTGAGAAAAAGCATTGGCGGGAGTGGTAACAGCTCTATTAGGAGAAGGAGCCTTATTCCTCATGTTAACAAACCTGGAATTCATGAGGTCTGTATTCACCATACTAATCATTGTAGGTACGTTGGTATTCTCTGCGCAAAATCTTGTCTCCAAAAAACAATGGTTTTGTGCACAAAATCTATAAAAAAATATGCCGAAGACTTTCACTGGTCTAATATTATTCCCCTTAAATGATACTGATGTATGATCAATTAATCCATACCAAAATAATAAAAAACATTGATAGCCAGCTAACTAATTAAAACTTTCTAGGATCGCAATGATGATGAAGCAGAGAGGTCCTCGCTGGTGGCATCAGAGCGAGCGGTGGTCACATCGACTCCGCATGCATCTCCAAGGCCTTCTACAGATACTATGAATTCATCGCCACAGAAGGAGCACTATCAAGGATGCCTAAAGTTATATGCAGAGAATGTGAGTAGTTTTGACAAAAAAATTATAATATATGTATATTGCTCTTAGCTTTATGATTTTTTTAAAAAGAAAGGGATTACTTCCTTCAGAAACACGTTCACAATTCATATATGTACAGTGGCGGTCTAGAATGTAACAGATTTGTCTATAGTCTCCTGTGCCCTAGGCTGTTATACCAAATAACAAGATTTAATTTTGCAATACAGAAAAACCACACTACAATACTTTCCATAATATTCTAAATTTTATGAATTGAAAGATTCAGAATATTATAAATATTTAATATTTATTATGATATAAAGATATAATATTTACAACCGACTAAGAAAACTTAAGGCTAAAAGAATACACATTAAAACTAAAAAATAAAATTTGAAAAACAAAAACTAATTAAAAAGTCCACCGCCTAAACAGCCCTTTTCGAAAGCGCCCAGGATGCTGGCAGCATTCCCGCGCTGGATAGCCACAGAGAGCCGCTGCACCAAGAACGAACCGGAACGCCGGTCGTGTCCACGGTCCACGAGGCGACGACCCAGCTTATTTATAAAGCTAGCCGCCTCTGAACCCCACACTCCCGACGTTTCGAAGGCCACAGGTACAAATATGTAGGCATCTTCCAGTGCCGCATATTTGACGTGTTTGGCTCTGGCAGCACTCTCCGCGGCGGAAGCAGCTGTCCTTGTTGTGGATGGGAGATGCGTAGCAGCGAAGGTGCTAACGCATGTCGCATCCCACAACAAGCAACGATCCTTTCCCAAGGCACCAGCGTCTAGCCATCCGGGCGTTTTCCGTCTGTACGACTTAGCCCGGGAGGTTCCAGTACGCAGGGAACATTGGCTGATACTAATGCCCTGCGAATAATGTCGTTCAGCGCATGATGGCGGGGGAATCTGCCAATGCAGATTCAGAATAAGATTTAATTGAGAAAAAAAACACTGACAATATTTATACAAAAATGCTTTATTCTCATTATTACCACCACCTCTATTCCAGAAAATCAACAAAGACAATGCATGGAACCTTCAACTCATAGACTTCATGACTTCCATGCTGCGGCGGCATGACACGCGCATGGACAACCTGCAGACAGCTTCCACTGTAGTGGATGCTTCAGCCAGAATTTACTCCTTCAGGGTGGACGCTGTTCATCATGACGTGCTGAAGATGGCTGGAGGGCTTGTCAAGGCTTCTCAGGTATTTAAATTTAACTAGCTGTGCCTGCTACTGTGTCTGTGAAAAGTAACTTTTCCATATTTTCTCACTGTTTCAACCATCCTTGGACTGTGACAAATATTTAAAATCTTGAGTTTTAGCTATAGCAATAGATTCTAATCTATATTAAATTTAATTTGAATAATAAATAACAAAATGTTATAAGCTGACCTGACCTGGCTGGTGGTTGCCCAAAATCTTCTATCTATCAAGATCTATCAAGATTAGATGTTTTTAGAAATACGTTTAATTTTGTTAGTAAAGTAAAAAACATAAACATAATTATTTCATTACAAAAGAATTTACAAAAATTAATGTATTTATATGTACATTTTGAATGTTTATCAATAAAAACATTTCACAATGTATTTCAATTTACAATTTTATTATTTTATTGGTCAAGCAATAAGGAGCAAGTTTGTAATGCTAAGTTCAAAAATATGTTTCTTGGAACCCAGGCTAAAAGAGGCAAGAAGGACGACGACCAGGCGACGCAAGACGAGGGAGCGGTGGATGGAGACGGGGCTCCTCAGGTCAAGAAGAAAAAGAAACGCACCCGTGGTGCCATCGCTACGAACCCTGACGCTCTGAATGGAGATTTTGATTCAAATGATTACATTGGTATGGTTAATAGTAGTTTATTCAACATGGGTGTAAAGTGATGTATTATGTAGGAGGGTGGTCCGTTAAAACCCAAGTGCAGAGAGAGTTCAGTTCAGTTTCAAGGGTTTATTTCCGAACGTAGTGAGGACCTATTATTCTGACCTAATCAGCTAGCTTGTTTTTAATCCCACTTCACTTTAATCATTAATTTTCGTAACTATAATACAATAAGTACATCATAATTGCCCAAAGGTCAATAATGAATGTATGGATATTCATTATTCACCGGCTACAAACGGCATGTGACTAATGAGGAACTTTACGACCTGAGAACAGTAATAAAAATGTATTTTCGAGTGGATGGGATAAAAATATTTTTTCTGACCTATGATGGTTAAACGCTGGTTTTCATAATGATATCCATCAAGATACGTACTTACTGTCTCTTTCGTTAAACAAACTATTGCCTTTTGTTATGATTTTTTATGAACTGACAAGCTATCTATCTAAAGATAGATTTCGTCAACGCCCATAAATGGCGCCCAACAAGGTCTAGTCTTATAAAGTTAGTACTTTAAAAAAAATTTTGAATCGATATAATTTTAGTATATTTGTTTTTGAAGACTGCTTATAAATAATCAATTAAATTATTGTTGCAAAAATGAAGTGCTAATGTGTCAGTATTTTGAATTGTTTTAATTTACTTAGTATTTTGTATATTGCATCATTCCACACAAATCATGAGCATGACATAGCTTCAGGTTACTTAGGGTATCCTCTTAAGTCAAGTTTTTATTCACATTATCTAAAATAAAATACTTATTTTTAACAGATCCCTTCTTCGAGAGGCTAGCGGCGACGACGGGCGACGTGACGTCATCAAACAGAGCCTTCAACGCGACTCTGCCTATTCACGATAAGACATTAGCTCTTATTTTGAGGTAAGTAATGTCTACGATACGAGGAGTGAAATTTAATGTATTCCGCAGAGAAAGGGTTTAAAAATCAAGTGTATAAAAAAAAGGCGCCAAAGTATCTAGAAAGAAGTAGGTACATAATATTTCGTCAACCTTTTGTCTTCATACGCTCTAAAAGTAGCCTTCCACGGATCGCGATGTCTTGACTTCCGCGGCCAGCTCGCACGACGACGCTGGGCGGGTCTCGTCCGTGGTAAGCGACGTTGCAGTCCGTGAATAAATGAATGAATGAATTTTTTAATTGTACAACGCGCTTTCCCGGCTTACTTCGTTACGCCATAGAATATAAGATACTACAAAAGACTTGGCTCTATAGACTATGTTCTTTTGACTGCCCAGAATGGCCGAACAACAACAAACCACCTGTAAAAATATGTAAACAACGGAAATAATATTGCACCTTGGGTTATATTATTCGAGTTTAGGTAAGGATCCCTAATTTTTTTGAAAATCTAATATAGCCTATGACACTCGGGGTTAATGTAGCTTCCTACCAGTGAAAGAATTTTTCAAATCGGTTCAGTATTTCCGGAGCCTTTTCGTTACAAACAAACAAACAAATCTTTCCTCTTTATAATATTGGTATAGAAAAACATAAAAAAAAAGAAACATTAACATCAGAAAATGAAAATCACGGACCGTGGGAAGCTGCTATAAGTAATCAAAACACCGTAGCATCCCCTTTTTAACCGACGAAAAAACAAAAAGGAGGAGGTTCTCAATTCGTCGCGTATATTTTTTTTGGTCCCATAAAAATTTGGAAATAAAATTTCAACCCTAAGGGTGGCAAAATAGGGGTGACTTTATTGTTCACTCACTGATTGTATTGCCGTGTTGTGATTTACGTGAAAACTGCTAGGTATAAAATTATGAGTCGTTTTTATATGAATGTTAATAATCATAATCTCAGCCGATAGACGTCCACTGCTGGACATAGGCCTCCCTCACAAATCGCCTCACCGACCGGTCGTGATCGAACCTCATCCTGTTAGTCCCTCAACCTTCACCAGGTTGTGTGGCCACCTTGTGGGGTGCGACCACCCTGTGAAGGGTGATTAGCTGGGGTCAAAAAAATTTGCCCAAAAAAACTGAAAAGTAAAAAATAAAAACTTTTTATAAAAAAATTAAACCGCCGAAAAAACTGAAAAGCATTAAATAATAGGGAAACATTTTCTATTAGGCCTTAATTTACTCACTTCTTAAAGTAATTTTGGATTACCAAGAAATTTTGAGTCGGTGCCACAGAATCAACGAATAAAGATCACTAAATTACCTGAAATTCAAAGAAATAACCGAAAAACGTGTACCGCTGCGCATCGCGCTTTACGTAGATATGAATTTGCTTGTGTGGTGTGGCACCGACTTAAAATTTCTTGGTAATCCAAAATTACTTTAAGGAGTGAGTAAATTAAGGCCTAATAGAAAATGTTTCCCTATTATTTAATGCTTTTCAGTTTTTTCGGCGGTTTAATTTTTTTATAAAAAGTTTTTATCAATATTGGACCTCTGCAATATATATGGAAATATTCCATTTCCCTTGAAACATAAAATTCGTAATGTGCCCTTGGGAATTTCGAGATAAAAAGTAGCCTATGTCCTTTTTTACGCTTTACCATATACCAAATTTAATTGAAATCAGTTCAGTAGATTTCTCACGAAAGCAGGACAAACAGACAGAGTTACGTTCGCATTTTTAATATTAGTAGGTATGGATTAATATTTAGTATTCTGATTATTTTTTAACAAACAGAACGGACGTCCCATTCCTGGAGAGTATAAAAGAGAATGTTCCGGAGGACATAGATTTAACCTGTCGCACGTCCGTCCCGGCGGCGCTGCTGCCTGCCTTCCTCCCGGGGGACGTCGTGTGCGCGCCCTTCGAGGGTTTCTCTATTAGCAACTGGGACCCTGAGGCTGAGGATACGTGAGTTTGGTTTATTATTCTTATGCCCGTAATATCCAACTCAGTTTTTAATCTGTGTTTGAAGTTTAAATTGCAGCTGTCGCTTTATGTTTATTTTATATGGAAAAAGTAAATCTGTAGTTTTTACTAACCTAAATTTTTACATATTTTCTCACCTTTAAACCTTCCCTGGAGTACTATGAACATTTTGAGATCAAAATCAACTATAACGATCCCCGATTCATTTATATATATATATGTCACCGGAAAATAATAAGATTCGCAAGTTTATAAATTGCCTGGCAACACTGGCAACAACATAATTGGCTCCACAAATTATTTTGTGTTTTGACGCCAAAATCGCGGAAAGTGAGTGGCAAGTGTTATAAAGTGTGGTCTTGGTGTTTTTCTATATGTGTAATTGTTATTTTATAAAGAAAATCCACTCAAAACATAACAATTTTCACGAAATTACGCTAAGCAAAATCAAACATAAAACTACCCTCATTTGCAAGTTTTTGCAATGGAGTTAAGAAAAAGGGCTGAAGAAGCTACCAGAGCTTTCTCTACTTAAAGCAATCTAGTATCGCTGGTAGCAGTGCAGGAGGTCTATGTGGGCTCAAGGGAGCCGCTGGGGTCCGTAAGGGCTCCTAAGCGACTCCTCGGGTCTCATCAGGCTTCTTTGCATTACAAGGGTCTATGCGGGCTCTGAAGCATCTACTGGGGTCCAAAAGGGCTCCCGTGCTTCTCTAAGGGTCTGCAACGGGCTCTCAAGCACCTACCAGTGTAGCAAATAAAGGCTTTCGCCAATCAAAAATTCATACATCACTGCCTACAGCGATCTGGTATTGCTTGGTACTGCGCAGGTCTGTGTGGGCTCGGAGGAGCCGCTAGGGGTCTGTAAGGGCTCCAAAGCGACTCTGCGGGTCCCATCAGCCTTCATTGCGTGAGCAATTACTGGGGTTCGAGAGGGTTCTGGTGCTTCAAGGGTCTACAGGGGCTCTAAAGCCCACCAAGGTTACCATAAAGGCTTCAGTCGATGAAAAATCCACATCAAAATGCATTGATAGAGGAAAAAAAAAATTGTAATTTGCGGCCCAGCTGACCACCTGACTGAGCTGTGGGAGCATCCACGCTTCGGATGGCTCCAATGTGGGGATATGTACAATGGCTCCAACTACGCGAGCTAAGTGCAGGCACTAATCAACCCCCACTAGAGAAGAAGAAGAGAAGTTTATAAATTTCCTAGGAAATTTATAAACTTTCGTAGGATTCTAAACGAGAGATAAATTGAATTATTTTACGCCCACTTTTTCGCAAATTTATAAATTTTCGACGCGTCGTAGTAAATTTATAAACTAACTGATATCAATCCGCAAGATTCTAAACGGATCGACCAATCACAGAAGAGCTTTTAATTTTACGCTTTTTGAAATACGGAAAATAACACACTGCTCTCTGATTGGTCGATGTTGACAGTGAAAATGCTTGCGTCCATAGACTTACGTACAATCAGACTTGCCAAACAATTCGATCACACTAAAAGTATTTTTACTGGTACTAAAAACTAAGTAGGTTTATAGGTTAATATGTGACCGCTAATGTGCGAAATTCAGTAAAAGTGCACTAACTGGCTGAATCCGAAAGAGTTCGAAATAAAATGTTGTTTTCAACATTAACTAGGTAATCTGCAAAATCCCTAGGTAATCTACATAGTTAACGACTAAGTTAAGTTCGAAAAATTGTTGCCTTAGATTTCAGTTTAACACAGGTAACCCAAGCTGGTTAAAGATCACAAGCCAAACCTAACCTAACCTACAATTTTGCCCTAGATTTGAATTTTCGGTCGGAGCTTTCTATTTTCCGCACTTTAACGGCGAGACATCCGGTAATACGCACATTAACTAGGTAAAGTGCGGATACCCCATATTTTACATAAAATTTCGCACATTAACTGACCTAAACAGTTAATGTGCACATTGCCCGGTAAAGAGCACATTAACGTATTTCGCACTATAACGGTGACAGATATAATATGCTATTATGGGATAATAGCATATTTTATCAAAAAGTAACCTTGTATTTTAGGTACCTACCTACCTAGTAGGGGGTTAAAATTCCCTATTTCACTCTACCAAAATAAAACATTTTGGTCATGGCTAAAACTTTCGTAGCTCTGTGTTAAATTTCAATTCATTATACATGGCGTTTGGTTATTGGTTACTTATTATTTTACGAGTGAGTTTAGTAAGTTTATCAATTTACGAAAATGTAGGCGTAAAATAATACAATTTATCACTCGTTTAGAATCCTACGAAAGTTTATAAATTTCCTAGTAAATTTATAAATTTACGGTTCTTGTTATTTTCAGGTGACATATACTGCCGTCGTAACGGTAAACGCAGTAATCGTTTCCTGTATTTGAGTACTTTTCAGGTGATAATAAATTTTTTATTGGTAGATAACCGCCTTTAGGTGCCATTTATGCAATAAAACTTAAACCGCAGTAATGGCGATTACTGCGTTTACCGTTACGACGGCAGTATATATAGTAGATTTTACATGTTATCGCGAGTAGGTTGTCTGAAAAAGTGAAGTTAGAGTAGTTGTGGTGCCGGCAGGGCGGCGCCGTGGGAGGAGGCGCGGCTGGACGCGTCGCAGCAGGCGCTCGTGTTCGACGTGCACGCCGCCGTCGAGCCCGCCGCCGAGCCGCGCCACGAGCTGCTCGGTCAGTCTCACTCTACATCTACACTTACTTCTATTACACACATACACACAAGGGACCCGACAGACTTTGTCTGGTGTTCGACGTGCACGCCGCCGTCGAGCCCGCCGCCGAGCCGCGCCACGAGCTGCTCGGTCAGTCTCACTCTACATCTACACTTACTTCTATTACACACATACACACAAGGGACCCGACAGACTTTGTCTGGTGTTCGACGTGCACGCCGCCGTCGAGCCCGCCGCCGAGCCGCGCCACGAGCTGCTCGGTCAGTCTCACTCTACATCTACACTTACTTCTATTACACACATACACACAAGGGACCCGACAGACTTTGTCTGGTGTTCGACGTGCACGCCGCCGTCGAGCCCGCCGCCGAGCCGCGCCACGAGCTGCTCGGTCAGTCTCACTCTACATCTACACTTACTTCTATTACACACATACACACAAGGGACCCGACAGACTTTGTCTGGTGTTCGACGTGCACGCCGCCGTCGAGCCCGCCGCCGAGCCGCGCCACGAGCTGCTCGGTCAGTCTCACTCTACATCTACACTTACTTCTATTACACACATACACACAAGGGACCCGACAGACTTTGTCTGGTGTTCGACGTGCACGCCGCCGTCGAGCCCGCCGCCGAGCCGCGCCACGAGCTGCTCGGTCAGTCTCACTCTACATCTACACTTACTTCTATTACACACATACACACAAGGGACCCGACAGACTTTGTCTGGTGTTCGACGTGCACGCCGCCGTCGAGCCCGCCGCCGAGCCGCGCCACGAGCTGCTCGGTCAGTATCACTCTACATCTACACTTACTTCTATTACACACATACACACAAGGGACCCGACAGACTTTGTCTGGTGTTCGACGTGCACGCCGCCGTCGAGCCCGCCGCCGAGCCGCGCGACGAGCTGCTCGGTCAGTCTCACTCTACATCTACACTTACTTCTATTACACACATACACACAAGGGACCCGACAGACTTTGTCTGGTGTTCGACGTGCACGCCGCCGTCGAGCCCGCCGCCGAGCCGCGCCACGAGCTGCTCGGTCAGTCTCACTCTACATCTACACTTACTTCTATTACACACATACACACAAGGGACCCGACAGACTTTGTCTGGTGTTCGACGTGCACGCCGCCGTCGAGCGCGCCGCCGAGCCGCGCCACGAGCTGCTCGGTCAGTCTCACTCTACATCTACACTTACTTCTATTACACACATACACACAAGGGACCCGACAGACTTTGTCTGGTGTTCGACGTGCACGCCGCCGTCGAGCCCGCCGCCGAGCCGCGCCACGAGCTGCTCGGTCAGTCTCACTCTACATCTACACTTACTTCTATTACACACATACACACAAGGGACCCGACAGACTTTGTCTGGTGTTCGACGTGCACGCCGCCGTCGAGCCCGCCGCCGAGCCCGCCGCCGAGCCGCGCCACGAGCTGCTCGGTCAGTCTCACTCTACATCTACACTTACTTCTATTACACACATACACACAAGGGACCCGACAGACTTTGTCCTGTCTTAAACTTATTGAAATGACTGACAGTTATGTCAAACGCTAATGCGCAAAGATTACAATGGAACACTTTCTATGGGAAATTTTAATTGTTGTTTTTTCCGTCTTCCTCGCATTTTTTTAAATATTTTCTTACGTTCAAAACGAAAATGAGCTAAATAAACCCGGCTGTTCTCGAGTTTTAACGAGACTAACCAACCACGATTAATGTTTATATATATAGTAGATAGTAGAAGTAGATCGATTTATAGTAGGTTGTCTTACATTTCATCGTATATTGTTTCATCGTATATTTTTCATTTCATTTGCCCCGAATCCCGCGACCATTACTCCAGCAGGCGATCCGTATTAAAGTTAATAACCAAAAAGTTTGCATAGATACATTTTTTTGCACCTGGAACACTCAATTTAAAAGCCCGTAAACGTGTAAGAAAGTAGATTTACGGCGCGCGCCGACGATTTTCGTGGAGTTGAAATTATTTGCTTCATTGTATGGTGCGACACAAAAATCTAGAAATTAAACTGTGGCAATACTGTATGTTTTTTTTTTAAATATCTGTCGAATTTCCATACAGTGTTGTCACTTTTTAATTTCTAGATCGTGTCGCACTAAAATGTATTTATATACCATATATTTTACACCTAAAAAGAGATACCTTATGTATTGTTCTTAGGTACCAAAAAAAACTATTTATTTATTCATAAATTTTTCCACAGAGGACGAGCCCCTAGCCGGCATAGAATCGGACGAGGAAGCGGACGTGGCGGTGGCGGCGTGCGTGGCGCGGGTCGCGGGGCCCGCCGCGCCCCGGCTCACCGACATGCGCCCGCGGACCGCCGCGGACTCGCATCTCGAATACTCGTACAGCGCGGCCATAGTCGCCGCCTGGGCCGGGCCCATGCATTGGAGGCTCAAGAACAATAGAGGTAGAGATCACCATTTCTTACTGCTGGACATAGTTGTACATAAATAATAGTAATAATAATAATACACTCACAGCCCCTAACTAGGAAGAACCTGTATCTAGGGTGCCCGAAACACACACAGAGACGAACATCACACCCAGACCGGAAACAAACATCGATATTCATCATATCAATATTCGCCCCGCCTGGGAATCTTCATTAAAGGTTTGCCATAATCGCCACGCTTGGCATGCGGGTTGGCGATCGCAATTTCTTAAACGATCATCGAAGCACGCTGCTGTTCCTATAAGGAACATAAGTATCTCCAGAGTTTTTAACACATTAAATTTTTCATTACGCAGCCTCAAAAATGTCAGAGCGGACCCAATCGACCGCGGGCCGCACAGTCGAAGTGAAGAAGGCTCGTTCGCGCCGGCAGCTAGACTTCACGGGCGCGGGCTTGGCGACGGACTTCCGTACTCCGGCGCCGGACGCGCGCCCCACCGACCCCGCCAAGATCATGATCAGTCGCAAGACTTTAGCCACGGGACACACGTGGAATGAGGCCAACTACCGCACTCCTGTCGATAGGTAACTAACCAACGCAACCTTAATTCGTACTAATGATAGGAAATTGTCTTTTGGGGAAAATGAAAAGTGGGTGTAAAGCTATCCCGTTTCGGGTACTGTTACAACACTCGTTTGTTCATGTTTCAAGCCATTATTCGCGAGCATTAAACTCTCACAGAGCTCGGACGTAAATTCGGATTTTAATATGGGGCACCCTCATCATAGTACATAACATTACCCCTTATAACTACATAAACAAAAAGAAGAAAAAAATGAAACATAAATTGTACAGTAGATTTTGTTACCCCTTTCTTCTCTACGCTGTAAAATCATTGCGAAAGGGAGTAGAATCATTTGACAGAGAAGGGGTCGTTTGGGGGCGTCTCCAGGCGACCATTGTCGTAAGGCAAGGCAAACATTCTGAACCCTGAACTACCTCGCCTCTCACAGTATAGGATACTTTACCAAATAAGGTATCAATAGCAATTAGATTAGATGTAGTCTAATTGACTTTCAATAAGTGATATCTTGTATCTTGTATCAGTGATATGTTGTAATATGGGTATTGAATAAAGAATTATTTGAATTTGAACTTTATCTACAAAAAGAAAATCTTTGGATTTAGAATGAATATGCTTGTTCTCTTAAAAGTTAGCTTGAAATAAATGAAGTTCATTAATCACCTAAAACTCTAATAATCCTTCACCAGAGGCCTAGACGAGTCATACTTCCGCAAGCTGTTCGTTCGTCGGAGCGTGGTAATGGTCCGCAAGCGCGACACCGAGCGCAGCGAGCGCGCCGCGCGGGCCGAGCGAGCCGAGCGCGCGCCGCCCGAGCCGCTCCGCGTGGACGGGCCCGCCGACTACGACTATAATAATGAGAATGATGCCTCCTACTGCCCGAATAGCGTTCCTGTGAGTATTTGTCCTAAAAAACCTTGCATTTTTGTTTTGTCCTGTATTTTCTTTGGTACAGGGTATCTACCTGTTTTTACAGTAGAGTTGGTAGCTTGATACGCTGTCTGCTGTACCATCGGTTTTTAACTTGCTTTGTCAATCATAACCTGACGCCGGGCTAGAGCGTCATCTTGTTACTATGACGGTATTACGCTGTCATACAAAGCGCCGAAGCTAAGACGCTCTGGCGCCGCTTTTGTTTGACAATAGAGAATAATTAAAAGTTAAGTTTATTTTATCCGAAGTCTGGTAAGGTACATGCATACATCGCACTTTTGAATTACATAGAAATAGTTTGTTGTTTATTTTTACAAGCTTAGCTTATTACGAGGGATTCTACGAAGGCATATCTGGAGCTATCACCAATGTGTTGGACAGTTTTTAAAAGTATATCTAAAAATAACAGGAAGGTGAGGAGTGGGGCAACGAGGAGGGCGCCGCGGCCGGCGACCCGCACGAGCAGCCGGCCGGGCTGGGGGAGCTGCTGGAGCCCCCCACCAAGGTACTACACACACATCTTACTTGCGCAAATAAACAAAGCTGGGCGGACAAGTTGTCGAGTGGCGACCGCGAACCGGAAGACGCAGAGCAGACAGACCCTCCACGAGGTGGGCAGCCGACCGTGAAGGCTGCGGGAGTACACGGGATGAAGCTCGCTCAAGACAACGAGAGGACTATATACAGCAGTAGACGCCTTTCGGCTGAAATGATGGTTATGATGAAATAAAAACAAGTTTCGAAAAACGATGACTAAAATAAGTCGGCAGTTCGTTTTCGACAACAAAAAAACAAAGTTTCATTTATAAAAGTTTCAGTTTTATCACTTGGGAGGTTATATAAAAACGTTACTTCGTTTACTAAAAAATCTTATACCATTCCACAGGTCGCAAAAATCTTCATTCCATACGCGATGCGAGCGAAAAAGGTCGACATGAAACAACTGAAAAACTGCACTTGGAAAATGCTCACGGAAACTACCGAGGGAGGCGAAGAAGACGTTGGACCAACAACTTTTTTCTCAATATACCAAAGGCTGCCTTCAAAGCTGTCGACTAATATGCGAGAGTCGCTCAGTGTACCCTTGGCCTTATTGTCAGTGTTGCATTTAGCTAATGAGAAAGGAATGATCTTGGAGAAAAAGGAATCTTTGGACGATATCGGTATTTTAGGGCTAATAAAGTAATTTTAAGAATTATTTTGGTTTAACGGTCGCTCTCAATGTTTAAAAAAAAGATTTTCTGTAGTTTTAAAGTGCTATCAAGCAAATATAAATCATATTGATTGATGGATGGTAGTATATTTTTGAAATTGATTTTATAGGTTGGGGCGACCGACACAGGAACAGTTTTGATGTTATTTATGTAGGTAGGCACTTGTTTATGTATTGATGGACATTTTTCATTTGCACATGGATTTATTTTTGTAAGTTTTATTTAGACGTTAATGAATTAGCGGTCGCTGTTTCCAATTACATACAATAGGGTTAAATGTACAGATTGATTTTTAAGTATCCATTTACTTTTCTTTATGAATATTGTAAGGTCGATTCTCTCTAATAAATTGATTTTATTAGATTTTCTGTTTTATTACACAAAAAAAAAAACTATGAGGTGGGTGGGGGAAATAATGTCTGGAAATTTGAATGACAAATGACATGCATTTAGGCGATCTTCACATTGCCATGCAACACGCAGCGTGGCGCGTGAATGCGTATTCTAACGTTGATTGTAAGTACCTCAATTTGTATAGAAACACGCGCAGTCCAACACACAGAAAATGCATCCACGTGCGCGCGCGTAGGTGCGTCGAAACGCAACATGCAGCGTGGTGCGTGGCAATGTAATAACCGCCTTAGGTTCCGTAGCCAGTTTTTTTTATTTATTTTTTAACGCATATAAAAGATTTTTGCTTTTGATTTATTTTATACTGTTTCTATCGCTGCTCTCTAAAACTGAGTGAGCGCGCATGTAGCTACTAGACGCGGCCACCAAATGAGCCAGCTACTAAAGGCATAGTGGTATAGAGCTCGGGCGACTCCCGCAGCTTGTGGCTAGGACGCGCCTACTCGAACGGTCGGTTTGCGCCGACGCTATACAAAATTTATAAAACAAAATCTTGCAGTTTGTGGCCGAGACCTGTGGCTCAATAAGTGTCAGATCCCCTTTCCCTCCAAAGCTCAACACTCGCTGTTTATTATACAGTACCATTTAATATCTTAAAACAAAACGATAAACAATAAGGAAATAAAAACTTAACGAATACAATCTTTTATGAATAGTGTTGTCATTAATAATTACAATAGTGTGAGCAATAACAGTAGTAGGTATTTAGATGCAAAAAAGTAACAATTTTCAGATTTTTATTACAATTTTTGAGTACTACTTTAAATACTGCAGATACGAAACTTGACTGACAATGCAATATTATACAAGCTTGTTGTTAATAGGGGGATTGCTATTATAATTCTTATCGTTACCAATTTTATAGGGTACTTTACATAAAAACAGAATAAGGCTCGTTATTCTTAGCACAGGCTCCGGAAAAGGTCCGGGCCCCAAACACTTGTTCATTCGCATTTGTATTTCCTCTATTATGGTGATAGGTACAAAAGTATGATGAAAAAATATCTTATGTAAAAAAATAATAAGAGATCTTTTATAAATCATATAAACAAGCAACAAGGCTCATTCTAAATGAGTATTGAAAATAAACGCAGTATAAAAACAACAAAAAGTCACTGGTTTCAAAGTAATTCACCACCGAATAACAAAATCAATTTATATACCAATCTTTCTCACAACGGAAAACAATCAAAACTTTTCGCTTAATTCGAATAATACAATATTTGTTTGGACCAAAAAAGTTAAATTACTTCAACACACGTAATAATTCCTAATAAACATCCTAACCTATGGAAGATAGTTAAAAATCCTCCCCTAATCAAGTAAAATGAGGCACTAAAGTAAAGTTATTATCACAAGGCAGGGTAGCGCTGTTATTCTTACGTAAACGATAAAAATACCTTACTAATAATCAACTAGTAACACACGACACTACGCGCAATATTGATATGCTTCATTACAAATAGCAGAACCTACAATATTGACTTTATTCTGCTTAGAAAAGCTGGCCCGGGAGCGTTTGCACCAGAGATGTTTAGCGAGAAATGCGATTTAAGGAGAAATCACTTTATTCACTTGTTGCTAGGTAAAGCAGTGATTCTATTGGTTGTTATAAACACATTCCTCGCTAATCATCTCGGGTGGAACCCACCCGTCTGTCGTAGAGAAACGCGATGTGTGGCGTGTGTCCACGTTGGACAACCGTTTTATTGCTCTGTCGTAACGGCCGAGATAGTTTCGCTTATCTCGTCCGATTGTAGCTTTTCCGGTGACAATTCTTTGCCGTTCTCTATCTTTTCTGGAGATTTATCTCCACTACTCGTGTATCCTGTGTCGGTATTAATAGATTCTTTAGAGTCGTCCTCATGGCTTTTTAATGTACCGCTCGAGCTTTCTAGTGTTTCTGACGACGAATCGGCAGTTTTAGAATCGTCCTTGTCAGCTTCATCTAGTTGCTCGGGGTTAGCTTCAAATGATTTGTTCTCAATAACCGTGTTGCTACTGTCGATGCTTTCATTTGCCTCGTTGAGTGACGAATCTAAATCTTCGGATTGGGTTTCTCCTGAATTCAAACCGTTCTCTTTAGTATCTTTTTCCACGGTTAAAACTTCTTCAATTTCGTTTTTTAGAGTTTCTATTGTTTCTGTTTTGGTTTCTTTTTCTACTTCCTCCGATTCTTTTGACGCCTCAATGTCTTCTGTTACTTCTGTCTCTTTAGTTTCTGTATACTTCTCAGCTGCTGCGTCTGCTATTACAACATTACTCACAACCTCATTATTTTCTTTTGATGAAGATTTTGTCGATTTCACATCGACCTTCTCCGTAGTTGCTGCATCAACTATTTCATCTACTAGTTTTCCTACAGTTTTAGTTTTATCCTCTACGTCTTTTTCGCTGCCAGCAACTTTTTCCGCCGCATCGAGCTTTTTTGCAGTTGCTGCGTCAACTATTTCATCTACTAGTTTTCCTACAGTTTTAGTTTTATCCTCTACTACGTCTTTTTCGCTGCCAGCAACTTTTTCATCCGCATAGAGCTGTTCTGCAGTTGCTGCGTCAACAATTTCATCTACAAGTTTTTCTGCGGTTTTAGTTTTATCCTCTACTGCGTCTGTTTCACTGTCCGCAAATTTTTGAGAGCCCGCCGCAGTTTCCTTTGTTTCAGCGACATCTTCTGATTTAACGCTATTTAATAAAACGTTAGTTATATCTTCACCATCCAGATTAAGTCTTACTAGCGCTGGTTCCTTCGTGCTGTCCAAGAATTCAATTTGGAATGTCGTGAGTTCTATCACTAGGTCGTCTAATTTGTTTTTAGCCTTTTCGTAAAGAGCCGCGTCTTCTGGCAAACCAGCTAAGCGGCAGCACTTGGCTAGGGGTTCCATAGCTGACAGCTCTTCAGGTAGTTGCCTGAATTCCTCGCATTTAGCTTTGTTACCGTAATCTATGAACTGAACGTGGGATCCAACGTCACAGAACTCTAGGATTTTAGCTCTGTACCACTGTTCATCTTCGGCCCAGAAGCCGGCACACAGCGAGCCCACTTTTAACTCTGTCGCAGCCTCATACTCCGGTGCGTCGATCATTTTCTCCATGACCTTGCCGATGTCGTCCGACGAGTCGTCAAGGTGGATGTAGAACTCGTCGTGAGAGTTGACGTAGCAGATCTTCCCCGTGGTTTGCAAGTCTTGTCCGACGGGCGTCGGTCGCTCTATGTGCGGATGTTTCCTTACATCTTCAGTCTCCGGCTCGCATAGGCTTACTAACTCTTCAGTTACTGACTTTCCATCCAAATAAAGTTCTACTATCGAGATGTCTCCTGACGCAATGAATTGAACTTTAAATATGGTCGCGCCTTCCGCCGCTAGTTCGTTAAACCTAACTTCCGACCGTCGCGACCACGATTTGATTTCTCGTGGTTTCTGCAGCGCGCACTTCCGAGAGAGCGCCGGTTTCAACTTTAGCTCATCAGGCAAGCTTCGCAGTTCCGTCGCAATGGACGCGTTACCATAATCCATGAACAGAACCTCTGTTCCCTCTGAGCCTTCGACAATGATCTGGGCTCTGTACCACTCTCCGTCTTCGGGATACTTAGCCGCACATATCACACCCTCTTCCTTATCAGTCAGTTCGGGGAAGTTTTCTGCGTCAACGATCGCGTTTTCCATCGATTGCAGTTCAGCTGTCGCCGACTCCAACTGTATCCAGAATTCTGAAGGTGAATTGACATGGCTAGCGAAGCAGGAGGGTAAATCGCCGCACTCGTTATCTTCGGATCTCGTCGCGTGTCCTTCGGCTACGATCTTATCTGTGAGGTTCTCTCCTCGGACGAATATATCCACGTATGTCGTGACATCTTTAAGGACGACGCGTGCGGCGACGGGTAGGGAGGTGTCGCCAACCAGTTGTGAGAAGAGATCGGCCGCGGCTTCTGACCACTGGCCGGTTCCGCTGGGCACAGCGTTAACGCTGGCCTTTACCGCAAGCCCTGCCCCCTCGCCTCCCAAAGACGCCGGCAATTCCTTCAACAGCCCCGGAGCGTTATCTAACACATCCGTGTTCCCGTAGTCTATGAATCTGACCGTTGTTATATCGGCATCTGAATCTAAAATCACCGCTCTGTACCACTGATCGTCTGCAGAGTACTTGGCGACGCATAAAGTTCCCATCTCGCGATTCTCCAACTCTGGATAAGTGGATACTTTTTCCTGTAATTCCGCTTGTATTTCCTCTATCGCGTCCACTTTGTCTGCCATCTGGAGCCAGAACTGTCCCGGAGAATCTATGTGGCTGATGTAGACCTGTACACAACCTTCCGGCAAGGAGATTGGCTCTACTGCTGCCTCGGTTTGTTCGTTAGTGGTAGACGGCGGTGCAGCCAAGTTCTCATTAACAAGTTTGACTGACAAATCGACTCCGTCCAAATGCAAGTTGGCCAACCAGCCATCATCACCAAAGCTTACAGTTACCTGCACCTCCTTGTCTCCGGTCCATTCTTGTAGTTTGGCAACTGCATCGTCCGAGATCGGTACCAAGCCTAACCCTACGATTAGAGCCAGGCAGTTTGGTTCGTTGAACTTGGGGTCTAGCTTCTTGACGTTGTCTTTGGGGACAGTTTCGGAGTTGCCGTAGTCCAGGAAGAAGACTGTAGTGGTGTCGGGGTCAGCGGGGTCGGCGGGGCCGGCGGGGTCGGCGGGGGCGAGGCGGGCGCGGTACCAGTTTCCGTCGGCGGACTTGGCGGCGCAGACTACGCCCGGTTCGAAGCTGCTCAGCGGCTCGGGAGACCCTAAGGACAACAAAGGTAAAACGATCTATTAGGTAGGTAGGGCGGTAGGCAAAATTTTGTGTCTGTTTGTGTTTAAAGTAGTAAACGTAATATAACACTACTTTGTAAAATAGTCTCTGGAATCATTCTCTAAAAAACCGGCATTCGATCAACCTCGTGTTTTACTATCACTATCTTACGTACATCTCCATTCACTCCACACCAATGACTTTACATTTATTATAACTATCTACTTATTTTCTAAATGAAGTATATTTTATAAATCTCAACGTTATGTATAAGTATGTGTGCGCTACTGTAACTAAACGTATTCTTTCATTCTTTTTATTTACCTTCCTCATAGAAGGCATACAGGTCATCCAGCAAGGCAGCCAACTTGTCCGCATCGCCGGCCGCCTGGAGCCCTACGCCCGCGAGGGACTCCGCGGCCGCCACGCTCGCCAGGCCCCAGTTGTAATTCAGCACCGCGCGCGGCGGGGGAAGTGGGGCTTGAGGGACTGCGGTCTCTTCTGTAGGGAATAGTTGGATTTTTTCTCCTGTTGCTAGATCGTGGAGTGTTGTAACCAGCCTGGGGACAAAGGGGTTTATTATTATATGTTGACAAACTACTGCGCTCAAGTTATATGACTAGAAGAAAACTTTCTTAGCGACTTGTTTGACGATTGCAAATAAATTAAATAAGTGATAGGCCGAAAAGTTCGTCTATAGTTTTATGTATACGAATATTAGTAAGTATAGTTTTTTGAAAACCGCATCTAAATCGGTATCCAAACTCGAGATAATCGCGGACAAACATATACATAAATACAGGTCAAACTGAAAACCTCCCTTTTTGAAGTCGGTTAAAAATCACAATATACAAGTCACCATAAAATAACATAAAAGCAACTCACTCAACACCATCAACCTCGTCGATGTGCACGAGGAGCTTCCTCCCCGTCAACTTCTCCCGCAGCTCGTCTACGGACGGCGACCCGGCGGTTACCGATGCCGGCCGGCCGCGCCCCCTGCAGGCCAGCGACTGGTAGTAGTAGACGCTTAGCTCGCGCGGTAGGATCATTAGCTGGAAAATTGTTTCATCGGATTTTTAATAACAATCGAGTTGTCTAGACTCAAGTGTCTGGCTGATGACAACTTACGTCTAAAAATAAAAGTCTCTCAGCTGACACGATTGTCTTGGTGCTGAAAAACACGACTCGTCCAATTGTGTTGGCCTTTCGCGTGTACAGTGGCGGACTAGGAGGCCGTAACAGATTTGTCTATGGTTTCGTTAACCCTAGAGTGTATTACCAAAGGACAAGAGCTATTTTGCAATACAGAAAAACCAGAACTGTTACGCCGACCGTGTCCGCCACTGTACAAAATGTTATGTTATCTATCGTGCGTTGAAATATATTTTTTTTTTTTTTTTCAAGGATGTCCTGATTCGAGTGCCGTCGTCCCTGTCGTAGCACTGTACGGCAATAATGTCTTACGTAGTGCTGACAATCCTAACATTATAATAAGCCTCAAAAACTTACATCCTCCAAACTGGTGGTGACTTGAGTGCCGTAGTCAGGCAGCTTACGAGGTGATGACAATCATTAACATTATAATAAGCCTCGTTCACTTAAATTGTCCAAGCTGTATGTGATTGTCTTACACTATTTACAAATGTTGTTTTTTTGCCTATTGTTTTTTCTCTTTTCAAATTGTAGTTTTTTTTCTTCTGTTGGATTTTTTTGAGTTTTTTTTTTATCGTTTGCTTTTTTTGTCTTAATTGTATTGTATGTATTGTATTGATTAACTTGTTTTTTGTGTGTCATAGTTTTTGTAAATAAAAATTTTTTCTTTCTTTCTTTCTTACATAGTGGTGCTGACAATAACGACTTACATCCTCCAAGCTGGTGGTGATTTGAGTGCCGTAGTCGGGCAGCTGCGCGGTGACTGTACCGCCGTCCACGGCCGTCACTATAGCGCGGTGCACGCGGCCGCCGCGCCGCGCCGTGCAGTGCACGCCCGCCGCCAGGTCCGCCGCCGTGAGCGGCGTCAGCTGGAATAAACGTTACATAGCCTATCATCATCATTCATCATTTCAGCCGTAAGACGTCCACTGCTGGACATAGGCCTCCCTCAAGGCTCTCCATCTGTACCGATCGCAGGTGGCCTGCATCCAGCGTGGACCCGCAGCCTTGCGCAGATCATCCGTCCATCTGGTCGGTGGACGTCCTACGCTGCGCTTGCCGATCCGTGGTCTCCACTCGAGAACTTTTCGGCCCCAGCGGCCATCTGTTCTGCGGGCTATATGACCTGCCCATTGCCACTTCAACGAGCTTATCCGCTTGGCTATGTCGGTGACCCTGGTTTCTCTGCGTATGTCCTCATTTCTGATTCGATCCCGCAGAGAAATCCCGAGCATAGCCCGCTCCATGGCTCGTTGAGCTACTCGGAGCCTGTTCATAAGCCCTATAGTGAAGCACCACGTTTCAGAACCGTATGTCATCACTGGCAGCACACATTGGTTAAATACCTTCGTCTTCAGGCACTGAGGAATATTGGACGAGAAGACGTTGCGTAGTTTCCCGAACGCCGCCCATCCGAGCTGGATTCGGCGATTGACCTCCTTCTCGAAGTTGGACCTACCTAACTGGATGGTTTGTCCTAGGTATACGTACTCGTCGACAACTTCGAGAACCGAGTTCCCAACCATAACTGGGGTAGGCAGAACATGGACATTAGACATGACCTTCGTCTTGTCCATGTTCATTTTAAGGCCCACCTGTTGGGAGACTCGGTTGAGGCCTTCGAGCATCGTGCTGAGTTCCTCCATCGACCTTGCCATGACTACGATGTCGTCGGCAAACCGAAGGTGAGTGATGTATTCGCCGTTAATATTGATGCCCTGCCCTTTCCATTCTAGAAGTTTGAAGGCGTCTTCTAAAGTGGCGGTGAACAGTTTCGGAGATATAACATCTCCCTGTCTCACGCCTCTGTTCAAGGGAATAGCCTTCGAATTCTGTTCCTGTACTCGGACAGACATGGTGGCGTTGCTATACAAACACTTCAGCACTTCGATGTACCGATAGTCAAGCCGGCATCGTTGGAGGGACTCTAGCACCGCCCATGTTTCGACCGAATCAAAGGCCTTCTCATAGTCCACAAACGCTAGACATAGTGGCAAGTTATACTCTTCGGTCTTCTGTATAGCTTGCCGCAGCGTATGTATGTGGTCCATGGTACTAAAGCCTTTTCGGAAGCCGGCTTGTTCGGGAGGCTGGAAGTCATCAAACCTTCGTTCGAGACGATTGGCGGTGATCCTGGAAAACAGCTTATAAACATGGCTCAAAAGCGAGATGGGCCTATAATTCTTCAAAAGGGTTTTATCGCCCTTCTTAAAGAAAAGCACCACCTCACTTCTGTTCCATGCTTCAGGCGTGGTCCCTTCGAGTAGGACAGAATTAAAGAGCCTCTGAAGGACTTTGAGTACCGGTGTTCCACCCGCTTTCAGAAGCTCTAACGTGATTCCATCCTCACCCGGTGCCTTGTTGTTTTTAAGCAGTTTCAGGGCCATCCTTATCGCGTCCGGGATATCTTCGGTATAGTGTCGGGTTAGTTTGGCTCTAGGGTCGTTAGCCGCACTAGTAACAGGCTTAGTGACCGAATCGTATACAGCTATACGTAGAACTTCTCGATTTCCCTCAAAATTTCCGCTTTCGTCGACGCTATACTGCCGTCATCCCTCTTCAGCTTGGTCATTTGGCTTTGCCCAACAGACATATTTCTTGCGAACACTTTGGAGCCTTTATTTCGCTCTATCGTATCCTTAATACGCGCAGTATTAAAGACACGGATATCGTGTCGCAAGGCCTTAGAGATCTGCCTATTGAGCCGCCTATATGACGCAGCATCATCGGGAGACTGCAGTCTAAGCAAGCGTCGTTCAGCCATAAGTTTGAGGGTGTCTTCAGAGAGTTTCTGAGTTCTAGCGGTACGGCGAGTCCTAAAGAATTTAGATCCGACCGTATGGACAGTTTTTACGAACCTGTTATTGATCTCGTCCACTGATGCGTCGTCTAGACAATCAAAGCAATTAGAGAGCTCGAGTTGAAAGCTCTCGGGGTTTTCGATCTGAGCGAGGGTAGGACGGAGCGTAGACTTCATCAGGCGGTACCGTTCAAGTTTAACGTTCACATTCAATGTGCCTCTTACTATTCGGTGATCACTGCCGGTTTTTACCCTATGAATCACGGAGACATAATTGAATATCCGTTTCTTGTCGGTCAAGATGAAGTCTATCTCGTTCCTAGAACCACCAGGGCTCATCCAGGTCCATTTCCTATGAGGTGGCTTCTGGAAGAAAGAATTCATCATGAAGAGTCCTTCTTTCTCCATGAAATCGGCCAGCCTCTGACCTCTAGGGTTCCGTTGCCCATAACCGAAGTTCCCCACTCTCAACTCATGCTCGCTTCTCTTGCCTAGTTTCGCATTGAAGTCCCCCATAACAACATTGAAGTGAGTTTTATGCGTATGTATGGCCCGACTAATGTCCTCATACATAGACTCTACTTCGTCATCTGAGTGTGTCGAGGTCGGTGCATAGACCTGAACGACCTTCAGCATATATCTTTTAGATATTCTGAGTGTTAGGTATGCGACCCTGCTCGACACACTGTCGATGGTAATAATGTTGCTAACGAGGGACTTGTGGACGAGAAACCCGACACCACCTTGGGACAGTTGGTCGCCCTCCCGGTGGAAGAGCAGGTTACCCGATTTCAGGGTTATCGTGTCCTGTCCCTGTCTACGGACTTCTGATAGCCCTAGAATATCCCACCGTAACCTGCTCATTTCCTCTTCCAGCGCAACAATCATATCGTCAGTCCTCAAAGTGCGGACGTTGTGTGTTGCCAGGGCCAGTTGTCGTTTAAAGGGGTGGTAGCCGACCGTCCGGGGATTCTTAGCACCCCTTGCCCCGCCGTTACCGTGACCGCTACCGTGGTCAGGAATAGCGGGGCTGCCGGGGACTAGGGGCCTGGGCACATGCTGACTATTCATGAGGGGGGGGGTTGCCATACTCGCCACGCTTGGCAGGCGGGTTGGCGAGCGCAGTATGGTGTTGTATAACCCAGAAGACGCTGCTGCCCGTCTTCTGGTGCTGTCCCTCAGCCGGGTCCTACGGCTCCCACGGGAGGAGAGGGGAAGGCGACATTCTAACGCCGGCGCCCGCGGCAGCCTATACTATGCCTATATTGTCCGAAATGAAACTCATGGACTGAGCCCACGAGAGGTTGCGAGCTGAACCCTTATTTTACCAAGATCATGTTTATACCACTTGAATCAACTTTATGTTAAAAGTTTTTCTGTTGCATCTGCCTAACTCCTCCAAAAAAAACAAACAACAACAACAAACCCCAACTATTAAAATATGTAAACAATTGTTGCACCTTGGGTTACATTGTTACATTATTTGAGTTCCCAATTCTTTTTTAATTCTCATATAGTCTATGTCACTCAGGGATAGTGTAGCTTCCCAACAGTAAGCGTGTTTCCACAAGAGGCGATATCGGTCGTGCGATATGGGTTCGACAGACAATCAGGCAGGCTTCGTGGATGTACGCGCTATTTCTATTGGCTGTCGAGACCCTATCGCACGACCGATATCGCCTCTTGAGGAAACACGCTATTTATTTTTTTTCAAATCGGCTTAGTAGTGTCGGGCTCTTCGATGCAAACAAACAAACAATGAAATCATTACTCTTTATTGTTGGTATAGATAATAAAGAGTTCATGCATTTTTATCACAGTAAAATCATCAACTCACCAAATTGCTATCAAAACTGTCGATAGCGCTCTCGACAAGCGCCGCCTTGTCCAGGTCAAGTTGCACGTAGAACTTCTCCAGGGACTCCACGTACGTCACCTTGCCGAGGATGTACTGGCCCGGTATTATTGTTAGGTCGATAGCTTCGTCTGAAAACAATCATATATTTAAAAACTTGTGACATACTAAATATCAGGCAAGAAAAACTTAATGCAATTAGACTTTTCTTTGCATTCTTTTTTTACATTTGTAAAGCAGAACGAATAAATTGTGATTTTACATTAAGTAAATGTCTTTGCAAAATTGATTATTGGGCTTGGCCTCATACCAGAATCAATATATATAAAACTCTTCCGTTACTGACTGACTGACTGACTGACTGACAGACAACGCAGAGCCGAAACTACTGGGCGTAGAAAGCTGAAAATTGGCACGTGGGTTCCTTGGGGAGTGTAGGTGAGCACTAAGAAGGGATTTCCCGAAATTCCCACGGGAACGGAAAAAAACGGGAATTTTGTGTTTATGAGAAATCTGCGCGGGAAAAACCGCGGGGCAGCCTCTAGTGTAATTATAAATATTTTATTTTGACGTTGAATCATGACTCAAGAAAATACCAAAATCATAGTCGTTAGATATAAAAGCACTAATTTTGTATATTACCTTATCAACATCTGATGAGATGAGAACTAATAGCACCGAACCAAAACACAATCATTATCTTTAAAATATGAAGTCTTAAACTCAATAAGTTAAAATAGCATAATTTGCAATTCAGTGAGATTTAATCCTAGTAATCAACAATTACGTTCCGATTCTTCCCTAATCTAATATCATACCTACAAAGGCATATCCTTCATCCTAGCTAAATTGATACCTTTGAGCGTGAGAGTTTCAGCCTGGTCGGCGGCGGCGGCGGCGGCCAGGCCTCGTTCCACCAGCACGGCAGCCACGCTCACGCCGTTGTTCCACAGCGCCGCGCGGTACTTCCCTTCGGAACAATCTTGGAAAACGCACTGGTAACGCGGCGCGTTAAAACACAAGTCTATCTCCTTGTCCGCCTTCCATTCACCGCTTAGTGGAGCGACGCCTAGTAACGAGCAGTGCACCGCCATTTTAGGAAGCTCCATCAACTGATTATCCAACTGCCATATATCACGAGCGTCCACCAAAAACTTGTTACCAAAATCTATGTACTGCACTATGAATTTGCCAAACGGCTGCACTGAAACCACTGTTGCTCTGTACAACACTCCGTCTTCAGGATATCTAGCCAAAACTGACGCTCCCACGGATATAGCTCCAGAGTACGGCTTCACACCTTTGTAGACTTCCGGGATGCTGTGCATCATTTCGAGGAATTTCGGCTGTAGGGACAGAATCTGCGTGTAAAAACTGTCCGGGGAAACGATCCATGTTACTGAGACCTCGTGTTGCGTGTTCGGATCCACTGACGGCTCCAAGAACGGTGTTTCTAAGGGGACTGGCGACGGTAGTTCCTTGTTCTCGAACCTTCTTGGTTTGTATGGGGGGCTGCTCTTATTTCTACCACCATCCTTAGAACCGAAGCTCTTGTCGGACTTGCCTCCGTCGGAACCAAAGGATCGCTCGGCTCGATCGCGCGGGTTAAAGTTACTACGCGTTCTGTCGTTCCGGTCTTTAAAATCACGTTTTTGAAAGCCTTCTCTTTTGTCACCAAAGTCTCTCTTTTGGAAACCACCTTCTCTGTCACCAAAATCTCTTTTTTGGAAACCACCTTCTCTGTCACCAAAGTCTCTCTTTTGGAAGCCCCCTTCTCTGTCACCAAAATCTCTCTTTTGGAAGCCCCCTTCTCTGTCACCAAAGTCTCTCTTTTGAAATCCCTCTCGCCTGTTGTCGCCCTCTCCAAGCTCCCTCTTCTGAAAGGGCTGTCGTTCTTCCCTGTTATCCCTGAATTCCCTCTTTTGGAAAGGTTCCCGTTTCTCCCCAAAGTTGTTCTCTCGTCTGTCGGGCCGGTCCTGTCGCGGCCTGTCGCGTTGTCTGTACGACTCCCAGTCATCATTATTTGTGCCTGAAGTTATATTTTCGCCAGGCTTGTTTTCGCTGTGAAAATAGATTTCATTAAAGGTAATTTAAGTGTGCAAAATAATTTCTGTAATATTGTGCTGCTATAAATATGTATGTGAGAGAGAAAGTATATTTGATATACGTTTAAAAAGTCCTTAACCAAGAGAAAATTGAGTTAATTTAAAGTAATTAGTTAGACTAAATGTAAGTACAGATGTTAATATTTTAAGAACTAAGTTGTACTGAAATTGCATAAATTAATAAGTATGATAATTAATATGACGTAAGTCGAATCAAAAGTGCAACTGTAACAGTAAAAATTAAATACGTAAAGGGGAATTATGAGTCAACAGTTAGTGTATTTAGCAAACGTAATAGGGAACTGATGAAATTAGCTAACACAACAACAGCCGAAACACGCAACGATAACAAAAAACACAATTAAAAAGCAATATTAAAGTAGAATTGCATCCGGTCATGGTCCGATATTCGGGAAATAGTGACCGACGAAACAGGGATTAGGCAACAAAACCTATTTTCGGATTTCGGTAAAAACTAAACGTTTTATACAAGCACTTATTTTATAAATGTGAAAGTTACTTCATATTTCTGGGTGCTACCGCTAATCAATCAAACATAAACTTTAACCGATATGTCTGGAAATTGGTAGGTAGCTTAGATCCACGAGACTGTTATAGGATACTTAGGAAAATACCACAGGAACTGGAATATAAAAATTTGAAGGGAAAATAAGCGGGCAAATCCGAGGTGCGTATCTTGTAAAATTTATAGAAAATATATAAACATATAATCTGCTAAAATATTTATACAGATAATAAAGAAGTGTGTGATCTAGATTTACAATTAATTTCAAACAATTGTTACGGTTTTTGTGTCTAACAAAAAAGAAACAATCTTAATTTTGTATCAGAATCAGCCGAAACCGAATATCAGGTCGGACACTATCAGGAACTGTGCTAAACAAAAGTGAAAGTTGCAGAAAGAAACGAAACGTGAACGAACGGTGCGCTGAAAACGAGAAGACCAAACCAAACCAAACAAAAACTGCATATAAGTGCATAATATGGAATCTGTTAAGAGGATGTACTCCGTTTCATGGTGCTGCTATGAATAACGACTCACACCAAGCGTGACGCAAGCAAATAGGGCGAGGAAACAAGCGGTTCCGATCCAACCAATAATGCACACACATTACTGAACTATAACTTTATAATAACAATAGCTTTGTGAAACTAACTATGTTTTGTTATTTGATAGTTTATAGATGAAATCAAGAGCACATATTTTGCTATATAATGTTGCTATGTAACTGCTTTTACCTTTTTTAGAAAACTGTATAAAATAAAAATACAATACACACAATATTCAAAAGTTATTGTCATAGATATTTTAATGTATTTTTTTCTGCATTTTTCATTTAATTATTTCGGTTTTCAAGATATTATAGCTTTCATTGATTTGAATCCTTAAGACAAGAGTCCGCGCTAAAGCACGCAATACGCAGATTATTCATCTCGCGATAACAGTATCTTAATAGCAAATACAACAGCAAGGCTATAAAAAAACGATCTGCAACTGATAATCGATGATTTGCACTAATTACTTGCATCCAAGTCTTTCAATTGATTTGTGTTACTTTTATATTTTACTATGAGTTTTTGCTGGATACAGCAGTTAATATTTATTGTAAGGTAGCAATTAATATTTTAAGGTCAAATGTTTTATTGTTTGTTACTAAATAGATATAAATACACTCAAACTATTTTCAACGTTTTTTTTCTTTTGTTTTCGATATCATTGAATAGATAGTTTAATCCATATACATGTTTAGTTAGATGTGCATTAAAAGGTTGAATCAGGCGTTGGACAATGGACAGTGAAGGTACGGCTTTGATCGTTTTCATAAATTGGTACTGTAGCTTAAAATAGCAGTTTCAGAGAGGCTTCACAGATTTCTGCTATTTTACTTTCATCAACTGATACTTGATTAAAAGTATACAATTATTTGTAGTTAAAAAATACTGGCTGATAAAAATCTTTTCATACAGGTAACTTCATTCGAACTTCGAATTTAATAGTGTCGCCTGTGAAAAAAAAATTATTAATAGTTTTCGCACAAAAACGTTTCTTTTTTGTTTTAAACGAAAATAAAAATAAAACTATATTCCACTCCAGTACCAAATTACGGTCGACACACAGCCCACACGTGACAACTAGCCATTGTACCGTGTCAGTCGATCCTGTATGGTATTCCTAGAGCCCGTTTCCCCGTCTTTCCCCTTCCTAGGCCCTTCAGGTTTCCTCCAGCCTGGCTTGGCGAGTTTGTCGGCACGGTCGGGTTTTTCTGGTTGCAGCTGCTCACGAGGTTTTCTTCTGTTAAATGGGTTTTTTGTTTGCTGGTAAGACTTTATAGTATAAATACATAATATTAAAGGTTACGTAATTTGATATAGGAAAATATAATACCTATTTATTCGATATTGACATAAATTATAAATGAAAAAAAAAATACTATAATAGATAATACTATGACTTTGGGAATAAGAAATGCTGGTCTTTTGGAAAAAGTATTTCAATATACATAATGTTACTTAACTCATGATCCAAGATGTTTGATTATTATGATAAAAGATTTAGTGTTGAGACATACATAACAACCTAATTTGGACACTTCTATGTATGTTCACCTACTCTTTAGACAATATGAATAAGATATCATAAAACACGAGACTTTACAAACTATACCCTATCCAAACTAAACCACAAACGAAAATCCTGAAATAAAAATTCAGTAAGGTCTAAATTAGCATACATACTTGTCTCTAAACGGCCTGGTGTTTGCGGGCGGTGCGGGCGCAGACTGCGCGGGATTTTCGTCCCACGTGTCGTCGGAGGCGCTGATCGGTGTCCGCTCCTGGGGCTGGCCGTTGTTCTCCCAGGGTTTGCCTCCGCGTCTGTTCCATTATAATTTATTACATTGAAATATTGATGAGAAGACATCGCTAGATAGAATCAAATCTTTTACTATTTTATGGCCTTGTGTAATATTTTTGAGACCAAAACCAATCAGCGCGACGAGACAAATAAAGATTAAAACTATGTGTGTTCGGAGTAGATTCAGACACAGATTCTACAACAATGATATCTAGTTTCTATGCAAACATTTAGATAAGTACTTGGCCGGCGACGACGTCGCGTCCTAGTGGTTTTCCGGTGATGTAGTATTTGTCTCTGTGAAAAGCTGCAATCTGACAGACAGACGGATATGACATATAACTAAAATGGTTTCTGTTAAAAAAAAAACTCGTTTTTGTATTATTCATATAACATTCACATCATCTAATTAGATAATTGTAGCTTAAACCATACCTCTCTCCTTTATCAGGTCTGCCAGCGAACTTCTCGCTGTGCCGACCGGGGCCGGACCTGTCGAAGCCTTCACGGTTTTCTCTGTAACAAACATTTTTGTATTGAGTTTCCTACAGAAGTTTCTTTGAGAATGTTGTTAGGTATGGTGAGCTGAATAATGCCTAAAATTATTACTAACTTGTCAAAAGCACTCTGTATGCTATGGTGAAATAACGGATTAAACTAAGATGGATATTAAGGCCATTAGTATGTTCTGTTCTGCTGATAGATTAGAATTAGAACCTCTAGCAACGAGATAGGTAACCAAATACAGGCTCTTTATGTAAACGAATTAAAAATCCACAATTACGTGCCAATAACTTTTGCATGATTACTTTAATTATGGTAACAATTGGCGCATACCAATGTTAATTCAAGCGTGGTGTTTGCTAAAAGTTTTTGCGATAATTAATATAAACATAACTGTGCAAAAGATCGAGGTGAGTTAATTGTTTGAATACTACTTTAATCTATCATTCTAATCTAACCATCGCCTATCTCATCATTATCATCATCAACTAACAATCAATATTATAAAAAACTCTTCCGTTACTGACTGACTGACTGACTGACTGACTGACTGACTGACAGACAACGCAGAGCCTAAACTACTGGGCGTAGAAAGCTGAAAATTGGCACGTGGGTTCCTTGGGGAGTGTAGGTGAGCACTAAGAAGGGATTTCCCGAAATTCCCACGGGAACGGGAAAAAACGGGAATTTTGTGTTTATGAGAAATCTGCGCGGGAAAAACCGCGGGGCAGCCTCTAGTCAATATATAAAACTCTTCCGTTACTGACTGACTGACTGACTGACTGACTGACAGACAACGCAGAGCCGAAACTACTGGGCGTAGCGGGCTGAAATTTTGCATGTAGGTTCCTTAGGGAGTGTAGGTAAGCACTAAGAGAGGAATTCCCGAAATTCCCACGGGAACGGGAGAAAACTGGATTTTTGTGTTTAAGAGAAATCTGCGCGAGTGAAACCGCGGGGCAGCCTCTAGTATAAAAATAAATCGAAAAATGTGTTGGTAAAATAACAATAACTCAACAACGCCTGGACCAATTTTTAAATTCTTTTTTTTTATGTTTTATTTATTCGTATGGCTGCACAGAATACGCTAGTACTATGCTAGTACATACTAGCGTTTCAAAGGCAAATGTCCAGGTTTCTTAGCCAGTTGGCTGCGTCGGCCGTAAGAGTGACGAAGTCATCAGCGTTTTTTTTTTTTGCTGAAGTCCAAGGATGGTTTTTACGGCGAGAAAAATTGGAATAATTACCGGGATAACAACATAGTAACGAACGAAGTTCGCCGGGTCGACTAGTACACAATAACAATAACAACAATTAATTGAGAAACCGAAATCCGGTGGTCTAAACATCAGCTAGGCAGAGCATGCCGATAAAAACTCCTATTACAGCATTCCACAAAAATGAGGCATGCTACTAAAAAATATCTGGGCAAGTACAAGCTTAAATTTCCCCAACGGGTTCCGTACCATTTATGTTTTAAATGATGGTTAATTATTGTAAAAATATATTAAATAAAGATATTTATGGAACCCAAATAGGCAATCATAAGCACAGGAGTTCGTTCGGACAATGCATTGTGCAGTGGCGGTCTAGGACGGTGTAACACTTCCAGTTTTACCGTATTGCAAAAATCTCTGGTTTTTTGTTATTACAGTCTAGTGAACACGAGATCATAGACAAATCTGATACGCCATCCCAGACCGCCACTGTACGTACGCTCAGTAATAGTCTAGTTTGTTTGTACACCACATTTTAGGTACGGGTCCCTAAAAACCTGTGCTATAGTGGACTGATTACATTACTACAGTTTTTACTAGAGTACATACTACTACACAAAGCGTGCTATCGTGTAAATCAGCTTTTTGTTTGCGTGAGTCATAGATGTTATAGATTCGTTATTGAAGAGGTCATGAACCTGCTTTCGTGGTTTGCTTGTGTGCGTTTTGACTGTGTAGTGTTTGATGACTGGTTTAATTTAACATGTGGTTCAATGCTACAATAGTTTACTGTTACTATTGAAATATACTTCTGTAGAATTAAATTAGAGAACGCTGCTGTAACTCAGAATTAATCAAATTGAATATAATCGGTACTGGCGACCTAGGCTTGGCCTAATAAAGTGAAACATAGATATGAACATCCCTGTTTTAATCACTAACAAAATTTATTTTAATAATTTTTAGATTTAAATGTAATTTTTTCGTTAAAGGAAATTAAAAATCCATACTAATATTATAAATTTGAAAGTAACTCCTGTCTGTCTGTCTCGCTATCGCGCTAAAACTACTGAACCTCTTTAGATAAAATTTGGGACTGAGATAGTCCTAAGCCTGAGAAAGGACATAGGCTAATTTTTATCCCGAAAATCCAACAGGAACTTCGGATTTTGCGGTTTCACTCGGCTTCGGCTCACTAGTTTATTATAAGTAAAAGACCTACCTTCCCCTAAAGCTGCCGCCCCTTTGTCCGAACTCGTCACCGCCCTCCCTAGGCGGTCGCCGGTCTTCTTTGAAACTCTTCTCCCTTCGGAAACCCTTCTTGCCATCATCAGATCCGCCCTCTGGCGAGCTAAAGGCTGGCTCTGACCCCTCCTTGCGGTTTGGCGTTGTTGGTTTAGCCTGGGCAAATAAACTTATATTTAGATCTCTAGTTTACATGTTGCTACTGTTTTATAAACGCTAAAGTTTGTGAGTCTTTGTTACAGATAGTCTTTTATTAGTTTAACCTGTATGTTTGTTTGTATGTAACTGGCTCGATTTTACCCTACTTTAAGCGATCAGATTTAATTTAGACTTTCTACATAAAAAAAAGAATCAATAACAATTTAATAAAAATTAACAAAAAATAGAAGAAATGTTTTTTAGTTTTTTTAACCATATATTAACAACTGTTGTGTGCGTCTTTTTCTCACCAATCATGGCCAGTTTAATTCGCGAGTTAATCGATACAATAAGTTATTCAAAAACAAGTATTATGTTAACGTAGTACAGACCTTTCCACTACGGCCACGACGCCGCCACATTTTTTAACTTTACGCAACTATAGCGGATCAAAATGCGACCTACTTCATCTCAGCCGTTTGGCTGACTGGGAAAACTGCCAAACGATATGTGTCACTAAATGTAGCAGGCACCGAGACAACTTAGGAGCAATTTCGCTTGATATAAAGGTAATATTAACTATCAAAATCTTATCCGAAAGACGTCCACTGCTGGACACGCAGATTAGCTTAGTATATTGGAAAGAAATTCCAGTTTAGCCGATTTTTAATCTATAGAAGTCAAAGGGAAGTTTTTAGATTTGATTGTTCCCAAAACATTTTGATTCTTCTACAAATAACGCGTTCGACGCATCGTTGGTAGAGTGTTGATACCTACATATCGTGTTTTAGTGATTTATAAACAATATCGTGATTCGTTACAAAATAACGTCAGTCCTTAGCTTCGCCGCATTCTGTCGAACAATTTTAGGCAATACGATAGTCCATACTACCATTGTAATAGAGGTCATTTTAGATTGTTCCAGAAACAATTTTACTTTCTCCAAGCCGATAGATATTTGTAAAAAAAAAAAAACAGTTTTTTATAAAAATCTAATTGCCCGTAATGACGTCCACGCCTCCTCACGAGATGTTTTCACTGCGCCTGCACTAGATAAATGCTGTATGATTTATTCAAGAGTACATTGTTACATGGCTTTCTTATTTAAAAGAATGAGGATTAGTTGATAGCCTGTCAAATATAATATCTTTCTTAGAAATTCCTCATTATATTACGAGTTGTTAAGTATCAGGTGACAATATGTATGTATTGTAAAATTTTCATCAAAAAATGATTATTATATAAAAATCATTATTATATCTCATTCGAAAGTTGTCTACTGCTGGACAAGTGCCTCTCTCACAGATCGCCACAATGACCGATCAATCCGGTCATAATCTGCAGTGGAAATTTCGCGGGAAAAGAAAAAAAAACAAAAGACAACTTTTTTTAAAGCCATTGACTTATTAAAGAAGTAGACTTAGACATAGACATAGAAATAGACAAATATTTATTCACACACATAGCACTTACAAAAAAAAAAAATATATATTAACAACATAGTAAAATACAATAGGCGGGTATACCCTTTAAGTGTAAGTGGTGTGGGTGTGAAATGGCTCTGACTCAGCATATGTTGCAACGGCAAGCAATGCAACGCTGATGATTCTGCCAGAACCACGTATAAGCTAAAATTAAATAATAATATAAAATAAATAAACACTACTATTATAAGTGTGCTTATTAAATTAATATAGATAGAATTTAGAGTTACATTATATTATAAATAGATAGGTAGTAAAACAAAATAAGTTTCATATAATATGTATATATGTGTAATAAGTGTGCGTCGTGTTGTAAGTGTAAGTGTCTAGAGAGAGTGTAAAGAAGAATTAAAACAAAAGTGGGTAGGTACTTAATCTGAGCTATGAATAAAACTATAACTTCACATACTGTGCGCTCATTTGTTCCTGAATTAAAAACTTCTTGTAGTTTTTCCTAAAAGTGAATTTGCTGGAATAACGTCTAAAAGGTGGTGGAATATTATTCCAACACTTTGTTGCACTGTATGTAAAGCTGCCTCTGAAAGATACGGTGCGGTGATGGGGTGTAACTAGTGGAGCTACAACCGACCTACAGCTGCGTCGAACCTCACGCCAGGTCAGCCTTTCAAATAGATAAGCAGGCTTTTTGGTTTTTACTATGTCGAAAAGCAAACAGGCCAGAAAAAGATTCTGTCTACCTTCCATCTTCAGAATGCCGGCATCGTTGAGGTAAGGTGTAATGTGTGTTCGTGGTGGTATGTCAAAACAAAAACGTGCACAAGCATTCTGAACATGTTGTAGAAGCCGTTGGGTTTTTTTATACAGACATGGACCATACACTCCTAAACAGACTTACGTCATAGTTCCTAGGCTGCGAAAGCTGGTTCATCCTTCTGGCGACGTCGAGCGGCGGGCTGACCGTGTCGTCGACCAGTGTCACTAGCATGGTGTCATTAGACAATACACCCACGATATGCGCTATGAGTGTCTTTTCTAACGCTAGCATTTCTAGCTGGTTCGACGTTTTGGTCTCGACTGGCTTGTCTTCGAAACCCTGGATGAATTGAGATTTGTCAGAAAGGCAAAATAAGTAACATTCAATCAAAATAACTCACAATGTTTAAGTTACCTACCTTAAGTGCGCACTTCAATGCTTGGGCCGGCAATGTTATCAAACTCGGCGTAATCGTCCTAAGGTCGGACACATCGACTTCTTGTTCGTTTCCATAGTCAACGTAGGCTACAGTAACCTTGTTACCCTTGATACTTCTAACTCGAGCGCGGTACCAGTTGCCGTCATCAGGGAACTTGGCGCAACAAGCCGAGTTAACAGGCAGTTCTCCCGGTGAGGCTGAATTCTCGCAGTGAATCTTCACAGCATCCATAACGGCGTTAAGGTCGTCGATAGTGCTCGAAGGTTGAATAAAGAACTTGAGGCAACTGTCCACGTAGGAGACGAGGACAGAGTGCTTGCTCCCTCTCTGCAGCATGTCCAGCCACTTGAATTGAACCGTGTCCTTGACTGTCGTCATCAGCATGTCCAGAATATTCTTGCTATCTAGGTACAACTCCCCATATTGGATCAGCGGCGGCCCCTCCGGCGGCACTACTTTCAACGTCATCACTTTTCCATTTGCCAGCTGCTTGAAAGCCTCATTCAAATGTGGACCTTTCTGTAGATTCTTTACGCCAGAAAGACAGAACCTCAACGCGAATACATTGGGTTTGACAAACTCTTCTGGAATGTCGAAAATATCGTAATACGAAACCATCTCTGTGTCCCCAAAATCAACAAAAAACAGCTTGCATTGGGATCCAGAGAGATTCATCACTATTGCGCGGCATATTATCCTGTCTCCTGACATACGGCCGAGGCACACGGTACCAATCATTGGGGGTTCTGTCAAGCTGCGGTGGGGCTGTCGGTTGATCTCGTCCATCATGTCCTGCAGTTTCTTTGCATCTGTCATTAGTTGCACTGCAAATAGCTCCGGACCCTCCTCAGCATAAGATATGAAAACTTTATGCTGTGAATTTACTTCCAGAAGCCTGCTTTTGTATGTCTTACTCATTTTCTTGGGGGAGGCTGGTTTGGAAGATATGACGGGTGACCCTGGCGAAGGGGGCATTTGAGCGGGTATTGCTTGCTGTGGCTGGCGAATAGGAGCCCTCAGGTTGACAGATGGTGTTGTCCGGGAAGTTTTGTTCACCACAAGTCTTTGACTAATGACTGACGGTGGGGGCACAAACGCATTCATTGGCAACACAGCATTTTGCTGCAAACGCATTGCTGATGCAGGATTGGATGGAAAATTTTGGTTTGTCAAGAATGGCACATGCTCAGTAAAGGGTGTTGACTCGGGATGGTAGTTAGTAGGCCAATTAGTCAATGGCCCCATGTTTTCCCCTGTCATTTGCATGAGCATCTCCTGTTTAGCCAATGGCACAGAGATTCCATATTTGTGGGCAATCAAATATTCTGACAGGTCGTTTCCTTGGAACAGTATTGAGATTATTGGTATGGAGCGAGTTTGCGCTTTTATTGTGGTAGGATACTCAGAGTAGCAAAGTAAGCTTTGAAGTTTGAGTATCATGGGCTCCTCCCACCTGGCAGAAGGGTGCATGATCGAAGCCAGGTAGTAATCAGTTGCCTGGCCGCGGAGCTGCAGCAGTAGCGGGTCATAGTTCTCAAGAAAGCGAATAGTGCTCAATGATATGATATCCTTGTTTCCGTAATCGATGAAATGAACACCAACTAAGCCGCTTGACAAGTTACTTGTGCTGATGATCTTGGCTCGATAGTACGCACCGTCTTTGTATTTGGCGGCACAAATAATACCTTCAAGGATGGCTGCCGGCGGCACAGTTCCGATGCCCTTCTCGAAGGAATCGCGCGCGGATTCTATGAGAGTCTCCACCATACATGCAGACTGCTTATCCAGTTGCCCGCTGATCTTGAGAAAAGGCCCTTCGCAATCCACATGGGTCACGTAGAGCCGAAATGGTCTTTGCATTTCTACCGGCAAAGCCATTTTTGAATAAAAATACCAATATAGAAAAATTTTAAACTCACATAACTTGAAGCACGCAAGCTACGAATATTGCGTGTACTTTGGTTGAAGAAGTTAAAACTAAAAAAATAACCGCGACTTTCTTTTACGTTCGCGTTCGTTTACGTTTTCTTTCATTTCAACAAATCAAATATGGCGCAGGGACACAGAACACAGACGTTAACTAATCCGCCGTCTGTGCAAAGCCCAGAGTGAAGCATGTTTGTTGCCAGTAAAAAATAACAAATAGCATATCTATGATGATGATGATGACCTTTATCTTCATAATCGTAGCGAGTTTTTTTTTTAATTTGTTTTCGAAGGTTATTGATTGATTGAGAAATACAGTCGAACTTGAATTAACGACGAACGTCAATCAATATCTATACTGTGCTGTGTTGTGGTGGTTGTTTTGTTTGTAAAATTATAATTTTATAGGTACTTCATTCAATAGTTTCCAGTTTAATGGTTTGGTTTCCCCACGAATAATCGATTAACTAAAACGACCCACCGACCTAAAATTATGAAAACACATCTTGTTCAAATAACTTTCATTTCAAAATGATCGAAACTTGTTCGAAACGCTGTATGCTATTTGGAACAATATGTCTGGGAGTGTGAGTAATCAAAGCAATCTTCTCATCATGGTAAAAAACTAAAAAAATATAAATTTTATTAAAATCTAATGTTGTTTGTTGTATTCATAGGTTGACTATTGTCATATTAGTACTCGAGTCCCAACTAGCAGAAAGCATATCGGGAAGCCATCGCATGAAGAATAGAACCTTTCCAACTGAAAACAATTCAACCTGCTGGTTTTACCAGCCTTACAAGATCATCAGCGAGTGTCATCCCTGCTCAGGTATATTGTATTCCTATTCTTCCTGAGCTTTAAATTTATGATGCTATAAACTATTTAAAAAGATCTAACACAACCCACTGACTAGATTCAGTATTCAATCATAATTTGTAAATACCTACTTCCTAATCCATAATGCGAAAGTAACTCTCTCTGTCTTGCTTTCAGGAGAAAACTACTAAAACAATTTGAATAAAATTTGGTATAGATAGGGATAGCCTGAGAAAGGACATAAGCTACTTTTTATGTTGAAATTCCCACGGGATAATTAGAAATTTGATGTTTTAAGGGAAAATGCACTGGCAAAGCTGCGGCAGCCACTAGTCTTACATAAAAGCAAATCTACCAATTTATGAATTAATGTGTGACTCAGAAGATCTTCACAATTTCCAATACCTGGCTGCTCTGCTATCATGAATTAAAGATGTTAAAAGCTGTGGTGGTGAAGGACCCACCATGTTATTTTAGACTAATATTTTAATATATTATGTCATATTATTTATTTGCAGACTTTGAAATCAAAAGTAAGAGCATAGGGGTCTGCATACACACAAATTTCAAGGAGATATTGAAATGTGATAATGGAGAAACAGTCACTAGAAGGTAAATAAATATATTTATTTTAATAGATTATACATCATATTTAAACATATTTTTATAACTGACAAAATGTTAGTCCTTGAATGTTTCATAATGTGCAGTAGCCTGCACTTCAAGGTACCCAATTTTGTTGGCAAACCATATGTAAGGATTTGCATGAAGATAAGCATGGATGGTTTGATGTTAAAAATAACACACAAGCCTAACAAAAATTGTCATAGTATAGCAAATCCAATACCGTACATAAGTACATTTAAGCTATGCTATATAGGTAATTGCATTTTAACATTTATAAAAACTTACTAACAAATAACAATTTAAATTTTCAGTTGCGACAGAGTTGCTTATCTTGAAGAGAGGGCTTTCTGGAAGTTCACAATCTGGTCTCTGGTGGTTGGCCTCTGCTCCTCATTGGCTGTGATGCTGAGGATGCGAGTCCTGAACCACAAGGCCAGGCGGAGGGCCAGACAAGTTCTTAGCAATGGAGCAATATAAAATTTTATTTAGTATAATGTAAATAATCTTTGAAATTTTCAAGGATGTTTATGCATATTTATAAAAAAAAATTCAACATTGTATGCTCATTGCAGTTTGGACAAAACGAAATTGGATAATTTATAATTTAAATAAATACAATATAATTATAGAATGTTAAATAATATGAATGTTAAGTTTCATCATAAATAAAGTAATGTAAGTAATTCACTTATGACTTTTACATTTACACTGTTACCTAATAACCTGTAGCATTGTTTGTTTGTAGTGTTATTTGGAAAGCTGTAGTCTTTTGGAAACTCCATTAAGGATAGCACTTCTTTAGGTGTAAAGTATCTCAACTTTAAAGGCAGTAATGTTTGCACAAATTCTATGCTGCCATTTTCATAACTATTGGCTTTTTTGTAATATTCTTGGACAAGTTCTGGGCTGGAGTCAGAGAAAACTGATCCAGTGCCTTCTGTGTAGTGGGAATAAGCTTTTGTAAAGCAGCAGGATCCTGTAGATTCCCTGTAGCGGATGTCTAAAATGTTTGCTCTTTTTAACAGTTTTGCAGGTACAAGATATTCATCAGTCAAATCTTTTTCTATTATTCTTTCTAGCTGATATGGATCTTCATATTTTGTTGGAAGTGCTTTTACCTGAAAATGTAAAACAAAATGAAGAATATAAAAAAAAAATTACAGCTGTTTTATTTTTATTTTATTAAAGCCATATTGTAACCAAAGCCTTACAATTTCTTCACTTCTCTGAAACTGCCATTGTGATGTTGTTCTCCTAGCCATACAGTAGTAACGTAATCTAGAATTTGGCACTCCAACACTGGACGGACACAAAAGGAACTCTTGGTAATCAAAACCACATTCATTTAAAGTTTCTATGAACACATCATGTACAGATGAACATTCAAAGCCTTTTACATTTTCTAGTAAAATGTACTGGACAGAGTCTACATTTCTTAGTGTTTTCAGCAGAGAAAGGAAGGAATTTGTTCTAGGGTCACCATCATCCAACTTTTTTCCATTCCTAGTGAAAGGTTGGCAAGGCGGGGACATAAGAATAGTGTCCACATTCAATTCCATAACTTTCTCTGGTGTCAGTGATTGAATGTTTCTGTTTAGTAGATATGTTTCTCTAAAGTTGTGTTTGTACACTGCGTTAGCTACAGTATTGATGTCGATTGCTATGACCACCTCACCTGGAAGACCTGATCCTGCAACAGTTAAAAGTTGTTAAAGGCACCTAACTAACACTAAGACTTTCTTTGGTACATACGTATGTAATCTATATTCAAAATCTTACTTGTCCAAGCGCAGTGCATTCCTCCAATTCCACTGTAGAGTTCCATTATTTTATGAGTCATTTTAGCCTTTTGCTAGGTTCTATAAAATAAAATTCAAGCATTAGCAATCGTTAACTGAGCACGTAAACAAAAACAAATTTGAGGTTATAATAATACTGTCAATCCTAAAAACAATGTAACAAACAATCAATCATTGGTTGTATTCGATTTCAAAAATAATTATCTTTGTAGTAATTTTGTTTAACAAAGAACATTATAATATTTCTGTTCAATTTATTAAAATAATATATTTTGTTAATAAAAAAAGGCCCTGGGTGCATATTTAGTACCCTATATCATGTATCATGTACTACATACGTATATAGGGGGTAGGTTTTGTTTAAAGACAAAAACAGATCAACTAACTTTTTTATCTTTAAAAAACTGCCAGCACATCACTATTGTCCACAGAATAGATAAAGTGTGAGTGAATGAAAGGAATGAATGAAGTCCAGAAGAGATAAATTAATCTGTGATGATTATCAGTCTTCATCAATGAAATGAATCAGTATCAGTCAAGTCAGTCGTCAGTCATGGCGGAAACAGACTTGGCGAAGGACGTGCTGCAGGATTTGGAGGCCGATCATGTCGATTCCAAGGAACGTGTTTATCTCGAGGAGACCTTCTATATCCTGTCCAAGAAGAATTCAGTGTTCCGTGTACGTTTAACATCGAAAGGATTGTCTCTTACCAAGGAAACCGATGGGAACGCTAAGGAGCAGACGATATTGCTGCGAGATATCATCGGAAGTAAATGCATGAGGAGCAAGCGCAGGCGGCCGGGCGCCAGCTCGTGCGTGTGCAGCTCGCTGGCCGGCGCGCAGCAGCTCAAGGTCGTGGACGAGGACAGCGGCGACCTCGACGAGAACGATATCAGCGCCTATCTCTATGTTTACGCCTATATTTTGAAACGGAGCCGTCGGTCTCTAAAACGCGAAAAAACAACAATAACATTGAGATTCAGGTCGTTTGACAAGTACGAGGATAACAACAAGGAGGCGCAAAAGTGGCGAGCCACTATAAAGTGCTTGGTAAATAAGCAGCCGCTAACAAATATCCTTCCATCTAATGACAAGAAATTGTTAATCCTTCTGAATCCCAAATCGGGTCCTGGTAAGGCTCGAGAGCTGTTCCAGTCTCGCGTAGCGCCAATGTTGCAAGAGGCAGAGGTGCCTTATGATCTTCACATCACCAAGTATGCTAACTATGCACGGGAGTTTGTTAGGACCCGTAATGTATATGCTTGGAGAGGTATAGTGGCTGCTGGTGGAGACGGGGTGTTGTTCGAGGTGATCAATGGCTTGTTTGAGCGGCTCGACTGGCAGCAGGCGCTAGCTGAGGTTCCCCTCGCTATTCTACCTTGTGGCTCCGGAAATGGCCTTGCTAGGTCTTTATGTCACCTCTACAAGTAAGTTTACTAATTATTAAATGTAAGCAACATTGTTTGTTAGTGAGCAGGTATTATTCATCTCTTATCACCAATATTATTATTAAAACACACCAGCACTTTACTTCAACATGTTTTATTATTTTCCTGTGCAAAGTGCTAAAATAATGAATCTCATAACATAAATATAATAACAAAGTGATTATATTGTTCAAAGTAGTTGAGAGTTATAACTGCTAAATACATTGCATAGTCTCGTAACAAAATATTACTACTGCAATGAATCAATTTTAAAATGCTGTCATCCTTATTATTGGCTAACATGATACAAACTCATACATTTTTATTCTTATCACTACTTCTGTTTAGTTACAGTAGGTTTATTTTTTATAGGCATATTAAAATGTGTTGTCTTTCATTATCACAGCTTTAATCTAAAGATAACGGAAGCCTTCAATTGATATAAAAATTCAAGTAAACTTATAAAAATTGCCCTTCACTAATTATCATATTTAATAAGATTTAAAAACACAATTTTACTTATTTAATACAGGTATATTTCAATCCATGTTAACCCTCCTATCTTGTAATTTTAAATTAAGAAACTCCGGGCCCTGGTAACACTAAGTTATGCGCGCTTCCCATTAGAGTTTACATCATGCATCAAAGTGTTGGCCTTTCTATGTACTATGCTCACAATCCTCATAAAACAAAGAACATTTTATCTAAATCCAATAGATAGGTAGGTAATGTACTATGTATATAATACCACCCCTACATTTCATAAAACATAACTCAGTTAAATCCAGGCATTTACTACTAATACATAGTCTAGCTAGAATAAACTTTTGCTTATTGTATCATCCAGCTTATTCTTCCAATTATTGCAACTCCAATGATAATAATTAACCTTACAATTGTTTGAATTTTCCTTGTTACACTAGTTACCTACACGCCTTGGTCGACATAGTTAATGTTGGTAGAACTAGGTATGTAATGTAAGAGGGAAAAAACTCAGTCTTAAGAGTTTGAGTTGCAATTGCAATCTAATTGAAATCCGTTGAAAATTATACGACCTTCGAACTGCGATTACTGATTGTATTTAACATATGCCTGTCTAGAGTATATTTTAGCCTTGTTAAATTAAATTCTATGTTTATTTTGAACTAAATACGTTGGCATAATTTTGCCCGAAAACATCTCTAAGAAGCTAAGAACTATCACTATCACTAAGAACTTCTATAATTACTTTAATTGCACTTCTAACAACATGTAATAGAGTTTTCAAGTAAGATGCCGAAGAATGGATTCATTCGGGTAGGTATGCGTGCTTTACGGAGTTTAATTAAACATAATTGGGTCATTTTCACCAAGTTTGTAGAAGAGGGTGTTATCTCCAAAAAATTGTTTTTATTTTTTTTAATGTTCTTTTGGATAAAAGAAGTCTTGCTATATATGTGGCTGAGCTTGGAAATGTCTAGGAGGCTAAATATTAATATTTGAAAAATAATACGGACATGTGTGTGACACAAGCATACATGTGTGTGACTACTGAATAGTTATTAGCTAAATAAGACATGTTTAGTGACATTAAGCCCATGTTTGTGACTTTTTCATACAGAAAATTATCATATGAATGATTCATTTTTTTTCTTTTTGATTAAAAGTTAACTTAAACAATAAACTTCAAGAAAAAATATCAAAATACATGAAGTCTTGCTAACGATGCACAAATTTAAATACTCTTTAATGTTGAGATGTAGGTTTTATATTCTTTTATATTAGAATTTTTATGATTTTTTTCTCAATTCTGTCCGAAAATGTATGATATAATTTAAAAAAAAAATCAAATTAAGACTGCTACTAACTTTAAGCAATTCGCTTATATCAGTCAGTACATTATTGCTTCTATAAGATTATATCCTCGCTATATACAAACAAATGAAGGTTTTATCTGAAATATAGTAAGGTTTTATCTGAAATATAGTTATTTCATCTTCATAATATAATTATAATAATTAAACGCAAATATTACATATTTTATTATGAAATTATCTATGAAAACTAACTAATGTTTAACAATTTTAATGTAAAATATCACGAACATGGTTAAATGTCACAAACATGCTACTAAAAATCCATGTTTGTGACACTCATGCGAAGCCATGTCTGTGACATTTTTTGAACGTGTGCGCCAAAACCTGGCATAGAAATGACTCTAGCGGCATAGGATTTTATTCACAATAATTTGGTACAATAATCCACCTAAAAAATTAATAGCCATTAAATTTACATAACCTCAGTGAATACAACTTAATTCATGTTTGTGATGAGACATGCTCGACAAAATAAGGTATCTAAGAATAAAAAATAATATATCTTTACCAAATCACTTTTGCACTGCACATTGAATGAAGAAAAGTAAATGCACAATCTTATTGTTTTAAAACAAAGTGTTGCCAATTTTACCAAACCAACGAAACACAATTTATGAACATCAGCAGACATGGCCAGATGCCTGCATGTGTGTGACAAAAATTTTTCTCACAAAATCTTTATATCAAAAAAACTTATTTATAATCATTATGTTAGTTTATATTTTGCGTAGTTTTGTCGATAAATTATTTCTAGTTGTGAATGTTTGATTAGTTTGACAAAATAATGAATTGAAAAAAATAAAAAAATTAAAATATGTCAAAAAACGGATTTCTCACAGACCATGTTCCGTGACATTTCAGTATAAATTATCCATTATTTTAAAGTAATAACTATTTGTTATTCCTTAATTTAGCATACGTATAATAAATACAACAAAATATACATTTTAAATAAGTTTTCATGGTAAAAATAATAAAATTTAAGGGTAAAAAAAGGTCTTCACACTTTAAAGTAGTAAATGAAAAGTACCCAATTATACATACACATTAAACAAATCTTTATTTTCTTTCGTGAATATCATAAAGGAAGAATAATATAATACAGTAGGTAGATATATGTATAAATGATATAATTGACAGGTGAGCTAGAGGCTTTTTGTGATGTCTTCATTCACACTTCTTGATATATATTGACTGCCACACTTGGCGCGTTTTGTGTGGCCGCAGCCGATTTCCCTGTGCAGGTGATTCAATATTACAAAAGTTATAGCTGTTATCTTGTTTACATTGACCCAGCAAAGCAGTAGCAGGCAAAATGTGTTGATTTGGTCGCTCGCATCTTTACTCTAAGCCTTCATATCGTATATCGTATAGGAGGAGTTTCTTTTTCATGTACTTTTTTCTATTGATTTTTACGTTTGTTTGTAAATTTTGTTTGTATGTTTAGCCAATTAATTACATATATACTAGGACATAGGCAGGCATGGTATGCCCCTTCGACCCCTTATCCTGTAATTTAGGATCTATCCATAGCATTAATATTGAGAGGCTAGTTCATTCGCATTCTCTAGTATTAGGTTTTGATAAGATATTTGAGTAGGATAACTATTCCGTAGTTTCCGTAGATTTTTAGTCACGAAACAAGTTGATTTAAATTCGATAGAAAAGCAATTAGTTTGTAATAACAGTTTTGTTAATTTCATAAAAGTTGAACAAGACTGATCTAATAGCGCGCTGATTTTTAAAATTATTTTTGTTATTTTATATCATATCTAGGATGTAATGTCATAAAAATATATCTATAAATTTATTTGTGAGAAGTATTATTACTTAAGGCTATAGTATGCACGTTAGTTTCTTCAATTCTCGACAAATTATCGTACCGCAACGTGCTAAGCACTCTGATTAGTACATAAAATACGTGTTAAGTGACAATCAAACAATTGTGTCTTCTTTATCAATCATCCATCCATCTCATTCATAAAACGGTGATGTGGGGGACAGGTAAAAATAAAAAAATAAATAAAAAAAATCCCCTGTATCTTACTTATTTTCTTTAGCTCATCATTCATTTCATCTTAAGCTCCAACTACCTATGTATGTAACCAGATAAATCGAGAAAACTATCTAAGTCTCGAAAAAAAGACCGAGATTAAATAAGTGATCTAAATGTTAATCGATTTGTAAGATAGATCAGGGGTACTATTACGGCCACATTTGCAACATTGCTTTTCGTGTGTCAAAGTCAATACAAAAAAAAACGCACAGAGGACGCAAAGCAATATTGCAAAAGCGGCCGTAATAGGCCCTCACATCATATCATTCATCCCCATCGATGATGCGATTTCGAATTTAGAGTAAGCTGATAAGCTCGTAATTTTTAAGATCTAGACCTTCAAAGCATGCTCACGTTAATTGTTACAGTGAGCCCTACATCCGGTACAACATGACGGGGTTCGCGATGGCGCTGACACGAGGCAAAACGGAACCCATGGATGTTGTCAGAGTCGAGACTAGGTCTAAAGTGAGTATTAATGTTTAATGCCTCATCATCTTTCATCACACCAAAGGTAAGATTAACTATTTAGTACTCTGTGGTAGAAGAAGAAGAAGAAGAAAGAAGCATTTATTTACAACAACATTGACACACACAATAAAACTTTAAATCCAAAAAAAATATATAAACATAATTGTCCAAGCTGGATGCAGGCCACCTGCGATCGGTACAGATGGAGAGCCTTGAGGGAGGCCTATGTCCAGCAGTGGACGTCCTACGGCTGAAATGATATATAAACACAATACAAATTACAATCAACAAAAATACAGTTAGAAGCCAAAATTATAATAAAACGAGCTGTCCCGGCTTACTTCGTTACGCCATAGAATATAACATACTACAAAAGACTTGGCTCTATAGACTATGTTCTTTCGACTGCCCAGAATGGCCGAATAAAAAAACAAACAACAACAACAACTGAGAACAAACAGCCTGTCAAAATATGAAAACAACGGAAAAAATATTGCACCTTGGATTACATTATTTGAGTTTAGGTAAGGATCCCTAATTTTTTTGATAATCTTATATAGCCTATGACACTCGGGGTTAATGTAGCTTCCTACCAGTAAAATATTTTTTCAAATCGGTTCAGTATTTCCGGAGCCTATTCGTTACAAACAAACAAACAAATCTTTCCTCTTTATAATATTGGTATAGATTAAAAAAAAAACAAAAACAGCAAAACATAAATATAGTAAGAACATACATAAAAGAGTCGGTTGGTTATTGTGTGTCGCAGCTGCTGTTAAATGGCACTGACTCAGCATTTGCTGAAGGCTTTCACCAACAGCGCTGGTATAGGGAACATAGCCCAAAGAATTGCGAAACTTAATTGGCAATGGGCAGGGCACATAGCTCGAAGAACAGATGATCGCTGGGACCGAAAAGTTCTGTAGTGGCGACCACGAACCGGAAGATGCAAAGTAGACAGACCCTCCACAAGGAGGTCAGGCGACTGTTGCAAGCTGTGGGAATACACTGGATGGTCGATTTATGGGGAAGGCTTACGACCAGCAGTGGACTTCATTCGGTTGAAATGATGACGATGACATTATAGGTAGTAGTAGTTATACTATACACCTGCTTTTTGATTATGGCAAATCCCCCCTCAAAGAGGGGTTGTCTTTGTGGACATCTGTTGGGAAAGCCTTCTTCTTCTGAGAGCTAGTGGGGGTAGATGAGTGCCTGAACTAAGCTCGCGTGTTTGGAGCCATTTGTACATATCCCCACATTTTTTGGAGCCATCCGAGGCGTGGATGCTCCAACAGCCCAGTCAGTGGGCAGTAAAATGTATACAAACTCAGTAATTTTTTTTTTCTTATAGTGTTTTAATTTTATGCGACTGTACACATTGCACAATCAAGGTGATTTGGTTTTTGATAGTGTATCATTTAATACGACGATAATTTTGTTTGATTAGGTAATTGTTCTTGGCTAACCATCTATTATCTGACTGTAACCTGAGCTTTGCTAATTTATAATTATATATTCAATTATGTTTAATTTTATTCTTAATCCAGCGCGTTTTTTTTAACCAAATGACTTTTTTAAACGTGCGTGATTCGTTATACTTACTTACGCAATACGCATTAATCAACATTTAAAAATGATTATTGCTTATGAAAAAAACTATCACCAAGTCAACTTTGATAAATTTTCTCAGCATGATTGATTATTAAAGACATCGTTCCCCTAAACGAGTTAGGTGAAAAACAAAAATAACTGATCAGAAATCCGTCGGTTCTGAAATTCGTAGCTACCATACTAGGGACGTAATGCGGTCCGCGGTGCAAAAGTTAGGATTGTGTTTTTGTATTATTTAGAACTCTTTGTTTGCCGAATTTTAAATGTTTTTGTTGATTTTAATGTTGCTTATAATATTTCTCTGCGGGATCGAATCAGAAATGAGGACATACGCAGAGAAACCAGGGTCACCGACATAGCCAAGCGGATAAGCTCGTTGAAGTGGCAATGGGCAGGTCATATAGCCCGCAGAACAGATGGCCGCTGGGGCCGAAAAGTTCTCGAGTGGAGACCACGGATCGGCAAGCGCAGCGTAGGACGTCCACGGACCAGATGGACGGATGATCTGCGCAAGGCTGCGGGTCCACGCTGGATGCAGGCCACCTGCGATCGGTACAGATGGAGAGCCTTGAGGGAGGCCTATGTCCAGCAGTGGACGTCCTACGGCTGAAATGATGATGATGATGATAATAATCTAGCATAGACAAAAAGTAACAATCAAGCTGAAGGCTTTTGATAACGAGCCGAGTTGAGAACAAGTTTAAATTGAGCGTGTCCGCTAACGCAGGGGTGTCGCTCAAATAAGGATATTAATGATTACATATATTATTATACTATCTAGGGAAGTAAAACTTAAACTAAGTAATCGGTTATTAATGTAACACGGTATGCGCATTTTCTCTAATTTTAAGGATAAATAGTAGCCTACTATTCTTTCTCAGGGTTTAGAATATCTCTGCACCAAATTTCACTTAGATCGATTCAGTCTTTTTGGCAAGCGAGACAGACAGACACTTATAGATTGTTTATTTTTCGATCTACAACGTGTAAAGAGATTTCATGTTATGGAAGTCCAATTATATAGGAAATGGTGCGTTATAAGTGGTGAGAGTGGTGCCTAGAGATAGACAACGTAAAGTAGACAGACCACCAGCACGATGGTCTGACGACATAGTAAAGGTTGGTAGGCAGTGGACCAGAATGGCACAGGACCGTGGTGCGTAGCGTTCGCGAGAAGATGCCTATGTCCAGCAGTGGGCTCTTAGTTGATGATGATTATATTGAGCGCATTGAGCGAAAATTATTCCTTTAATTTATAACCCTTTACATAAACACCACGTATACTTATTGACACGTTTAGAGAGATTTGTAGGCTTATTGTATTTTTATGACGGCTTTGTCTCGGATTATACAAGTGTTCTTCCTTATCAGTTGCCAGATAGCTAAGCAAATATTTATGTAAATTTAACTAATGACATACATTGCTAAATCCAGACTCTATCGCGTATGATATTTGCAAACTAGCGTTAACGCAACAATAACAATGCTATCATCAGAGGTCAATTAGATGATGCGACGGGTAATTATATCGTTCATTACCATAGCCGGCAACAGAATGTGAGTTGTGAATGCATTTATTAGTAGTGAACCCTCTTCGTATACTTTGTCCTATTTACGATACGTCCACTTATACATACCAAAGAGTCAGGGAAATATGGTCAAAGTCACTGTCAGTTTGTTTTGTCAAGAATTGTTCTTCAAAAACAAGCAACCCAAGTTGGGTTGCCTGGATGAAATCGCTTTTAGCGATGAGGTCACCCATTTCATGCAAATTTTTATTATTTGTAAAATTGAATCATCATCATCATCATTTCAGCCGTAGGACGTCCACTGCTGGACATAGGCCTCCCTCAAGGCTCTCCATCTGTACCGATCGCAGGTGGCCTGCATCCAGCGTGGACCCGCGGCCTTGCGCAGATCATCCGTCCATCTGGTCGGTGGACGTCCTACGCTGCGCTTGCCGATCCGTGGTCTCCACTCGAGAACTTTTCGGCCCCAGCGGCCATCTGTTCTGCGGGCTATATGACCTGCCCATTGCCACTTCAACGAGCTTATCCGCTTGGCTATGTCGGTGACCCTGGTTTCTCTGCGTATGTCCTCATTTCTGATTCGATCCCGCAGAGAAATCCCGAGCATAGCCCGCTCCATGGCTCGTTGAGCTACTCGGAGCCTGTTCATAAGCCCTATAGTGAAGCACCACGTTTCAGAACCGTATGTCATCACTGGCAGCACACATTGGTTAAATACCTTCGTCTTCAGGCACTGAGGAATATTGGACGAGAAGACGTTGCGTAGTTTCCCGAACGCCGCCCATCCGAGCTGGATTCGGCGATTGACCTCCTTCTCGAAGTTGGACCTACCTAACTGGATGGTTTGTCCTAGGTATACGTACTCGTCGACAACTTCGAGAACCGAGTTCCCAACCATAACTGGGGTAGGCAGAACATGGATATTAGACATGACCTTCGTCTTGTCCATGTTCATTTTAAGGCCCACCTGTTGGGAGACTCGGTTGAGGCCTTCGAGCATCGTTCGAGTTCCTCCATCGACCTTGCCATGACTACGATGTCGTCGGCAAACCGAAGGTGAGTGATGTATTCGCCGTTAATATTGATGCCCTGCCCTTTCCATTCTAGAAGTTTGAAGGCGTCTTCTAGAGTGGCGGTGAACAGTTTCGGAGATATAACATCTCCCTGTCTCACGCCTCTGTTCAAGGGAATAGCCTTCGAATTCTGTTCCTGTACTCGGACAGACATGGTGGCGTTGCTATACAAACACTTCAGCACTTCGATGTACCGATAGTCAATCCGGCATCGTTGGAGAGACTCTAGCACCGCCCATGTTTCGACCGAATCAAAGGCCTTCTCATAGTCCACAAACGCTAGACATAGCGGCAAGTTATACTCTTCGGTCTTCTGTATTACTTGCCGCAGCGTATGTATGTGGTCTATGGTACTAAAGCCTTTTCGGAAGCCGGCTTGTTCGGGAGGCTGGAAGTCATCAAACCTTCGTTCGAGACGATTGGCGATGATCCTGGAAAACAGCTTATAAACATGGCTCAAAAGCGAGATGGGCCTATAATTCTTCAAAAGGGTTTTATCGCCCTTCTTAAAGAAAAGCACCACCTCACTTCTGTTCCATGCTTCAGGCGTGGTCCCTTCGAGTAGGACAGAATTAAAGAGCCTCTGAAGGACTTTGAGTACTGGTGTTCCACCCGCTTTCAGAAGCTCTGACGTGATTCCATCCTCACCCGGTGCCTTGTTGTTTTTAAGCAGTTTCAGGGCCATCCTTATCTCGTACAGGCTGATGTCCGGGATATCTTCGGTATAGTGTCGGGTTAGTTTGGCTCTAGGGTCGTTGGCCGCACTAGTAACAGGCTTAGTGACCGAATCGTATAGCTGTCCGTAGAACTTCTCGATTTCCCTCAAAATTTCCGCTTTCGTCGACGCTATACTGCCGTCATCCCTCTTCAGCTTAGTCATTTGGCTTTGCCCAACAGACATATCTCTTGCGAACACTTTGGAGCCTTTATTTCGCTCTATCGTATCCTTAATACGCGCAGTATTAAAGACACGGATATCGTGTCGCAAGGCCTTCGAGATCTGTCTATTGAGCCGCCTATATGACGCAGCATCATCGGGAGACTGCAGTCTAAGCAAGCGTCGTTCAGCCATAAGTTTGAGGGTGTCTTCAGAGAGTTTCTGAGTTCTAGCAGTACGGCGAGTCCTAAAGAATTTAGATCCGACCGTATGGACAGTTTTTACGAACCTGTTATTGATCTCGTCCACTGATGCGTCGTCTAGACAATCAAAGCGATTAGAGAGCTCGAGTTGAAATCTCTCGGGGTTCTCGATCTGAGCGAGGGTAGGACGGAGCGTAGACTTCATCAGGCGGTACCGTTCAAGTTTAACGTTCACATTCAATGTGCCTCTTACTATTCGGTGATCACTGCCGGTTTTTACCCTATGAATCACGGAGACATCATTGAATATACGTCTCTTGTCGGCCAAGATGAAGTCTATCTCGTTCCTAGAACCACCAGGGCTCATCCAGGTCCATTTCCTATGAGGCGGCTTCTGGAAGAAAGAATTCATCATGAAGAGTCCTTCTTTCTCCATGAAATCGGCCAGCCTCTGACCTCTAGGGTTCCGTTGCCCATAACCGAAGTTCCCCACTCTCAACTCATGCTCGCTTCTCTTGCCTAGTTTCGCATTGAAGTCCCCCATAACAACATTGAAGTGAGTTTTATGCTTATGTATGGCCCGACTAATGTCCTCATACATAGACTCTACTTCGTCATCTGAGTGTGTCGAGGTCGGTGCATAGACCTGAACGACCTTCAGCAAATATCTTTTAGATATTCTGAGTGTTAGGTATGCGACCCTGCTCGACACACTGTCGATGGTAATAATGTTGCTAACGAGGGACTTGTGGACGAGAAACCCGACACCACCTTGGGACAGTTGGTCGCCCTCCCGGTGGAAGAGCAGGTTACCCGATTTCAGGGTTATCGTGTCCTGTCCCTGTCTACGGACTTCTGATAGCCCTAGAATATCCCACCGTAACCTGCTCATTTCCTCTTCCAGCGCAACAATCATATCGTCAGTCCTCAAACACTCATTCGCCAGTTGTCGTTTAAAGGGGTGGTAGCCGACCGTCCGGGGATTCTTAGCACCCCTTGCCCCGCCGTTACCATAACCGCTACCGTGGTCAGGAATAGCGGGGCTGCCGGGGACTAGGGGCCTGGGCACATGCTGACTATTCATGAGGGGGGGGGGGGGGGGTTGCCATACTCGCCACGCTTGGCAGGCGGGTTGGCGAGCGCAGTATGATGTTGTATAACCCAGAAGACGCTGCTGCCCGTCTTCTGGTGCTGTCCCTCAGCCGGGTCCTACGGCTCCCACGGGAGGAGAGGGGAGGGCGACATTCTAACGCCGGCGCCCGCGGCAATTGAATACTTAATGTATACTTTTGTATTTTTCTTTTGTGTTATAAAGTGTTTTTATCTTGATAGTTTCACCTACCCCACTAGCCTCGTTACTTCTTATCCCTCCATTTGAATAGTCAACTTGAAGACAAACGACTGATAACGTTAATCTCTTTGTTGCAGATAATGTTCTCCTTCCTATCCGTGGGCTGGGGTCTCCTCTCAGACATCGACATAGAAAGCGAGCGGTTACGTGCCATCGGAGGTCAAAGGTTTACCGTCTGGGCTATTGCTAGACTACTCAGCTTGCGAAGGTATAAAGGTACTGTCAGCTACTCGCGTATAAAGGACCTGAGTAACATTCCAAAACCCAAGCACCAGTTGGTGCTCACGCACAGTTTAAGTTTAGAAGGCCAGTTGGATTCGCCGGATGCGGAAGCGTTCATCGACTGCGATGAGCATTCCGAAACTTTTGCGAACGCGGTCAACGGGAAGCGACATCAGCGTGTAGACTCCTGGTACTCTGTAAACTCTAGGCGTAGCGCGTTCTTCAGTGCCCGAGGATCGGAGTATCATAGTGTAACAAGCGACGCCTCCGAGGCGCGATCCCCTACTCACGCCTGCATGCACGGCCCGGCCTCGCGACTTCCAGCCCTACTGTCTACCGTACCTTCCAACTGGACCCACGAACAAGGCGAGTTCGTGATGGTCCACATATCCTACCAGTCGTACATAGGTGAAGATTTCCTCTTCGCACCGAGCTCGCAACTCTCAGACGGTGTGATCTGGATGCTTATTATAAAAGCTGGTATTTCAAGAGCTCAACTGTTTTCGTTTCTTACTGGAGTGAGTACGGCCTCCCATTGTGAAATGGAAAGCGAGTATATCAAAATGGTGCCGGTGTCAGCGTTCAGAATAGTACCGGAAGGAAACCAAGGTACGTTGACGGTTGATGGTGAATTGGTGGAGTACGGCCCAGTGCAAGGAGAAATATTCCCGAATTTAGTCAATCTTGTTGTGCCAGACACTAAATAACGCACGACGTCGTCCTTTGTTAAAGATTAGGGATAGAATGGTTAAATAAAAGTTAGGTGCCGATATTAAGTTAAGTGGATTGCCGTAATCTTGCGATTTTTATTGTTGAGTTTGAATCCTGTCGGTTCATTCTGGTCGAGTCAAGGCTGACATCATTTATGCTGGACATTCCACAAAAGTTATGATTTATTTTAGAATTCCTTTATAGAATGATTTATCAGTTTATATCAATTGTGATAATTAAGACTATGTTAAATAAGAAAATGGTTTTGAATAAGTAACAATGAGGCGAAAAATTTTAACCATTAAATTTTAAAGTTTACATGCAAGCAATGCCAAAACCAGTGATTTGTCGGTCCACGCAGTATTATAATAAGGAGCCAAACTAAAACTTTGAATTTTATCAATTTTAAACATTGATTTATCTATGGGATAAAATATTTTACTGTTTATTAAATATCTTAATTATTGATATAACTTTAAAACAATTATGCATCTCTTATTAATGGGATTCATAATTTTAAATACTTAAAAGCGATTTAAATTAAATAGGGTTTAAAAAATTAATATACATAATTTCTTAAACTACTTACTTACATAAGTTTCTAATTAACTATGTAAGGGTCATCATTGTTGATTTTATTAGCTTAAAGCACTTTGTTGTTTATATTTAAAGATTGATATACTTTTTTTGTAAATAAGGATTGCCCCCACCGATCAAGCGCCTCTCCAGAAAAAGTAAATAGAAAATTTAGTATACCCTCGCTTTACTTGCTCGATCTACGGATCGATTTTTTATCCTTTTTTTTTGTTACGGGGGGAAATTCTATACGCATTTCCCAACGCGGAGGGAACCCCGGGGAGCTTCATCGGGGTTATTTCGGGCTCACACCCACTAAAACCCCCCGGTGGCCCCCTGGGCGTTTTGGGGAAGGACCCCGGGAACTATAGATAATGGGCGTCCGATGTGCTTCCCACGCTCAGCTGCTATCAGCTTCGTACTCAGGGAGTGCATGTTGTTCTTATCCCGGCTCCCTTTGGAGCTGCGGCGGCACAGTGCCACAAGCTGTGCCACCCAACTCGGGGCCGTTTGATGAGTGTTTAAAGAGAAGCTACGAGATACATAGATAGAGTATAATATAATAGTGAAGCCACATTTTTCAACCATCTTGCACGCACTTTATTGCGAAGTTTTTGTTTGTCTGGAGTCTGGAGTGCCGCCAGGTTTCGGTCGGGGACGGTTCGAATTCTTTGTATTTTATGAGTTGTTGCTTTTTTTAATTATTGTTTAAGAAAACATGTTTTCGAGTTATTTATTAATTAAATATTTTATTTTTAATGAGTATTAGTTTAATAGGTGATTGTTACTGTTAATTTTATGGAAAAAGTAAAGAATATTTCTGTGATAATAATTATTCTGCCATACCATTTTGTCATATCTTATTTTAGTAGACATTTCTGATATCTCCCAAAATATTCGAAAAATATCATATCAGGGCATTTTTATGTGTATAAACCTCTTTTTTATGTTGTTAATAAAACAAAATAATGTTAATAAAATGTGAACATTACAGATAATAAAATTAATTTTAAAGATATATCTATACCTTATTAAAATAATTAATAATTTAGTTTTACCTGAGACAAGGTGAACCATTAATTCTATTATTCTACTTTAATATTGTATACGAAACTTGCTACAAATACTTGCCTAAGTAATAACTTAAGATATTAACATTTGCGTCTGATAAATAAAAACCCCATATAAGTTTAATAATAATTGTTTAAAAAAAGTTAATGTTACCTAATTGTAATTTAAAAATTCCATTACTTATTCTAGTTGAATAATTAGCCTTTTTTAATAATTATAGATAAAGCCAATATGGTACACATATTGACTGTTGGAAGTTTTAAAGTAGCACCAAACCAGGTGTTCAGTGTGAAGGTGCGTGGGGAAGTAGAAGTAGGTAGAATCCAATAGAATACTTTATCCAAGTTTTACTTTACTACGTTATTATTATCCCTTCACATGTAAAATGTAATTTTGTTAAACTGTTGTTATAATAGCTAAGCTAGCTATTGATACAGAATTAAAAATATTTTTTAAACATTTCTATTGTTTTATTAAACTAAAACCATCAACACTACCTCATCAAGAAATAAAAAAACTTGTTTTTACGTAATCAAATAATTAGTTTAATGATTACAAAATAATCTATGGTACTTACTTACCTATTGAAAACAAATAGGTTCCAATTAAATAAATCATTAAGGAAACTTAATAATTTTCTTAAAATAGTAACCAAGGTATCATACCATAATAACAGTAGGATTATGGTATGGTACCTACCTACCTACCTAGTTTCATAAGCTCTATAATTGATTGAACATAAAATGTGAAATGAATCTTGTAATTATTTACATAGTGGTTTTATAAAAAAAAGATGTAGGTATATCAAAACTTACAAGTCCAGTAAGACAAATCATAAAAATAATAAAATTGAGTTTTGTAGTGTAAATTAAATATGTTAGATAAGTTTAAACTTAAGGAAATCATTAATGGATTTTAAAATAACAAGCATGTGCTTGACTTATGCTAAATATACACAACACTAGAGTTTAGAGTAAGAGAAACAAACAAGCTCACACACAATAAAAAAGCATTAAAATAAAGTGCACTTTTCAGTTGAATAGGCATTGACAAGACAAATTATGCTTAACATTAATATACCTAATAGGTACTTAGAATTTAAAAGATTTAACACTAACAATAATTTTTAAACAGTCTTCAATGTGTTTATAAGTAAATACAACCATTTATCTTAATTTGAGTGAGTCTAGATTTGCAAGTAGGTTTTGAACTTCAGAGTCGACCTCTTCGCGAGTGCTGACCTGCTCCAGTCTCTCCCTGACCGACTCCAGCTCCGCTGAGTCAGCTTTCTGAATCTTCATGTATTTTAGCATCATCTCCACAACCATACATATCTCTCCGATCAGCTGCTTTGTCTCCTCAAAGTTACCTGCACCACTCGGGCGCATTTGTATGAGCTTCAGTTTGCTCTGAGCTAGTTGAATGGGGTTTCTACCATTTTTATCATTTGAGCTCACATCGGTGCCTGCGTCTAATAGCTCAATGACAACTGGTATGTGGTTTGTGCATGCAGCTAAATGAAGAGGTGTGTTTCCCAATGTGTCCTTTATATTTGGATTTGCTCCATGTCTTAGAAGTGTTTTGACAATGTCTATGTAGCCCCTGCATGCGGCCAGATGTAAGGGGCTTCTTTTGTGGTCATCCGATGAATTTGGGTCAGCTCCAGAAGACAATAGCTTTTCAACTAGGTCTATGTTGTTGGTAGAAGCAGCAACGCGCAGTTTCTGGTTGCGTGAAGAGCAAACTATGCCCCGATATCGATATTTCAGTCTGCAGTGTCTTGCTTTAGTTGAACATTTGATTTTACCAATGTGGTCATGCGGCGTAGGCTCGTCTAGAAAGTCAACAGGCATAGCTTGCCCAGCCAGGTTAATATGAATAGCTGGAGGGTTAAATTCCAGGATGCACTGCGAGTGATCCACAAATAAAGGGTTGTCGCTACTTTCGTTGCTTGTGTCGACGCCGGAGTCTGCCATAATTCTGTTGCTGTTGCAGTTTTATGTCAGGGATATAACAGATCAACCTGATAGAGGACAAGTGTCTTAAAAACTCGGATGTCTTAGATATAGTTATTAAATTCACATTACAATATTCACATAAAAAAAACCACTTTCAAGGAAGGACAACACTGAGAAGAGAAGAGAAAAGAGAAAGCGAGAGACATTTCGATTGATTGAATTGACTTATATGTCAGTAAAGTCAGTAAATTTCTAACCATATAATTTGATTGATTGACATTAATATGGTTAGTTTGACAAGAAAAACAGCGTAGTCGGCCTTCAAGAACAAAATTTTACAATATAATTTAATTTTTCAAGAGTAAATAGTAACCTGTCTGCCTAGAAAACATAACAAACCATGCAAAATCTGTCCATATTCATGGTAAATCTATCGCCTATATGCTAACCTATAACTTCCCTTGTATTTGAGTAAGTACTAATCATAACCTCTCCGCAAAGGATATCGAGAGTTCGCGTTCGTATATTGACGAATTGTACTCTTCGGACACTACGCGGGTCCTGGAGGCGCTGGTGGCGCTAAAAAACTCTGTTATTGGCAGCAACCGTCAAAAGAGTTCCGTAATAGAGCAGGGAATCGTCCCACGCTTGCTGCAGCTGGTCGCAGACTGCTCCTTGGACCACAATGTACGCCTGGAGGCTACTATTACTATAGGTAGGTTGTTAGGAACTTAGTATTTTTTACTACAACCAAAAATAAGGAGTAATAACAACAGTTTTTCTATTTTTTATCTATCCATGCCCTTACTTACTTCTTCATCACCTAACGTTCCACTTCAAAATAAATCTCAATCTAAATACTGTGTCTGAATGGCTTTAATTTAAAATACTGTTAGTTACTTAGTGATAAAGTTGCTCATTACAATGAAATCAATACTGTTAACATAATACTCTTGTTGTGTTGAAAAAAAAAAAAGTGTTGAAAGTTCTATTCTATATTTTTAAAGTGTTTTTGGGCTGTAATGACTATCTACATTTATGTGTAAGCGAATTTATTTATTTATTTCAATGGCACATAAAACAGCATAACATCAAATACTATATAAATAAATATAAATATGTATGTGTAATCAATAAGTACAAAAATTAGTATAAGCTTCAAAACATTCAATTATGCTTTTCAGGGTCCTTGGCTAAAGGAACAGAGGAGAACATAGCATCCCTGGTTGATCAGGGAGCAGCCACAGCGTTAGTGGAGGTCCTACGTTCAGCAACGGCTACGTCCAAATTGGTTGAAGCTGCATTATGTGCTCTTCGCAGTGTTTTCCTTCACACCCCTGCGCCAATCAGTGCAATACCCACAGACATGACTCTTCTGTCACATTTAACACGTAAGTAGTAGTTTAAAAACCTTTCCAATAAATAAATCATTAAAATCAGTAGTTCCCAAAGTTGTCCAGGTAGACCTTCTGGGTTGCTCGGGAGACTTGACAGGGGCCTAAGTGGGCATAACTAAAAGTAATTGATCTATCAATGTTTTGGAAATATTGTAGAAATTTTCCACCAAAATCAGCTACATTTTAAAAGTGTTCTATTAGAAAATAGTGGACCCAGCAAACTTCGTACCCCTAACCTATTAGTATTTTGTGTAAGTATTATACTTATAAACCTTCCTCTTGAATCACTCCATCCATTCAAAAAAACGCTTAAAAATCTGTTGCGTAGTTTTAAAGATTTAAGCGTACATGCTAAGCATACACATATTGTAAAAGTGTGGTAACCTCTGATTTAACTAGTCTGTCAATCTTTCTGACTGTTACAGTTTTTTTTTTTTTTGTTTTACAGAAGTAGCAAAAGACGGCTCTCCAACAGCCAGCGCTTGCGTAGTTCGTATCCTATCAGTTTGGTGTTGGGGCCCCGCGGAGCAGGAGGCCCTATGTGCTGCGGGGGCATGCGAGGCCATAGCTGTCATGTTGATGAGTCAAGATGACCCACCAGCGGCACAAACCTTGCCGGCTCTAGATTTGCTTGCTGCTATGTGTTTCGAGAACACTAATGTGTCACAGACTGCTTATAACACAAGGTATTATATCGTCAATCTACTTATATAAAACTCTTCCGTTACTGACTGACTGACTGACTGACAGACAACGCAGAGCCGAAACTACTGGGTGTAGAAAGCTGAAATTGGCACGTGGGTGCCTTGGGGGGTGTAGGTGAGCACTAAGAAGCGATTTCCCGAAATTCTCACGGGAACGGGAAAAAACGGGATTTTTGTGTTTATGATAAATCTGCGCGGGAAATACCGCGGGACAGCCTCTAGTATATTATAAAACAAAGTCTATTCCCGCGTCTGTACCTATTGTACTTATATCTTTAAAACTATGAAACGGATTTTGATGCGGTTTTTTTTAAAGCATAGATTGATTCAAGAGGGAGGTTTATATGTATAATACATGAGCAAAATAGTAATTGGTAAGGCGGTACGATATTCGCCAGGTCAACTGGTTGGTTTAAAAAAAAAAAAGATTATATTTAAAAGATTCTAGTTCGTTGGCCTGGAGCCATGTGAGGGATGAGAATGACCCTCATTACCTCTCCTTGTCACCTCATCATAGTATAGTATGATATAATTAAAAAGCCTTATCTTATGATTATGATTTTACCCTAGCAATTGCAATTGAAAAGTTATTGACGGACTATTAAGTTTAACTAATTGCAGCATATTATGTTGGACTAGAGGCTGCCCGCGGTTTTCCCCGCGCAGATTTCACATAATCACAAAAATCCCGTTTTCTCCCGTTCCCGTGGGAATTTTGGGAAATCCCTTCTTAGTGCTCACCTACACTCCATAAGGAACCGTAGTTTCGTCTCTGCGTTGTCTGTCAGTCAGTCAGTCAGTCAGTCAGTAACGGAAGAGTTTTATATATATTGATAAGCCTTATTCTTCGCCCTCATTATTGGAACGGCCGCACGGTCCATTTAAACGATTTTTAGCATTAAAAACAAACAATGTTTGTATCATCCAGCCTCTAAATTTTAGAGACATTAAATAGATTATGCCATGTCAATCATTATACTAACCACAAGTCGGAAATATCTGTGCACCTCGCTTACTTAATTAGTACTGGTTGCCAACGCATTGACGTCATCAAGCCAGGTGAACACATATAATTATTTACGACGGATTATAGTTTGGTGGTTTAACCGCCTTTTTTTTTTGGCGGGGAAACTCCTAACGAGTACCCTGCGACTCCCCCCGGGGTTTGGTTATGTGGGGTTCGCACTTACTAAAACCCCGCCGGTGTCCATCTCGGCTGTTGGCAAGGGGGTCACGGGTGATCTTTCGATCGTTATGTTCAACTCCGCGACCCCTCCAGCATTGGCTTATTAGCCTCATCTCAGGGGGACATGATGGTTGTCCCCCCGGAGCGTGGGTTGCTTCCCAACTCTCGACGACGGAATCGGGACACCGCGTTCCGTCGTCCTTCTCGGGGCAGGGTACAAGACTACGTGAGGCCCCCGCCTCGTGCACCCAACGACCCCGGAGTCCCCTCTTAATCGCCTTTTCCGACCGGCAGGGTATACCTCAGTCCTATTCTTCGGCCCGGTACTGCAGCGCGTACCCTAAATGTGCCTGCATCTAACTAAAGCTGTGTATTCTGACGGCAGGCTAGGCTCGCGGTGGCTGGGCGGTCAGCTGGCGACGCTGGCGGGCCGCGCGCGGCCGCCGGCCGTGGCGCTAGCGGCCGCGCGCGCCCTCTCCTTCCTACACCGAGCCGGCGCCTGCCCCGCCGACGACGACCGGTGAGTACTACCTACCCAGGCTGAGCTCGTGTACGTGACGCGTACATGCTTGTGTGAGTGAGGTGAGGCGTGCTCTTTGTACTGCGTGGTAACTCAGAGGTAAGCAAGCGCGGGGTGGGCGGCACTTTTAGCAGGAAGCACTGTCCACTCTTGTAAGTGTGTGTGTGTGTATGTTACTACAGACTGGGTGGGCAGTGAGTGTGTGTGTTCGCTCTCGCCTTACATCGCGCCGCCGACGACGACCGGCGAGTACTTATGTCGTTGTGTATATATATCAGACTGGCATCATATGAGCTGCACCATTCTTGGAAGCTCGCCTGTGGCATGGTCCATATAAAGACTGTAATGCCAAAAATCCTTGTATTAAGCCTCCAATTAAATAGTAGTACTAGGTGCCAACAATGGAGCAGTCTATCTCCACATCATTATTATCTTATCATAACTGTCTCTATGGCCCACTTTGCAGTGATGTCGGCTGTGACGCGTGAGCACCGGGTTCGATTCCCGGCGGTGGCGAACAGAGTTTCTTTCAAATTTGTAATATTATTATGATTGTGTTCCACAGGGTGGTGTTCGGAGCCCTGCCGTGTCTAGCAAGGCTATGTACTAAAGAATTTCCCGAGGACATCAGAGCGACGGCGGCGGAAACACTAGCATATTTAGCAGAGGTATCTTAATACATTTGTTTTAAAATTGTACTATAATAATAATAGTATACCTCACCCACAGGCTGCACGTGTAGAATGTCTGACAGTAGGCCTTAAATAACTATTACTGTGTATGTATTTACAAACTCAGATAGTAGACATAGTTAACAAAAGCACAAGACGGGATCGTTTGGAAACCATTGCCTTATTTATTAGACATTAATTTCTATTACACCTAAGCTAGCGCCAACAAAACCTTGTGCTCAACACTTTTCTTAAAAAACTTAACAATATTTACAATTATCGCATTTTAATATTTGCCATTAGGCTCATACTGGTAATTAAAAAAACAAAATCTGCATTCGACTTTGACTTGCAGCGATCGTTTAGCAAAATCATCGCTTACGAGAATACGCCCCATCATAGTACTCATCTGGTCCTCAGTACAGCTATCTTTTGTATAATGTTCAGTTACACAAAACACCTAATAATTAATATCTTGTATTCTTTACCAGGTAGACACATCACTCCAAAGGCTAGCAGCGATATCGAATCACCTGATGAGTTCCCTAACAGACATAGTGTCCTGTCCCTCGGCCGCGGCCAAGCAGGGCGCCTTCAAATGCTTCGCCTCCCTCGGAGCCAATGACGAAGATATTAGGAAGAGGATTATTGAAACGCACGGCCTCATGGTGCATATTGTTAATGGAATGAATAATCCGGAGCCTTCGGTGAGTTGTTTGGTAGCCGGTTTTGTGTTGTTTCTAGGGGTATTTTTTTGTTTATTTATGTTCTTAGGGCGGTAACTCTCGGTATGGCGCGAAATTCAAATGTTTTTGCGTTTTTTATTTATTCTGGCGAAAGTTGATATCTATACCAATATTATAAAGAGGAAAGATTTGTTTGTTTGTTTGTTTGTAACGAATAGGCTCCGGAAATACTGAACCGATTTGAAAAATTCTTTCACTGGTAGGAAGCTACATTAACCCCGAGTGTCATAGGCTATATTACATTTTCAAAAAAATTAGAGATCCTTACCTAAACTCAAATAATATAACCCAAGGTGCAATATTTTTTCCGTTGTTTACATATCTTGACAGGTGGTTTGTTGTTGTTGTTTGTTTTTTATTCGGCCATTCTGGGCAGTCAAAAGAACATAGTCTATAGAGCCAAGTCTTTTGTAGTATACTAGAAGCTGCCCTGCGGTTTTTCCCGCGCAGATTTCTCATAAACACAAAAAAACATTTTATTCCCGTTCCCATGGGAATTTCGGGAAATCCTTTCTTAGTGCTCACCTACACACCCCAAGGAACCTACATGCAAAATTTCAGCCCGCTACGCCCAGTAGTTTCGGCTCTGCGTTGTCTGTCAGTCAGTCAGTCAGTCAGTCAGTCGGTAACGGAAGAGTTTTATATATATTGATTATATTCTATGGCGTAACGAAGTAAGCCGGGAAAGCTCGTTTTTAATTAAATTGTTGTACTGGGTTTCAACATGACTACTCATTACTTTACGCCCTTGGTATATAAACTACTATTGCAGGTAAGGTTGGCAGCCGTCAGATGTTTGCACTCGCTCTCGAGATCCGTCCAGCAACTACGAACTACGTTTCAAGTAAGTCTTTAGATAGGTATCTATTTAGTAGCTTTCAATTAAAATTAAGCAAACAGAAATAAAATATTCTTTAAAACAATCTGAAACCTTAAATTTCAATTAAATTCGTCACATCATACAAATTAAAAATTAGACATTTTTTTTTCGGTAGGTTCCGGAAATACTGAACCGATTTGAAAAATTCTTTTACTGGTAGGAAGCTACACTATCCCCGAGTGACATAGGCTATATTAGATTTTTAAAAAAAATAGGGTTCGTTACTGAAACTCTAATAATTTAACCCAAGGTGCAATATTTTTTCCGTGGTTTACATATTTTGACAGGTGGTTTGTTGTTGTTGTTTGTTTTTTTTTTTTCGTCCATTCTGGGCAGTCAAAAGAACATAATCTATAGAGCCAAGTCTTTAGTAGTATCTCATATTCTATGGCGTTACGAAGTAAGCAGGGACAGCTCGTTAAAACTAAAGAATCATAATATTTGAAGGAGTAATACTAGATTCCCTGGTCGTTATCAGGACCACGCAGTATGGCGGCCGCTGATGCAGCTGCTGGGCGACGCGCCGGGCACCGAGCTGCTGACCGTGGGCTCGTCCACGCTCTGCAACCTGCTGCTCGAGTTCTCTCCCGCCAAGGAGCCCATGCTGGACCAAGGTACTAGTGTGACTAGTGCGTCGCTTGTACTTCACACCGCGAACCGCAAAAACCACATCTTCCCGACCAATAAAACACTTTGTTTTCAACCAATAACAACATTTTTTTGTCTCTTCTGCAAAGTTGCTAAAACGCTGATTCGCGGTGTTGAAGTATTAGCGACGCGGTGGGCAGTGGGTAGTGCTGAGAGCTGCTGATGGTATATTAGTCTGTATTTCTAAACATAGATTAACGTGGATCACAGTCTGAAATAAAATTTAAATCGGGCACTTTTTCTGGTAAGCACATCACAAGCACAATGTTTTGTTTGTTCATTCATCATGCAAAATTTACTATGAATGACTTGCCAAAAAAATGCTAATAGACCGCGTTGGGCCATGGATAAAAACTGATTTAGGCAACGGAAAATAAGAGTTACAATATTTCAGGTGCAGTAGAAATGTTGTGCGGTTTGACAAAGAGGCCTGAAGCGACGCTGCGGCTCAATGGAATATGGGCGCTAATGAACATGGCTTTTCAAGTAGGTTTTTACAGCTATTGTCTTTATAGTTTTTTAATTTTAACTCACATATCCATGCTATATAATATTATAAATTCGAAAGTAACATGTATGTCTGTCTGTCTCGCTTTCCTGAGAAACCTACTTACCGATTTTGATGAAATTTTGTATATGGATAGTCTAGACCCTGAGAAAGGACATAGGCTACTTTAATCCCGAAATTCCCACGGGAAATTTGGGAATTTGATGTTTCAAGGGAAAATGCGCTGGCGAAGCCGCGGGGCGCCCACTAGTTTAATAATAAATACGATTGTTATTGTTACTTACTTGTATTTGAGTAACAGGAATACACATTTAAATGTTCTGGCAGGCATTTTTTGCAACATATGCTGAGTCAGAGCGATTTAATATCCACAATATATTTTTTTTTCATTCTTCTGTACATTTGAATGTGTTACTGTTTATTTTTTTTATCCTCTTCTCTGCCTCAAAGACGGCCAACTGCTGAACACAGGCCTCTCTCACATATCTCAAAAACTAACAATGTTGGGGTTTTCGCCATAATCGCCACCTTTTTCTTTTTTTTTTATTCAGGCGGAACAAAAAGTGAAGCAACGTATTCTATGCTGCCTCGGCACGGAGCAGATGTTTCGTCTGCTAAGCGATACAGACACGAGAGTTATTATGAAGACACTGGGACTACTAAGAAACCTTCTCTCTACAAGACAACACATAGATGCCATTATGCAGGAGTACTCTTCACAGGTCATGCAGGTTTGTAACGTAACATACAGAATATCTTGGCTATATTCCCCGAAGGGTTAGGCAGAGGCACCGGCTCGTTGACTGTGGCCGCGAGAGGCAGCAGAGCACCGAGCTGGGCCAAGTTTTGAAAGTGCTTTTCTAAATTAAAACATAAATTTGTAAATGTGAAACTTGTAATTGTTTTTTCTTTTGGGTGTTTGTATGTACACTTTGGACAGACAATTAAACCGCTTTTAAATGTCAAAAGCAATTAAAAGTGACAGAAGGATTTGACAAATGGTCGGTCATGCTACCAGTGCTGTTTCCAAAGATAGAAGGCAATTCATAACCCCAATTAAAGATTGTGCTGATCTGTTCACAAAGAAAAATAAAACAAACTTGTATAATGGAATCTATACATATGTACAGTGGCGGTCTAGGTCGCCGTTACACTTCTGGTTTTTCTGTATTCCAAAATACCTATTGTTCTTTGGTAATACAGTCTAGGGCGCACGAGACCATAGACAAATCTGTTACACCCTCCTAGACCGCCACTGTACAACACAAGTGCCGTGATTGACTTCGATATTCAAAAAAGAAATCCAAGAAAATTCCTGGACAGCTTGAACTTTTTTCGGGCCAGTTCGGAAAAGCTTCTGTGTTTTTTTAAAGTGAATTTTGATCCATATTTAAGAAATATTTATTTTAATAATAATAACGCATCACACTCAGAGCCCCTAATTAGTAAGAACCCTGTATCTAGGGTGCCCGAAACATACAGAGATGAGCATTACACCCAGACCGGAAACAAACATCGATATTCATCATAACAATGTTCGCCCCGCCGGGAATAGAACCCAGGAGCACACGCGTCTTAGTCTACATCACTGACAACTGAACTACGGAGCAGTCGATTTTATTTTCATTACGAGCTTTTCCGGCTTACTTCGTTACGCCATAGAATATAAGATACTACAAAAGACTTGGCTCTATAGACTATGTTCTTTTGACTGCCCAGAGTGGCCGAATAAAAAACAAACAACAACAACAAACCACCTGTCAAAATATGTAAACAACGGAAAAAATATTGCACCTTGGGTTACATTATTTGAGTTTAGGTAAGGATCCCTATTTTTTTTTTGAAAATCTAATATAGCCTATGACACTCGGGGTTAATGTAGCTTCCTACCAGTGAAATATTTTTTCATATCGGTTCAGTATTTCCGGAGCCTATTCGTTACAAACAAACAAACAAATCTTTCTTTATAATATTGTATTCATTATTTCGTTTACTAACTCAATTATTTTATTCCTCAGGCAGTGATAGTGGTGTTGGAAGGCTCGTACCCGGTGGAAGTGAAGGAGCAAGCGCTGTGTATATTGGGGAACATTGGGGACGGAGAAAAGGCGAAAGATATGATAATGGCGAACGAAGATGTGCTTAGGAAACTAGTCGATTACCTTGTAAGTATTTTTTACGAGAACTTTTTTTTTATGGTAGGTATATAAAAAAATAACAATTGGAGAATGTCGGGATATTAGGTACAGTGGCGGACTAGGACGGCGTAACACATCCTGAATATCTGTATTGCAAAAATAGCCCTTGTTCTTTGGTATTACAGTCTAGGGAGCGCGAGACCATAGACAAAAGTGTTACGCCGTCCTAGTCCGTCGCTACCATAATTACCGTCTTATTCATAAAAAAATAACATGGCCTTAAACCACACGTTTAGCCCAAAATGGCGTGTTGTCAAAAAAGTTGGATTCATAAACGCTCATTAGCACTAAAACGTCGTTATAATGTCTCCGTAAGTTAAAGTAGGTCCGACCCTACTTTAACGCACTAACACACAGATTTTTGCCAAGATGGCGCCTGCTGATCAGCTGTTTTTGTTATTTTGTCGCGAGGTCGCGAGGATGTGTCGTGACTCGGGAATGATGTAAAGTGAATTTTGAAAATGCAAGCGCTGGTAGATAAAGAAGATAGATAGCTTTGGATGTTAGCGCGCTAGTTGGAAACCAAAACCCTCCGCACTTCCTTGACTTCGAAAATAATATAAATTATTATACAACCTGATTTCTTTGCGCGATAAAGTACGAACGCTCTACAATAAACGGACATTATCTTTTTTTCGTACAGGAAGTCTTGCAATTTGTCACAAGGGATTGTGTGTGACAAATCATTGCAGGGTGTTGGGGATATCGTGAAGTATGTATTGTGTATACTTTTTTACATTTTGAATACCTGAATAACACTATTTTAGCAACGCTCATGGCTATGGGATCTTTGTCTTTGATAACCAGAATACAGATACTTACTCAATTAAGAAGGCCCAATTTAATTATTTGTATTCATCTGAATACTTAAGCACAACTTATTTATGATGAGAAAGAAAAACATATTGATTATAAAATACTTTATTTATTTTCAATTTATAAATATTTTCTTAACTCATATACCTATACCAATTATATTGATTTTGTTCCTTTTTTCAGGTCGCTCCGACGAAAGTTTTGCAGTTTGGATGTGATCTGAAACAGTTATAAAACGTATTGTAAGATAAAGTTTTGTTCGCACGGGAAATATTTTTGTTGTTACTTGCCTCTCAGGGATGATTCTCCTTAGATCGGGCCGTGTCCAGTGCTGGGCCAGCGCAGCGCGTAATATCTTTTGCTTTTCCATTTTGCAAACTTGCTAAATGCCCTCAAAATACTAAACGAAGTATAATACCTACTTAGGTAAATAAAGTTAAATAATTTTAATAAATAATACCTCGGTAACTACCTATGTGCCTGAACCGAACAAAACAAAAAATCATCAGTCACCTCAGCTGACTGAGTCAATCAATCATAACAAGTTTTTTTATCTCTAGAATTTGGTGCGCCACTGCTGGGCAAAGGCCCCAAAAATAGACATTTTTTTCTTTTGTTAAATGATTGATCGTGGATTGACCTGGTGCGACAACCTGAAAATGCAAAAAACTACTATTGGCCTCATCTAGTTATAGCAGGCTTAAATTGCGTTTATGAATAATGTATTTTGAAATCAGTATTTTAGCGTTAGCAAATGTTTTAACTAAATTGAACGTTTAGGCCGTTTTAGGCGTTTTTTATGAATAAGACCGTTAGGATTTAGTATCTCAGTTACGAATTTAGAAACTCAGCCACCGCATCTTGGACTGACTACGCTAGAAGCCTTTGCCCGCCGACCCACGTAGTGATTTACCCAGCGCTGCCAGCGCCATCATGCGGCAAGGATGGACAACAGATAATTGGTCAAGACGGGGTTAATTTATTACTAATTAATGTTTTTCATCTAATCACAAATACTTTATTAGGTACCATCAATTATGTTTTATTTAATAACTTATAGTAAATTATCTAGATGTTTGTTTAGCAATGTGTTTCCTAAAGTTGGTTTGTAAAAGTACTTTGTTTAAAAGAAGGCAGGAACAGGAGATGTCATGTCAATGTTGAAGCGTAACACGAGAGGAATGAAAAAATAACAAGTGAGGAAAATAAAAATGTAAATTGTAAGGAAAGTGAAGTATTTAATTTATAGCTATAAAAATAATTTAGTAATTTGGAAAAATATTTTGTAACTCGGACAGGAATTTAGCAAAAAAGGTACGGAATTAGTTACCCGGCCATTGATTAAGTAACTCGGCCACAAATTTAGTAATTCATCCTCGGATTTAATAACTCGGCCACAAATTTAGTAATTCATCCTCGGATTTAATAACTCGGCCACAAATTTAGTAAGTCAGCCAAGAATTTATTGACTCAGGTCACGAACCTAGCATCTCAGTCGCGAGAATGTTGATGTTGATCAGGCACAGTTTTATTGTATACTTGCGAGCGCACTGAGGACATTATTTGAGTTTTCTGCCACTTGCTTTTGTGTTTAACTTCTGAATTAACTCTCCCATATCCTATCTTTTGCCGCTCTAATTGGTACGACGAATTATTAATTTCAACCTAGTCAATTGATATGGACCAGGTTTAACTCTTTTTGTGGTAGAGCCGATGTGGTTAATCTACAGAGACCCCCGCGCCCCTCGTTTTACCCTTGAAACTCTCTATCATTCTTCCTCCCACCTACCTGTTGTCAAACGTGCGATTCTCAAGTCATCAGTGCGGTCATCTACAGACTACTTTATGTGTAGGCCCACCCAGAGAGCAAGCTGCAAGAAGCGGCACTATTCGTGGTGGGCAACCTGGTGTGGCGCGGCGAGGCGGGCGCCGCCGCCCGACAGGCGCGCCTCGCCGAGCTGGGCGTGCTGCGCGCGCTGCGCCAGCTGCAGCGCCGCCGGCCCGCGCGCCTGCACGACAAGTCAGTCTCACGTATACTGTGTGTGTGTGTGTGTGTGTGTGTGTGTGGTCAGACAGCGCGCCTCGCCGAGCTGGGCGTGCTGCGCGCGCTGCGCCAGCTGCAGCGCCGCCGGCCCGCGCGCCTGCACGACAAGTCAGTCTCACGTATACTGTGTGTGTGTGTGTGTGTGTGTGTGGTCAGACAGCGCGCCTCGCCGAGCTGGGCGTGCTGCGCGCGCTGCGCCAGCTGCAGCGCCGCCGGCCCGCGCGCCTGCACGACAAGTCAGTCTCACGTATACTGTGTGTGTGTGTGTGTGTGTGTGTGGTCAGACAGCGCGCCTCGCCGAGCTGGGCGTGCTGCGCGCGCTGCGCCAGCTGCAGCGCTGCCGGCCCGCGCGCCTGCACGACAAGTCAGTCTCACGTATACTGTGTGTGTGTGTGTGTGTGTGTGTGTGTGGTCAGACAGCGCGCCTCGCCGAGCTGGGCGTGCTGCGCGCGCTGCGCCAGCTGCAGCGCCGCCGGCCCGCGCGCCTGCACGACAAGTCAGTCTCACGTATACTGTGTGTGTGTGTGTGTGTGTGTGTGGTCAGACAGCGCGCCTCGCCGAGCTGGGCGTGCTGCGCGCGCTGCGCCAGCTGCAGCGCCGCCGGCCCGCGCGCCTGCACGACAAGTCAGTTATATACCGTCACTTATACCACAGTACAGTGGCGGACACGGTCGGCGTAATACTTCCGGTTTTTCTGTATTGCAAAATAGCTCTTGTTCTTTGGTAATACAGTCTAGGGCTGACGAAACAATAGACAAATCTGTTACGGCCTCCTAGTCCGCCACTGTACAATAAATAGTACTACAAACAGTATGAGCACTTCCTGGCTCCCTCAGCAAGTGCGGCCCCGCGCTCGGTTACCTCTCAGTTACCGCTCAGTACAAATAGCACGTCTTATCTCACTGACACAAGCTTGATACGCGTGCACGTACCCGAGCTTCTTCTGTGCGCGAAGAAACGAAGTGCTACTTGTACTGAGCAGCAACTGAGTGGTAACCGAGCGCGTGCCTCACTGGCTGAGGGAGGCAGGGAGGGCCCGGCCTGTAGGTAGTACTTTTTAATATGATGTGCTTATTCTTCAACACCGCGAACCCGCACGAATTTAGTAACTCAGCCACGAATAAAATTTTATAAATCGGCCCTAATTTAGTAGCTCCCCTGCAAAGTAGCTAAGACGCTTATTTGCGGTGTTAAAGTATAAATTTAATATGAGCTGTGTGGACGGCTGGGCGTCCTGGCCAAGCTTGGTGCCGAGATTATGGTGTTTCTTTCATACATTAACTGATTCGATCAGCTGTTGGGGGTCAATGTACGGGACAGTAAAAAAAAAACATCCTGTATAAGTTTTTGGGCACCCCAGATACAGGTTTAGAGTTTACTAGTTAGAGGCTCTGAGTTTGATGCATTGTTATGTATACCAGCATAATAAGTATTGAATGTGTTCAACATTTACCCTTACAGAGTAAAAACGGCGCTTGCGCAGTTCAGCGATTACTCGTAATACTGCGACTCAGGACGACCTCTGCCGGGCGATGTTTGTGATAGTATTTCTATATTGTAGTTAAATGCGAGCCGACCGCGGCATACGACGACGCTGGGTTATTTTCATATTGGTTGTCTAGGCTGACGTTCACTGTCGGTGTCGAGGCGGAGTTTGAGATGGCGCTCGAACTGACAAAAATTAACTTTAATTCGTTCTCCACTCCAAATTTATGAGTTTCGTTTTCAACATAGTTAGTATGCGCTCGATGGCTCGAAACGACCCCAGCCAGGTTAATCTGTACCTGAAAGCGACTTGTCCGAGTTCAAACTTTAGCGAGTAAACTCAAAACATTGACTGTGAATGTCAGCCTTATTGCTCAGCCTCATTGCTAGCTCGAACGCTAAAATTCGAATGTGCTAGAAAGTTTTCCTTTCCCCGTGCTAAAGTTTTGAATGACTAATTAGAAATAACCTTAGTGAATAATTTATTGTTTATAGTTTCGATCGATTTTGTTGCGCGATTTTACCATTGTACATTAATAATTTCTTATTATATTTAGTAATAAGTTTCCTGTACATAATTTTTCTACAGCATTGTAAAATTGGGGTTTGATTTTCACGAAAAACGTCTTAAATTTTTGCTCATTCGATATTTATCGGTCTGTCCTGCATCACTAGCACAGGGACCTAGTTCTTAAACACCAAAAAAAACACACTCAGTTTTGTCTTGCGCAATCTCCAAAAACTTTGAGGGCGTGTGTAATTGCATTTCTAGAGTTTTGGTAAATCATTGCTAAGCTGCTTTAATTAGGCGTATGCTGGAATTGAATTCGCTGCAATGTTTAACGGTAACACTAACATTGCTTTTAAAATGCGTTCACACTTACAGTTAGTTTCTTGAATTCGAAAAAGTCTGAATTATTTTGTGCTTAAGACGATAACGTATTGAATGTGCAAGAAATAATGACAAGCGTCATGCTTTAGTAAGCGAAAAAAATTCGACGAAATCAGCCCCTAGTAAAAAAAATGTTTACCGAAATATAAAAAAAAATGCTAAGTTGTTAAAATGTATTTTCTGCATTCAGTTCATATGTTTCATCTTTTAAAGATAATGCTTGCAAAACTTTTAAAGATGCATTTTAACAGCCTAGTAAAGTAACGTATGGTGTGGACCCTTTTATGATAACACGGGGCGTTGCGAGGCGCGACAGCGAAAACAGCAGACACAAGAATCACAGAAACGCTCATAAGGTGATAATTTTGTGAGATTGGTGACCAAGTTTACGTTATATTATAAAATATTGTCACGTGAATTTAATGGTGCTTCAAGCTTTGTCTGAAGGTTATTGTTTAGAATAACTTAGTCGGAGCAAAGTAATAAGTAACCGAATTCGCGAAATTCAAACAGAAATAAATGTTTTTTAATCGCACATTTTGTATTGTGAGTTTTTCTGTAGTTGTTTATGTTCATCTTTCAAATATTTAAATTTGTTTGTCGCATCTCAGTTTCCTCCGCCCCGCGTTGTCGCAAACATGCCTAAGTTCTTAAATGTCCTTATATTTGTACATAGGTAAGTTAAAATGGATTGTTATAATGACTTGAGAAGTTGATTCTTTAATTATTTATTTAACGTGACTATGAATGTTTAGAAGTTGATTTTTTTTTGCGAATTCGAATTAATCTCGATATTTCTTGTTTACAATTTTCTTTACTTGTTCATTATTTGGTTTTAAATTTCCAGGTAAATAGGTAATTTTAAAATAAGTCAGACAAGTATTAAATTCGCTGACAAGTAACCGAAATCGGTAAACCTTTGACTCTTTGCATCTCAAAATGATTTTGAAGCATTTGGACATCCAGTGTTATAATTTATGCTTCCTAAGATTTAAATAGGTACCTACTTACATTAGAACATTAGATTATTATACAGTTACACTAGATTATCTTTCCCACCAAATAAACAAACAGTCTACAAAATACCAGTCTTCAAAATATAGTTTAAAGCGATGATTCTTTCATTTATGGTAAGTTTAAAAAACTATCCACTGTAAATAACTATTTAAGTTTTGTTGGCTAATGTTTAATGAATTCCTGTAAAAAGAATGAATGTTTGTAGCTGATATTATAATATCAAGCTTTAGATTTTAATTGGGATGGATTCAAAAGTTAAGATTTTCTTAACACTAAGTATACAACAAAAACGTATGATCTAACAATGTTAAATTGATGATTTTACACGTATTTGTCGATTTATACAAAGCATACCAATTTCATTGAAATTCGACGACTAAAAAAAATTTTTTATAAAAAAAAATCGCTCTTGCAAGTTGTAAAATATATTTGATGAAATTTATGAAATTTCTCTTATATATGTAGATTTGATTGAATGTTTACAACTAAAGTCATCATTAACTTAGCAAAAGTTTCTCATTAACTTTTTTTTGAATTATTGTTCTCAAAACGACCTCTATCTATTCGCCTCTAACCTCCCTCTAACTTATATACTGAGCCCCATTGTGGTTACAATATTCGATATATATGTATTCGTGCGCATGTACTAAATTTTTCAACCCATCTTAGACATTGATGTTTTTAGTATAATGATAAATGTGTCATGTGACCCAATCATAAGTCTTCGCGGATTGTTGTTAATTAATACTCTAATGAATTAATGTGGTTGTTTTTAAATTGTCTCAATGAAATGTTAACATTATTATTTGATTCTGTTAATCCGATATTTAAATCACGTTATGAGATGATTAGTTTTCGTTAATAAAATGTAATTAAAATAATATTGTCCGTCGTTCATGTATTTGCATAATTTTCAAAAATATTAATTGTTTTAGTGTTTTTTAAAAACAATATTTTGTTTAAGTATAAATAAAAAAAACAAATAAAATGAAAAGTGAAAAAAATAAATTTTTGTATGAACGAAAAAGTCTTTAATTTTTTTATCATACTCAGCTCTCAAAAAAGAAAGTCTACTTTATATGTAAAAAATCATTTTTGGGACCAAACAGAAGCGACGACGACGACAAGTTATTGCATTTAAAATAATGCGACTGCTATTGTATGTAAATGTAACTATGTAATATACGTAGGTACAGTCGCCAGCACATCCACATAGTTACCCTACCAACATGATGCATGCTTACTGCTTTTAGCAGTAAGCCTTTTGTATCGTGCGTAACACTTGTCTATATGGTCGGAAGTTTTACGCTGAACGAGTCTGTGACTGTACATACAACATGGGCAGGTTTAAAATATGATGGCTTCTGTATCTACTTACCAACTTATATAAAATGGGTATACTCAATTAGACTAATCTAATTGCTATTGATACCTTATTTGGTAAAGTATCCTATACTGTGAGAGGCGAGGTAATTCAGGGTGCCCACCAATTGGCTCAGGTAAACAAATGTTTGCCTTGCCTTACGACAATAGTCGCCTGGAGAGGCCCCTAAACGAGCCCTCCTCTGTCAAATGATTCTACTCCCTTTCGCAATGATTTTATATTCTAACTATAGTAGCCAGCAGCTAGCGTTTACACCAGAGCGGTTGTAAACCGCCGCTACGTTCACACGATCATCCCGTATGCGCGGCATGCGGGGTCCTGCAACAAACCGATTCGGTCAAACTGGATCCGTAGGCCGTAGGTAGTCCAGTAAAAAACGGGATCCCTAGTGATTATAAGGTAAACATCCCATTCCTTGTCACCCTGCCAAGTATTGTCATGGTTCCATTCGCTTCGGACCCACGCTCCCCCTTTTTTTTTTTTTTTTTTAAGGCGGGGAAACTCCTAACGAGTACCCTGCAGCCCCGGGTAGCAGGTTTGCAGGTTTCGCACCCACTAAAACCCCGCCGGTGTCCTCCTCGGCTGTTAGCAAGGGGGTCACGGGTGATCTTTCGATCGTTATGTTCAACTCCGCGACCCCCTCCAGCATCGGCTGTGAAGCCTCTTCGCGGGGGGACAGGTAGTAATAGTCCCCCCTGAGCGCGGATGGCTCTTCCTACGCCGGCGGATTGGGGAGCCTGTCGGCCCCGCCTCGGCGTTTGCGATCCACCGTGGTGGGACCTTTGAGGCCCCGCCCGCTCTCCTCCTCGACCGCCCCATCCGGCAGACGAGCAGGAGCAGGGCTTGTTAGTCCCCCTATGGCACCCAGGAAGTTGATGCCATAGTAGAAGTCTCAAGTCCCCGCTCCTTCCTCCTCGACCGCCAGGTGCTAGCCGTTCCACCTTGGCCGCAGCACCCAGCGATCGTGTGTGCTGCCCTAGGTAGGACACTGCCACCCTCTCCTACGGGGCATTGTGAGCGCCCCATCGGCACGCCCATTGCGGCAGCGACGGCGACATCAGGCCGACCGCAAAGCGTGGAGATGTGACAGCCCGGCATCTTCTCCCCTGCGTCTTCAGATCAGCCGGGTGGATCTGTGATCCCAACGGTCGGCGACGTAGTCATCAAGCCGACCGAGGGCAGGCCATTCCCGGCATTTACTAGCGCAGAGTTTCTCATCAGCCGAGCCATCAATCTTCACGTGGGCGCGCCATTGGGGGGCTCCCAACTCCCGCACCCATCACGCCGCCATCTCCACTACTCTTTTCCTCACTTCTTCCTCCCCTCTTCTGCCTCCTCGTTCAGCAGGGCTTGTTAGTCCCCCCACGGCGCCGAGGAGTACGCCGTGGTGGAAGTCTCAAGCCCCGCTCGCCTTCTCAACTCACACTATGCTCTCTGATAGGGCAGAGAGCATGTGGAGCGCCACTCCCGCCAGATTATTAAAAAAAAAAAAAAGTTTTTATTCCAGACAGATAAGTCCATAACATAAGCTTATATCTAGGTACATATTTACAAAATGTGCTTATTAGTCCATTCTTTAGTGATCGGACTGTGAAGATCAAGCACCGTCTTTAGCAGCTCGTTTTCGGTCATCCGGTATCTCGTCGAGAGTTGAGCCGTACGATAGCGAAGCAGAGCAGCGAAACCAGGCAGACTACGTTCGGCAAACATCTGGGAGGCACTACAGTACTTCGGAAGCCTGAGCATAATTCTAAGAGAATTGTTATACTGTACTCTTATGGCACTATATTCCGCTTTAGTATAAGTGCCCCATAGTTCGCAGGTGTATAGGTTCGTGCAGTAGGTGGTAAAGAGCAGCTGCTTAACTTCATTTGTGCATCTAGAAAACCTTCTGGCCAACATGTTAGATCTTACACTAAGCGCTCTTTGCTGTCGTGCCATATCTTTTGCGTCTGACAAGTTTGACATCATGTAGTGACCCAGATATTTGTATTCCTCTACTTTATCAAGGACCCTGTTATTGAGAAATACGTCAGGTATGTTATCGGGCCCCTTCTTGTAAGGAAATACCATGACATTGGACTTCTTTTCGTTGTACACAAGACCGTGTTCCTGTGCGTACTGCTCACACACTAGTAACAACTGCCTCAGACTTTTTATGGTCGGAGCCAGGAGCACCATATCATCTGCGTATGCAAGGTGATTCACGCATGATCCTGCAACATGACAGCCAATGCCCGTTTCTTTAAGTCTTTCACTTAAACTGTCCATGTATAAATTAAATAAGGTAGGTGTTAGGGACCCTTCTTGGCGTACTCCGCATCTCAAGGATGCAGGCTCGGAGTAGACACCCCTCCAGCGAACCACATTTTGCTGATTTTCATGCCAGGTTTTAAGTACTGATATTACTGATTTGGGTACTTTTCTTTCTTGTAATTTCGACCATAATTTAGTGTGTACAACGCGGTCAAAGGCTTTCGATAGGTCTACATAGCATGCATACGCACTGGTTTTACGCTGTAAGTAGTAATATACCGTTTGCTTAAGAGTGAAGATCGCCATATCAGTAGAGCTGCGATGCTTGAACCCAAACTGATAATCTGTTGTGAAGAGTCTGTCTGATATTTTAGCCAGGATTATTTTCTCAAGTAGTCTGGCGCAGATAGTGGATAATGATATCGGCCTGTAGTTCTAGGAATCCAGCAGTCTACTCTTTATGACAGGAACAACCACCGTTTTTGTAAACTCTTTCGGTAAATAATTATGCTCTAACATAGCATTAAAAAGCTTAGCAAGCAAAGAAGCCAATATAGCTTTGCTGTTCTTTATATGCTCCAATGTGAGCGCGTCATATCCCGGCGACTTGCCACCACTCATGCTTTTAATTGCGCGAAGCACGTCATCAGCAGTTATTATAATTGACTCACCTTCATCCTCAGGGCGCAAAGCAATGTCAACCTCCGAAATAGGTTTAGGCTCTAGTCCTAAGAAGTTTTGGCAAAATCTGTTAGCAATGTCGCTATTATCGGTTTTTCCGTCTACGTGAGTGGGGTAAGTAGTCTTACTATTCACCACTGCAGAAGTCTTCGACCAGAAACTAGCAAAGTTTTTACCATTCAGTTCTTCGGCTAATCTGTCTATCTTTATTTGCTCTTCAGCGTTCTGGCAAAGTTTCAGTTCACGCTTAAATATTGATTTTGATAACTTTCGGTCTTCAAACAACTGACCTTCCTTTGGCCTGTTCGCAGATATCCATTTTATAAAAGCGGTTCTAGCTCTCTGATAGTGGCACTTCACTCTCTCATTCCAACCAGGTATTACGAGACGTTTTCGGTGACGTGGCCTAGAGAAGGAGTTAGTAGCTGCCTGCCGGAGACCTTCCACAATAGTTCTATACATGTCATCAATATCTAGTGGTCCATTTAGGTGGTCTAGGCTATCGTATTTATCATTCAAGAATTCCTTTAACAATATTTTGTACCTTTCTATTTCTTTACGGTTTTTGGGTTTCCATGCTGCTGAATCCGTGGATGCGTTGTCACTAAATGAACATTTTATCAAGTTCTCTACCTTGATCGTAATATGCAGAGGTCGATGATCAGTCCAGTCTACCGAGTAATCGATCTCTACTTTAGTAACAGCTTTTTCTAGAGCAGCATTAACAATGCAGTGATCGAGCCAAGATGTAGTGTGGTGCGCGTCACTCATAAACGTATAGCTATCATAAAGTAGCATAGAGCGATCCACAATCTTAAAATCATACTCGTCGGCAAATCTTGTTAGCTCCTCTCCAAGCGACGTCTGCGGATGTGCATTAAAATCACCTATAATGAGACAGTTCTGGGTTTGTTTCTCTTCCGCTATAGAAACTATCTCAGACAAACAGTCCAAAAATTCCGGTATATTGTCCTTATGCTCCGTGGGCATGTATACATTAAATATAAACAAAGACGAAGAAGGCGTTAGCAGTAGTTCAATAGCACCAACTCTCGTGGAACTACATTTTATTATTTTAAAACTGAATGTTTTTCTGATTAGGATTGCGAGTCCACCATACGGCCTTCCCACAAGAGGTCCATCCGAGATAACCACTGCAGAGTTTCCCCAAGTTTGAAAGGCTTGATGAATGTTGTCTAGAAGGTGAATGTCGCAGGGCAGAGCCCAGGTTTCTTGTAAAATTACTATATCGCATCTTGAGCAAATATCATTTATAAATTTAAACTTTCTTTTCATACCTTTTACATTTATCGATGCCAGTCTTAATTGATTGTGGTTAGCCATTTTTATTTTATAATTTTAGCCACCGGGCGATCACACTCAACGGGAAACGAAAAGTGTGATCGTCCGCTGTTGCCCAGGGTGCACCGCGTGGAGGTTCTCTGGCCAGCAACCCGACCCACGCTACCCCTGGCGATACCACTAGTATAGTATCGTGGGTATTTTAAAGTTAAATGCTTCCACCAACTAACTTAAGAGGCTGTAAAGGTTTTTAAAGATTTCTGCATAAAAAATTTAAATATTAATTATAAACCATAGATAGACACACTCATTAGCAACACACGAAATTGAATAGCATTTTTATTTTCCAGTTATAATTTTCTACATGGTAAATTCGTCATAATAATCTATGATTGTGTAGTTTACCCTACATACTTCAATAGCAGTGTGCTGTTCACACGGCTTCTCGCGTGTGGCTTACTTCGCTTCCACTCTTCATCATTGTTGTTCACTGCTTCAGTAGATAGTTTTAGACTCGGAATTGTAGATCCAATATTGAGTTGCACGCGGTCACCAGACTTAACCTCATCACCCGAACTTCCAGCCTTGGCAGAATTCTCCTTGTTCGTCATCTTTGTAGATCCTTTTTGACGCTGTTTGTAAGTACGACTTTTTTGCGGAATAGTGGAGTGGGGGCAGCCCCCGTCCCGCGTCCGTCCCGCGCTCGCGCAATAGCTGTTAAGCGCAGCGCCGAGAAGGTTGTGTTTTGTCGAAAAATGACGAATAAAAAAATGTATCCTGAACTTCTTATTACCCTAATTGAAAGTAGGCCTATAATATGGGATAAAACGCTGGAAAAATATAAAGATGCTAACTCACGAACTGCAGCATGGCGTGAAGTTTGCAATGTTTTGAGAGAAGACAGGAAAAAGAAAGACAAAACTATAGTAAGTTTTTACTTAAGAAATTCGTTTATGCATGTATCGCTTCTTCTTGCCACGATTAGGCTCCCACTTCAGAAACAAAAAAAATAATTACTGATACTCTGTTCGAATTGTGTTGTGTGTGCCTCGTGTTAGCGCAGCGTCCACCTCGTGTATGGCTCATTACGTTAGTAGGTACAGTGGCGGACTAGGACGGCGGCGTAACAGATTTGTCTATGGTCTTCTGCGCCGTAGACTGTAATACCAAAGAACAAGAGCTATTTTGCAATACAGAAAAACCGGAAGTGTTACGCCATACTAGTCTGCCACTGTACGTACTTCTTAATAAAAAATATAAATACCTAATTGTTAAAATTTGATAACATAGCAGAATAACTAATACTGGATCCTGTTGACGGTCCGCTCTCTCATGATTATTTATAATTTAGTTATAAGCAGCGCACTTAAAGAAACGATTTGAAAATGGCGGCCGCACACATGTTCTCTTGCGCATATTAGTATGAGGGTAGAGAATATAGATAGATATAGCCTATAAATAGCCAATACAACGGCCGCCATTTTAAAATAATTTCTTTATGTGCGCGGCTTATATGGTGTTCTTATTCGCTTTCAGCTAAAATAGTCATAAAAAAATGGAATCAGATAAGAGACAGCTGGGTGAGGAGTTTAAATGCGAAAAAGAAATTAAATAAATCTGGATCTGCTGCAGTTCATAACAAAAATTACTGTTATCACGACCAGATGTTGTTTTTAAAAAAAAATATAGCTCCGCATGTAACACAAGTCAGTGGCGGTAACAACGCTACAAATATTGAAGAGCGTGATACGGAAAGTGATTATATGCTCTCTGATACGAAATATTCTATCAAAAAGGAAAAATGTGATGATCCTACTATCGTACATGAAATTCCAGAACAAGAAAATCCCGCAGGTGATGCTAAACGAATAAAGAGAAGTGTACTACCAATACCAAGCCAGAGACTGTCTTCAATGGATCAAAAAATGGCGACTTTTATTGATTACCAGATGAAAACGCAGCCGAATAGGCAGAATGAAGATCGTAATTTGTCATTTTTTAAAAGTTTACTTCCTACATTAGCTTTACTCAACGATGATCAGATATTACAATTTCAAGCAGATGTTATAAGTTTGTTGCAAAATATAAAAGCTGCCGACCGCGATAATATCAATAGAATAAGTACCTATTACAGAAGAATTTTCGTCAATTTCACCTGATAACCGTAAATATTCTTATACGGCAGTAGTCCAGTTTTGAGGGACCAGCTTTTAGTAAAAAGCCGCTACTCAAAACTAGACTTCGGGTGTCGCATCTTCAGACTAACCTAACATCCTAATATAAAACAAAGTCGCTTAGCGCTGTCTGTGTGTATATGTCGTAGTAAGATTTGATAATTAGGTTTTTTGCATATATATATAATTAATAAAATTATTAATATCGGACAGTATAAATAAAAATACATGTGTAGAAACAATAAAAAACAAAAATAGAATAAAAACCATGGATTACTTCCGGGATATTAAAATATATAAAAAATAGGAATAATTTACAAAAAATGTTAAGACTAGACTGTACAAATAAAATACTACAAGTGACATATCGTCGTTATAGGAACTTTTGTAATAATTTAATTAAAAAGCTTAAGATTCAATATGAAAGAAAACTCATAAACGATTCTCGTACCAATAACAAGTCCCTATGGAAATGCATAAAAAACTTAGCATATTTAAATGTCGAAAAGCAACAAAATATAGACCTTAACAACCTTCAACCGACACCTATAGATTCCGCTAATTTTATTAACAACTTTTTTAAAGATATAGGACAAAAACAAGCAGATAAAATAGGTACTGACATTCAAAAACAAAATATATATCTTAAGGGTCTCCCATCCCAGTGCAATTCAATAGGGATAATAGAACCAGACCTATCAGAAATATCAGTCATAATTGACAACTTAAAAAGTAATTCTGCTCCAGGGATAGACTGCATTCCAACTATATTTATAAAATTGGCAAAAAATATAATACTTCCCATTATCTCTCAGCTTGTCACTTTATGTTTTGAGAAAGGTGTTTTTCCTGATGACTTAAAAAAGTCAATTATTCATCCAGTACCTAAGAATGGGTCCAGAGATGATATTAACAATTATAGGCCTATTTCGGTTCTTACTGTTTTATCAAAAATTATAGAGAAAATTATCAACAGACGGCTCATAAATTATTTAAATACATTTGAGCTCCTATCTTCATCTCAATACGGTTTTCGTGAGAATATTAGTACCGAAGACGCAATTAGAGATTTGACCCAAAATATTACAGACGCATTAGACAGTAAGAAAAAAGCCTTGTGCATATTTTTAGATTTACAAAAAGCCTTTGATACCGTTTTTGTGCCCATTCTACTGTATAAACTGGAAAAAACTGGAATTAGAGGACCCTTTCTCTCTCTTATTACTGACTATTTAGAAAAACGTACACAAAAAGTAAAATTAACGAATGATATATTTAGTCAAGAAGAAACTACCACTATGTATGGTATTCCACAAGGAAGTGTATTGGGACCTACTTTGTTTTTAATTTATATCAATGATTTAACCAACTTAAAGCTCAAAAACGGACAAGTGTTTTCTTATGCAGATGATACTGCACTATTATTAAAAGGACAAAATTGGGATGAGGCTTTTGCTAACGCTGAATCTGGGCTAAATGTAGTTACAAAATGGCTTGAACATAATTTGCTGTCTTTAAATTTGTCTAAAACTAATTATATCCCATTTTCCATACGTGAATCTACTCAGCCCACCATAACGCATAAGATTACTGTACATACATGTACTAGGAACCTTCCTGGGTCTTGTGGCTGCTATAAACTAAAACGACTTGACTCTACCAAATACCTTGGAATTATTATAGATAAACATTTAAATTGGTATCCTCAGCTTGAATTAGTGGCGAATCGTGCCAGAAAACTAATCTGGATTTTTAAATACCTTCGTAAAATTTCCGACAAAGCTCTTATTATTTATATTTATAAAGCGTTGGTGCAATCTATTTTATTATACTGTATCTCTATTTGGGGTGGGACATTTAAAACGAATTTTATAAGTATAGAACGGGCCCAAAGAGCAATATTGAAAGTAATGCTTTTTAAGAAACGAACATATATGTTCTATATATAGCACTACTCAATTGTATGATGACGTCGATGTTTTATCTGTAAGGAAACTGTACATTTTAAACTGTGTTCTCAAAGTACACAAATCCAATTTGATTGACCAAAATACAGTGAAAAATAAACGTTCTCAATACAATGTAATTAAAATGTATCCAGTTAAAACGAAATTCGCCCAATTACAATTCAAATCGCAATCCATAAGGTTATACAATAAAATAAATAGAATAATCAATTTGTACCTTACAAATACTGAATGTAAACGGAAATTAACAACCTGGCTAAAGTCTCAAAATTACGAAAACATAGAAGATCTTCTCTCACATGTATGAGTGCTCGTTGTTAGTATATAAATATAGGAAAGTAGATAAAAAAAAAAACACGATTTTGCTTGCACTGTTTTCCTATTGTTGTTTTAGGTTTCATTATTTTGTAAGATTAAGTGTTTATTTAAACTTGTTGTTATCTATAAGGTATACTTTGTCACTAAAGGCTATAGAAAGGTAAAAATAACTTTAGTTTAACTTTTATACTTATATATATTATTTTGTTCTGTTACTGTTACCGATCTGGAAAGTGCGAACATCCCTAACACAGGTTTTACTTAACTTAAAAGGGATGTTCACCATTGTGATTTTTTGAAAACAGGAAATAAATAAATTTTGTATTTTTGTATTTATATATATGCTTAGAATTACAAAAATACGCTACGGATTTCGATGCGTTTTTTTAATAGATAGATAGATACAAAAGGAAGTTTTATACATATGTTAATAGGTTAGGCGGTACGAGAATCGCCAGGTTGACTAGAAAAGTATATAAAGCCAAAATTTTACATTGTAAAAGTCTGAAACAATCTTCGCAAACGCGGTGTGCCCCGCTCCATTCAAGTTTCCACGTAGCACCTACAGCATAATAGATTTTCATTTGAACCCGCACTGCAGCGATTTCTGAAATGAATAAAAAAAAACAGATTGTGCAACCGCGATCGCTGTGAGTACTTTTGTTGATTAAGTATTACCTACATATCCATGTTATGTTATCTTAATGTTGACCCTTTAATCCTTAAAGTATTCTATGTCCCATATTCCAACAATATACACTATACCTACCTTATTATGTTATTGTTTTTCTTATGGTTATCAGTGGTTGGTACCAAAAATTATCTTTTCGATAAAAGCCGGCCTTCAATTAAAATAATTTTCGGTAAAATCTAAAGACTAGAATTATTGAATACAATTTAAATCAAAGCAAATAAAGAGAGCATTTAGGTAGTTGCCAACTACCTTGACCCTGAGCTAGTTAGAGCTGCCCTTCGCATGAAAGTCCTGCAAACTCATTATAATACTCCCTTCATGCAAAATGCAGAGAGCGACGCGACACAAGGCTACAGATTTAATGAGTAGAGTTGCTCTTGTTTTTTTTTAAATATTAAGTAATAATAATAATAAAATACTGTGAGCACACACTCGGGCTCGGGCCCCTAACTAAGAAGAACCTGTATCTAGGGTACCCGAAACACACACAGAGACGAAAATTTTACCCAGACCGGAAACAAACATCGATCGATATTCATCATATCAATATTCGCTCCGCCCGGGAATCGTACCCAGGTGAACACGCTTACTCAGTCCACATCACTGCCAACTGAGCCACGAAGCAATAATAAATTAGTATTAAAATTTTTTTATCCTTCACTTGTGGAATAGAATAGGAGAATATAGAACACAATTTATTTGGTTCATGTGGTAATGCAGTTGGTAAAATAACGAAAAGTACTTTTTCGAAACCTTCCGGTGAACCTACTGCGGCACACCCTCTCTGATTTAAATTCGGGCTGTACCGAATTGTTGCCTGTCAATGAATTAAATCAAAAAAATGTTTTTCAGGTCCAATGTCTTGTAAATAAGCATAGGTAGGTACTTACATAATTCATGTAAAAAGGTAGTTTCCCAAAAACTAAAAAGCGTTATGATATACGTACTTACTTATATCTTTTCTTTTTTACAAGTACTTAAGTTTGTTTAAAAAATTCTACATAGTTTGAGCCCAGCCAAAGTGGCGGCGCAGGGTGGCGTGGGTGTGGTGACGTCACTTCACATCAAGAGCTTTAAACCCTCGACCTTCAGCGTTCAGAATCTCTAAGGAGAGCAAACCCTTTGACATTATGTGCAAGTGCAGCATTTTTAGTTTAAAAATAAACCTTTTTAGTCATTGCAAATGAAAGTTAGGTATCATAATCATTGATTCAATATATAGACGATGCGTCGTCGTTGTTGTCTTCCGATCTTGTCTAATGTTCTTACTTAATAACCAACCTTCGATAAACAATACTAACATGAAATAATCGTAAATTCTACCCAGTATAAACTTTAACAAAGTATAAACTTATACTTAAACAATTTCAATTTAGTAGATAATAGTAGGTAATAATCGTCAGTAACTTATTGATAGAGCAGTCTTCCTTGTTCTGTGGTGTTGATAGTAATTCGGTAGGTTAGGTACTACCCCTACTACCTACTGCTAATAACCTGCCTACTAAAAGCACAAAAATGTTTTATCTCAGTACGTATAATAAAAGCTAGAATTAATCAATTCATCTTAGGTAAGAGGAAACGAAAGTGTACCTGTTACCTGACTAATAATTTATCTTAGGTATGCATGGTATGACTTTAATATTCAACCATGATAAAAACCCCAATATATCGTGACTGTAGAAAATGTACGAAAACCAGCGAACGTAGTCGTTTTGCTCTGCACGTCCAAAAAGCACATTCCATTTACAGACACCTACCTCGTCAAGTATAGGAGAGCATGCATCAGTTAAAAGGTAAAAAGCGAGGGAAATCGTAAATCCACTTTTGAGGTCCCTTTGACAGACTGCTAGTGATTCTAACCAGTACATAGTGCAAGCAAGCGGCACAGTTTTTAATGCAGTGGTAATTCTTTGTAAAGAGTCTTGTTTGTGTTTGTAGGATTTGTAAACTTTTGCACCGGTCTTTACACTCTTAGTAAACGTTAGGTTCAGGGGATCTACGAACGAACGCCACTTTTGATGTAGGTATTGAGTACTTACTTTTTATTGAATTTGTTTTATGTTCTGTGGTTATGATATGATTACATTACTAAATATGAGATCAGTTAAATATATACTTTTTGTTTGAAAATGATCCATTAAAGAACCTGCCACACCCCAATTAAAGAAAGAAGTATAATAAGATAACTTTTAACAGTAATGTACCTACATAATTTGCAGAACTAGGAGACTGCAGTGAGTAGGTTAATCGTTTCGACGATAATATTAATAACGAAAACCCTCTAAGCGCAGAAATTACAAAAGATTTTCATAACGAGCTTTAAATTTGTGCGCAATGGCGCTGCAAAACTTTGTAACATTTTTTGAGTTTGCGCGGGAAAGCCTCAGTTATAAACAGATTGCGAAAGTTTCTAAGTATTTTTTGTTTTAATTTCATATTTTTCGCGCTCGTTCGAGTATTTTGTTTTAATTTTTTCCAAAGTTTGTCTTTGGCATCACTGCCAGTGCCTCAATATTCATAAGGAAAGAAGTTAAAAAAATATTAATAGTACTTACTGCATTTGAATTATGATGTTTTTGTGTTGAATGGAATTCAATTATGCATTGGCCACAGCGACTGGGATCTATTGAGATCCTCGTTGATGTTCTCTCATTGTGTGACAGTGACTGACTTAGCCAAATTTTTATGTGTTCCTTGTGTAACTTACATAAATATATAAGAGCATGCAATACACTATACCACTAACCTACTTACAGGCACCTTTCAGGTCGTATTTCAATGTTGGCCTGCCCACCTTATATACGAACGTAGCCTGAAAATATCATGTAATGCAGTGGGGAATAACCTGCCCCGCCGCCGCCGCAGCAATATTTATTCAGTTTGCCGCCAAATAAACATAAACATTGGTATTCGAGTGAAATATTAATTCTGCTGGTTTATTCCAGTTTTACTGATCCTGTAAGATACTTTGTAGCTATTTTATTAAAGATCATAAAATATTGCGAATCCGAGGATGCAATTATACACCAATACTAATACTGTCGACCCGGCAAACTTCGTACCGCCTTACCTTTTACGATGTTATTTTTTTTTAAGTAAAGTAAAGTAAAGTAAAAAATGATTTATTCAATACAGGATACAAGATATCGCTTATTGAAAGTCAATTAGACTAATCTAATTAATATTGATACCTTATTTCGTAAAGTATCCTATACTGATAGAGGCGAGGTAGTTCAGGGTGCCCACCAATTGGCTCAGGCAAACAAATGTTGACTGGAGACGCCTCCAAACGAGCCCTCCCCTGTCAAATGATTCTACCAATGATTTTACAGCGTAGAGAAGAAAGGGGTAACAAACTCTACTTTACAAATTTATCTCTATTTTTTTTGTTCTTTTGTGACATTACGATTCAAGTTACAATATACAAAGAACATAAATTAATAAGATTTAAAGTACATACATGAAATAATGAAAATATCGTGCAGAGCTAGACTACTTCCATGCGTCCTTGTGTTTATTGTGTTTGCATTATAGATATAAACCTTCCTCTTGAACATTCTAGTTTTAAAGATATAAACCTATATAAGCATACATAGGGACAGACGCAGGAATTGACTTTGTTTTATACTATGTATTGCTTATCAATAAAAAACCCGCCTGCCCAGCGTGGCGATTAAGGCAAACCCATAAAGTATGTCCAGGCATATGTCCAACGGTAGATGTCTCTCGTCTCTACTGAGATGATGATGATAACGTAAAATTAACTGATGCCCATAATTTAGTTGTGGTGTAATATTTAATATAGCGGCAGTACCAAAAACTTAATTTCAGTAGCGTTAACATTATTGTAAGATAAGTAAATAAATAAAAAAAAATAAAAAAAATTGATTAAAGTACAATCTTATCTGACAAGTATGATTTAGTGATACTGTATTTAAGTACTTTATTTATATAGTGAAATGAAAGCTTTAACTGCAGATCTTGCACTAGGCGAAGGCCTGTATCGCGAGAGCCCGCCTCGATAATGAAAAGTATTTTTTAAGTTATTTCGACTCTAAACATGTTTTGAAGATATTTTAATGGATCAATATTCATAATAAAGCAATCAAAACCAAGACCGGGAACATGATACGTACGATATCAGCTTACAAGTTTAACATGCCTGAGTCAAGTACAAGACAAGTACAGTCGTTACTCTAACACCTGTCTAAAATTTTAAATTTCATCCTTATTTTGTATAACATAAGGATGTTAGACGTTTGATGGTGATGCTAGTATGGTGGGACACGGATTGGGGATTGGTCATCGGCTGATTCCGGAGATTGGCTCTAAAAGCCGGCAAATCTAGTAATATCGACTATTGCCCACTCACACCCTGAACAACCGGGTTGCTATTATGATGTCGATTAAAAATCGATAACTACTCACTTCTTACCAACAACATATATGTTGTTTAATAGTTTATACTTATTTTAATGTATAATTCTTTAATGGCTGTGTTTATACTAATCTTGCCAAACATAAAGTAATTAATTCTTGAAGCCCCGTCTCCGCTAGGGATAACAAGATAAGAAGAAGTGATTATATCTACTTAGATAGAGTAATTTTTTAACTTATTATTCAGTACAGTACTCCAAAAGTGATAATGCACATAAAAATCTTTGTCTCTGTTCGACTACGGTCGTATTCTGGAGCATCGGATTTTCTTTATGCGTAATTCAGTAGAAATCAGAAATCGGAAATATTTATTTAGTACATGTGGTAAGATACAGGAATTATGTTTTTTGTTCTGTGAAAACGACAATTACCTACCAAACATTTGCATGCGCATTATTAATTTTGGACATATGATTAATTCTGCCCAACAATTTTTTTAACGGTAGGCAAATCCAGGATCGTTCTCAACATCGAACCTCAAAACGGCAAAGGCGAGCTTCGTTTGATTGATACAATTAGGTTTAAGCCAGCCTCTGTGTCCTGTCCACCCTTATCTAACATGGAGCAGCATCAAGGCTGACTGCAGACTTGTTATGTAAATTAACCTATAGAATTTGAAATAAAAGTTTAATCACACTAATAATATTAATGCGAAAGTTTGTGAGTATGTATGTTTGTTACTTCTTCAAGTGTCAACGGCTGGAGAGATTTAAATAAAATTTGGTACGGGGTTAGCTGACATTCTGGATTAACACAAAGGCTATTTATTTTCCCTAATAAACCGTGGGTAACACCGCAGGTCCAGCTAGTACATTTTATATTTAATGTTACATTGCTAAGTTTTATTCTTTGAATTTTCTTATAATATTATTCGATACAATGTGTATTTTTTTTAGTAACACTTGTTGAATAGAAAATTTGAATGATTTAATTACTTACCTACTTCGTTACCTTTTACAAAATAAAGGAAAACATTTTCTCTCTAGTTATTTTTTTCTTCGTAACCTAAAAATATATATACCTATATATATCCTTAATTAGAATTTCTACAACTTTCCTTACACGCTCGCACCTTATTAGGGGTTAATGTGGGTTCTAACTTTCGTATTCATTTGTTTCCATCCACCCAACCCCTCTCGTTTGCCAAATGTCCCTATCTTAGTACCATCCATACAGCTCGACATAGATTTACAGCCGCAACATTTGATTTATTAGCCGTAACGTAACATGGCGCACATTCGACACGGATCACGTAAAATAATCTGACAAAAGACGAATACGACCCAAGGAAGGGGTTGAATGTAAATTTTGGCCTAGTGCGAACTAAATTTATGTGTTTTGTCACCCCTTTTGTTGTGCAAGCGTTACCTACAATTTAGTTTGGCGTACATTAAGCTATTGAGTAACACTGTTTATGATAGATGGATAGTTTCATTTATGTTTAAAGGTTCCGGGTACTCGTCCCGGGGCTGTATTAATATGACTATTCCGTCCGTCTGTCTGTCAAAGACACTATCTCTGAAACGTCAATAAATCTAAATAAAATGTTTGCATGAGATTTTTCTTGTTTTCCAAGGAATACTAACAAATAATTAAAATAAATGCAAAAAACGTATAGTTTACTAAATCAATTTTGTCCAGCCTCTACTGAGAAATCGACCGGGTTAACATGCACCAAATAATAATAATTTAATAAGCTTAAAAATTATATAACTGTTCGAAAAACATAGGTCAAATTTTGTTCTGCACTAAATTTATTTTTTTGGATATTTTACACAAAACCTAGAGCGCGTAGAAAACCTCTTTAGTAAGACGTAGGTACTTATATTTTAAAATTCACCAAGGAGCATCTAGGTAGCAGGAAGGAGTTGAATGCACGGGAGCATGTCCTTGCATATCGTATAGTCACGTTTGCATCCCTGAGGCTGCATTTTATGAGCATTTTTAACAATTTATGCCTCTCGGATGTGTTGCTGGCTAGTGTAGCGCGCATAGAGTATTTTGAGTGCTATGAATAAAATGTTCATGCTAATGGCGGGCTGAATTTGCAAGAGATACTTTGTCGTTTAGCCAGTATAGTGCACGAGCGATAAAAAATGTCGTTACAAAAACTAGGCGCTAATACTAGTAAATAATATTGATAGTTTCGATTCGACTACTTAGCAGCATCGTCTAGCAACCAGCTACAAAATCGAAGATTGGGGGTTCGTTGTCCACATTTTTCTACTAACTCCCTATATTCCTTTTATTAAGTAACACCGTGGCCGACACGTCAAGCGGGCACTAATGGTTGATAATAAACATGACGAATGAATCACATAAAACAAAAGCCCGAGACTTTGTTTATGTCCAGTAATTTGTGCAATAAGTCACCCGGCCAAAAAAGCAGCGTAATGTTCATTTAGCCGAGATAAGCGTGCCGGGAGGATAAATCACCAGATAGACTGACGATACACGTGCCTGGGAAGAAGCAAGAAAATGCCAACACAGTTGATATAGATTAAATGTACTTATAAAATAATATTAATTGCTGTTTATTGCGTTTGACTTTAACAAATTGCCAATGCTGAAATTGATATGTTGAAGTTGATTACCAATTCAGGTAGAACCTATTGAATTCTTGAATCTTTAGGCCTGTGCTGTATATTTTGGAAGCAAAAATCACGAAGCAATATACATTTGTATAATAAATTGTGCTGAGCCATGTATATTAAAGCAAATAATATTTGATTGTTATTCTCGGAAAATATTTCTTTAACGGAATGACTTTAAAATTAAATAAGATACCTCTCTGGGATGATATTTAGTTAAGACGCCGCTGGCTCCGGGATCCAATTACAGAAAAGCGAGTTAAATAAAACTGAAAGGTAGCGTTTCCGACTGCGAGCTAATTGTCAAATTGCAGCTCATCGCGGCGCGGCGGCCGGCTCCAATCTTGTTAGAGATAGCCGACTGGTAATGGATGGGAAATCACTCATATAGGTATAGCAGGCGGCACTGCAATTACCCCTATATTGGTTGGGAAATTTCACTCTCTTTTTTTATAGTACGTAAGGTGAGCAGGGTGGGTGGATTCGCTGGCTGCTGTACCTTCTAGTTTGGTAGATTTGTAAGAATCTTTCGACTCTTGCTAAAATTATAGACAATTTTTATTGACGTCATTTGTCATATTTACCTATAATTGTCTGCAGTAAATTAAATAGTTTTGGAATTATTAACTCTTTGAATAAGCGTGATTAATCATAATCCATAAAGGTATTTAATATAATCTAGCAAATTTTACTTTACACGAATTTACTGGTTTAAAACAGAACGTAAAATAAATGCAGATTAAATAAAATAAATTTTTATTGCAATATTTGACCTCGCAATACTTATTTGAATTTGCAGAACCCGCAAACTGCGACAGATAAGGCTCACATCCGGCGATCGGTTGTGGAACTAGGACGTGCTAGCCAACTCTCGCGTGGAGGAGCGAGGAACAAAACTCCAGTTATCTGCCTGAACTTTGCAACACAGGAGTAAACCAGAGTTAACGATAAACTATACTAAACTATACTAAACGTATAAACTATAGTAGATTGGCCTACAGACCATCTATACTGAAAACTAGGACAAAAAAGGTATTCTACTATATCTACATTGTCAGTTCATATAAAAAGGGATGTTTTTTTTTACTTTAATCTGTGGTTATTCCTTAGGATTGAATTATATAAGAAGAATCTTTGCATTGCATATGTCGTAGGAAGATTAGATAATTAGGTTTTCTGCAATAAAAACTAGGGATTTTGCGAAAACCCGGATAATTTGATAATAGGATTACTTTTTTTCCAATCATCCTGACAAAAAGCAGTTTTTTTTTGCTAAAAACCTAGTAAGTATAATTGAATCCGGGTTTTCGCAAAATCTTTTTTTTTTTTTTTTTGCAAAAAACCTAATTATCAAATCTTCCTACGACACATAAAAGTTCAGCAATATCACATTGATCCCAGCCAGATACCTTGACAGCTAATAGTTAATGTAAATGTTACAACAATTTATAAAAAAACATTCAACTTATCTGTAGAATTTATAAATAATCCAAAGAAATGATATTACTCAACGTAAGTTTTTCAAATAATACCATAGACCAAAATAACACAAAAAAATAACTCAGCAAAATTCAATTATTATTATGACCATCTCATTCCGCAGACTCCCAAGCGCACCAGATAAATAACATCCTAAAACCGGCACTTGAGTACCTGCGGGGTCGATCCCAGAACTAGGTCACTCACTCCCGAAGCATGCTAGACTATCTAGGCAAACCTGAATACCTAGGTGCCTAGGTGCTCGGTGTGTCCTGATAACCTTTGCACTTTTGCACTGAATTTGCGCAATGCTCTCGGGTTAATGGATTGCAATGATTGAAAAAAAAGATCGGAGTTTGGCAGTTTTCTGCTATTATAGTAATAACATTACTGACTTTTCAATTATGAAATCAAATTACATTTTTAATTCAATTAAAATAAATGAAAATACATTTATTTAGGTAAATTTTATATTTATATTAAAAAGTATAGGCCAAGCAAACTACTTAAGTACATAGTTCGCAGCCATTGTTCAAGTAAATTAACAAAACAAAAGACAATCACTGAAGAATATTTTCATTCTATGTTAAAGCTTCTCGACAGGCAATTTAGAAATTACTCAAGATTTACATTAAAAGTATTTTAAAGGCACGCATGTATTATTCAAAGTGGTGTTATTAAGGTCTAAACAGCGCAGCTAAGTACCTATAGAATACCGATTTTAAGCTGCAAAACAAATAGAACAAAGCTTTTTTTGTCAAACGATTAATTTCGTTCCTGCTTTTCAAAATTTTAATGCCTTCGTAAAAGAATGGTATCATGTTTTACTAAAGAAGGACATGAAAGGTGGACAGTGATCCAGGAAGGCGGATAATTTAAATAATTCCGACCGCTGCGGGCCGTTCCGAGCTTCGAAACGATAATTGGCTCCGATAAAATTAGACCCTTTTTTACTGGACCGCTTTAAATGAAAGGGACCAAAATTGTGACAAAGTAATTTTATTAATTTCACGTTTTTGAAATTAATTATCGAGAGGAGACGGTTTCAAAACTTGGGTTGCTAAAAATAAATGATTTTTTTATAATACCAAAGATATAAAAAATGTTTTACCTTACAGTGAAATGATCAGTAATGATTTCTTTTGCATTAGGTACTACATTAGTAACTCTATAATGTGCATTATATGACTATTTAACCTAGTCGACGTAATTCGTGTCTGAAAGTAGAAAAACTTCAATAACCTAGTAGCAACAGAAACCTATTGCAAATTCATCGCACAAAGCACAAACCATGTACAAACCAATACCTTTGTACCCCGTGAGCCTCCTACGAGGCTAAATTACTCCGGCCCTCAAATATTCAGTGCGGCACTGCTGTTTTATTCATGTAAACATCTGTTTTCTCGACCCTGCCGATGCGTGCGCTTTCTTTTGTTCACTTTGTTTGTTACTCAGGTTAGAGCTAGGTTCTTCGTCCTACCATAAAGTATTAGCTAAGGTTTCGCACGTACGCTGGTTTCCTTTCACGTTATTTTCTTTGTGTTTTCGTTTCTACTATGTAACTTTTATACTTGGTATAGGTTAATTCGAAGTACTTCGTAGCAACTATGTGACTACGATGCTACATTTTGTGCTCGTAGCTTAACAATTTGCTACGGTGCTACGGCGTAGCTTAAAGAGCGTAGTTAACACGTTACCACTGTAGAGTTCAAAGTATTTCATCTCACAATAAGGTATTTCATCTCATGATTTCGTTTGAGATGTAGTTTTTATTTACAGATAATATATGTTCTTTTTACACATAATATTGTTCTTGTTTAAGTAACAATAGAAATGTAGGCACTGAGCAGCCAGCTGACGCAATACCGATAGACAACTACGTATATAATCACCGAAAATAAAAAAATCAATTTTTTAAAATTTAGCAGCTTCATCGTCGCAATAACACTTTACATGCAGAATTATCTATATTCCTGGCTCTCTACCGCAATTATTTTACCCCAAACTATCTGCGGTCTGCGGTTATGCGTATGTAAATTTCATGAAAATTTAATTAAATTGTTTTTCATTTGGTGTTTTTTATACATTCACCAGTCGCAAAAAAAAAACGATTTGAAAAATTAGTCTAGATAAACTACTTTCCTGTTCTACCCAAAAATAAAGCGATTTATCCCAACAATTTCCAAGGAAGTACAATGCTTACTAAACATCCATATCCTACCTGGTCCTATCCGCTGCCGGATAAAGGATAATCCCGGACGATACAGAATGAGATGTCCGGAGCAATGATTCGATTACCGAACCCGGCTGACCGGATATTGCCCGGGTTCTATATACGGTTTTTCACATTCTAATATATTACATAAAAGGCTATACACTATATCATAAGATTTTAACAAAGCCGTGGCTTTTTAGGATTACTAGTCATATTAAGAACACGTATAAAGGTCGTTACTTACACGAAATACTTCAGTGTGTGTATCACCTTAATTTTTTTCAGGAACTATTAAAGTTACTAAAGTTGCAGTATTTAAAATTTTCGTCAGTATTCTTGCAGTACGTAAAGATAAATATTTGTTTAACATTTTTTTATTATTCTTATTCACAGAATAATTAAATGTAATCACATGATGTAAGTAGTTCAATCTCAATACTTATATCATGCTAATTTAATGCTTAGCAGCTAATTTCCGGAGAGCGCCTCCGCGTTTTGCCGGTGTGTTAAAAAATTTAAATTCTAAATGGATTATTCAGGCTATCCAGATTACTAGCAGGGATACGCTCTGATTCCCGCAGCTCTGCGCACTGATTTAACCTATTTTTCCCTAACTTATTATTGTACTTATTTTGCGGGATTTCTTTTACTTTGTCTCGTTTCGTTGCGTGTCAGAAAACGAAAAACAAGTCTTTAAATAACACTGAAAAAAAAAGACCGAGAACAAAAACATTTTGCCCTTTTGTACTTTACTTTGGCTTCAGTTGGTTTCTCTTTTATATTTTGCCGTAGGTCTGTCAGACGGTCACTGGCTCGTGTTATAATGGAGCACGAGTACGAAGCTAATAAAATGCGTCACTTCTTTGTACGCTATTAGGTAAATCGCATTAAATATAAAGCTTAATTTCCATACTAAGTTACATAATAAATTACAAGGGGGAATGAAAGTTATCATTTAATATTGTTAACGTGCAGTCATTGTTCTACTGTTTTTATTAATATCTTCGGCTTATCTGTATTATAGTTTAATAGACATGACGATGCATATATACAATAACAATTCTTATTAAATTGAATTGTGTAAATTATAACCTTATTAAATTCTTATTAAATTGAATTGTGTAAATTAACCCGAAGATATCGTTAAAGCTTACAGAAAGCGAAGTAAGAAGCAATCCAAAAACAGTGACGCAAATAACTCAGTGATCATGGTGTCTCTTCGGGAAGGATGTCGGGACCAATGGCTAGAGGCAGGTAAAAAAACAACATTATCTACGCAGGCAATTGGACGCAGCGATGATTCCACTATATACATGAGAGAAGCACTTACTGGCACCACGGCACACCTACTATGGAAGTCAAAGCTGGAGCTGAAAAACACTGGTCTTATGAAATATGTCTGGTGCAAAAACGGCACGGTTTTAGCCAAAAAAGGTGAAAACGAAAATGACAAAACATATGTCATAAAGTCACTGAATGATGTCACAAAACTGGCAAAAGAGTTCACCATCTAAACATCACTAGAAAATGCCATCCAAATATCAAAAGCTACTCTTAAACATGCTTGATACCGATACAATAGATAAATCTCTCACAGAAACAACATGTGCCAATTGGAATGAATTTATGACCATCCCCTCATCTAGAAATAACAGACTTTCAATATTACATGTCAACATCCGATCTACAATATTAAACTTCAGTCATCTGGAATACATAGTTGCAAGCAGTACCCAACTTATTCAACTAATAGTAATCACCGAGGTTAACATCAACAAAAATTGCGCTCCATTGTTTGAAATACCTGACTACGAGATGCACTCAGAGCTGCGAAGCGGAAGTAAAGGAGGCGGCATTATTGTCTATGCACATAAATCAATTCACTTTGTGCGTCATCCAGCGACAACGCTATATTTCGAGTGTGTATTAGGCAGTGTAACGAACGAGAGCTTTAATTTTCATCTTTGTGCTATTTACCGACCACCTAAATTAGATAAAAACTGTTTTATAAGGGAACTCTCTCGGGTATTGTGTTTTTCACAAAGTAATAGTAACTGTGTACTGCTGGGTGATATTAATCTAAATCTAAAAAAACCAGACTCTTACGTTAATAATTATTTAAATATACTTTCGGAAAACGGCTTTGAGTGTGGCATAACGGACTATACTCGGATAGAATCAAGATTAGATACCATATCCAAAACATGTATCGATCATATTTTTGTTCGTAATGTTACAAGAGATAGCAACGACCAGTTATGTTCGACCCATACGGCCGTTATAAACACGTCCATTGCGGATCATTTCATTACTGGTCTTACTTTTGTGAGCAGTTTTGTTAAATATAATAAAACACAGCGAAGGGCAGTGTTAGACAAGAATAAACTAAGTTGTGAATTAGAAAATATAGACTGGAATCACGGTCTTACTTTTGAAAACCCGGATGAGATTTTAGACTTTGTACTAGAGAATTTTACTTTGGCGTATAATAATAGTGTAAAAAACGTTGTATCAAAACTAAATAAAAGAGAGGACTGTAAATGGGTAACTAAAAGAATAAAACAAATGTGTAAAAAAAGAGATGAATTATTTAAAATATGGAAAAGGGATATAAATAACAAGGAAAATAGATTATTGTACAATATTTATAGAAATAAAACAAATAAACATATACATAAGGTTAGAAATAATTATCATAAAGAACAAATAACTAATAACTTTAAAAATCCAAAACTTGTATGGAAAATAATAAATAATATTTGTGGCAAAGTGTGTACATCGATCGACGACATTATTTTAAAGTCATTTAAGCTTGATGCACCTGTTCTAGTTAATAAGTTTTCTAATGAGTTGCAAAATAACGTAAAAAAGTTATGTCATGACTGTAATGTGCCCTTATTGAAACAAAATTATGCTAATACACCGAATCTAACACTTCGTATGAGGCTAGCAAATGACAGTATAGTTTTTAATATTATAAAATACATGAACGCGAAAAAAAGCCCCGGTTCAGACGGGGTTAGAATAAAAGATATTCAACAAGTAATAAGTAAAATAACGCCTACTATCACTCACTTAATAAATTCTTGTATTTTAAAATCTACTTACCCAAACAAATTAAAAACCGGCATTATAAGGCCTATTTATAAAAAGGGGGCACATGACAATTATAATAATTATAGACCTATAACTATACTGTCATGCATTGATAAGATAATTGAGAGGTACTTCAGCAAGGAAATAAATAAATTTACAGACAAACATAAAATTATTAACAATAAACAGTATGGCTTTCAATCGAATAAAAGTACTTCCCAATTACTTACAAAGTTTAGTGACGAAGTCAGCCAGCACATGAATGAAAAAAAGCATGTGCTGGCTGTCTTCGTTGACTTTAGTAAAGCTTTTGAAACTTTGAGGTACAAAACCTTGTTTCAGAAGCTTTACGATAATGGCATACAGGGCCCTCTACTAGAGCTTTTTAAAAATTATCACACTGGTAGGAATACTATGGTCAAAATTGGTGATGAACTCAGCGAGAAATGTGTCACGGAAGTAGGTACCGCACAAGGTTCCATAATTGGACCAACTGAGTATATTTTTTATGTAAATGACATGTGTAACATATTTAGGAATTGCTCGGTTTATCAATTCGCCGACGATACTTGTTTACTGATCGCAGAAAAAGACATATCTGTGGCACAAGAATACTTGCAATGTGACTATAATGCATTGTGCCATTGGGCACACGATGTTGGTTTGTCAATAAATACTGAAAAAACTAAACTCGTTCATATACACTCCCCTCATTTAAAAACGTCAATTTTACCTAGCATCGTTGCCCACGAGCACCAGTGCATGCACAGCAATAATAAAATCTGTAACTGTAATAAAATCGAGCTAGTTCATCAACATACATACTTAGGATTAATAATCGATAGTAAATTAAACTGGCTTCCCCATATTGAAAACTTATGTACAAGACTTAGAGCTATAATGTCAAAATTATCAATACTTAAATACAAGATTCCCTTTCATATGCTAAGAATATTGTATCTTTCACTCGCAGACTCAATTATTAACTACGGACTTAGTACCTACGGCAGAACTTGTAAGACGAATTTAGAAAGAATTTACCAATTACAACTAAGAATCCTTAAAATAATAGTTCCATACAAGATTAAAATTAAATACAAAAACAACGACTTAGGTTTGTTTAATTATTGCAATGTAGCAAATGTTCATGATAAATTGAAAATATCGTTGTTGTGTGATTATAAAGACAAGTTAGAAAGTCTTAAAGTTAAAGTAAGATCAAGTAATTTAAGAAACTTATCAAATCTGTCTACTTTTACACTGCCCCGATATAATAATATGTTCGGTAAGCGCACTTGGCAGTACTTACTACCTAAAGTTCTGAATACAATGACACGCGAATCTGTTGATAAGTTACTTACAACTAAGAAAAATAAGTGTAGAACTTACCTTAAGCAATACTTTTCTGAATTGTATAAAAAGTACGAGTAAACGTGTACCTTGTTAAAATTGTAACAGCAATACAATACCTACCATCTGTTATTGAAGTTATAATATATACCTACTAATGTAATTAGCGACTCACATCTTGCGGATAAACCTTTTCAGGTTTTTGCGGATGTAATTGTTCCATTTCATTGTACGTTTGTGTAAATTAAATAAATAAATGAAAAAAAAAAATTATTTACTTATCGTCAAAAAAAACATCGGTTTTTTTGTGAGGCCATTTTTGCGCATCAACGTTTTAACATCTCAATTATTCACGGCCAATTCGTATATCCCGGGAAATAAAACGCTCTGAATAATTCCCGCGTTTTTTATACAACATGTTTGTGGGTCTCATTTCGAGAAGGCTACAGCGGTTGTGGTTAGGAAAATTTTCGTTCAGTAAATAACAGGTACATTTTAAGATAGCCTTTTTGCTTAAACCACATAGTTACCATCTATTTGTAGTGTTTCTCTATGATTTTTATATTATATTTATACAAACTCAGGTTTCTTACAGATCCCTGTGTTTACTTGTTATTTAGATGGACGCGCCATATTTTTTGTTTATATTGCTAATTTGCCTACAATATACCATCGTAGACGCGTAGCTATATGAAAATATCGTATTTGTTATGCTGGACATTCTGTATAAATAGATTAGCATACCCGCGACTTTGCACGAATGGCATGGCGTTTCCTTATTTTCTCACAGTTTAAACTTTCCAGATAAGAAGAACGTATATAAATAATGGTTTAAAACTAAAGTGCTACTGACACCAATCGCTCCTCCATTGTGCACATTTATTTCATTTATATAAAATTACAATTTAAAGCAAATGTATTTTCAACAAGCAACCTTGGATACATTTTAAATGATAAAGTTCAAGTTTCAAGAGATTCAGAACAACACAAGCTTTGAATTTAAAACTTTAAACTTTAGCTGAGTCATTGAAAGCTGTAAGGCTGCGAGCTTAGTAAGTAAGTACTATTTTTTTAATACAAACGTTGGCGTTGCTTTCCTCGGTATTTCGCTTTGCAATTTGCCCGCTTAACATTTTTAATTTCTTGGTAAAGTCGCATCTAGATCTACTTCTCGAATAACTATTAAATATTTATTGTAATAATAAAATAAATAAAATAAAAATCATTTATTTCATACATAGATAGTCTACAACAGATATACAATAATGATAGGAAACGGTTGAACAAAAGACTTACGCTTAACTTATTCTTTAATTAAATTAAAGTTACATTTTTAGACAATTAAAGTGTAGTTAACCGAAAGAATAGAAATATAAAAATAATACATACCCTCCGTACTAGTCAAAGACTGTGTTACGGCAGGGCAGCCCAACATAGTTGCAAGTCCAGTTTTCCAGTATAATGACCGATAAAAGTCATTTTACGATTTGCTTTCACTAATAAACCGAAAATGGTTTAATAATAATGACTTTAAAATTTGAAGAGGGTAAAATTTTAATTGAAATCAGTTCATATAAAAGAAAAAAGTAAGTATATGCAACAAATAAAATAATGCAACCTGTTTTTTTTGGGTATTTTATCTCTTTTTTTTCATTTCTCCAAACAAAACTTATACACTAGGTATTACAACAATAGCTGCTGACGAAAACTCAGTTGTTTATCTGCAGCAGCTAGCAGTCATTGATTTGAGCATCTGAATCTGAAGCTGTCATCTAATCCCTCTACAACTCTAACATTTTGTTCTCATTATCTTTATACTCCATAGAACAAAGCGCAGCCGACTGCGCGAGACAAGCGTATCTCCACGATCCTTTGTCATTCACTCCACAAGATCTGGCTGAAAATCCTTTAAGTAGACTGTGTTCGCTGTTGTAATTTGTGACGACAGCAGACTAGCTGAGACGATGCTATTATTCAAAACTTCATTATGGTCACAGCATCGCTAGTGCCATTTTCGCTTTAATACGGTATTCGCTATAATTAATTGAAAGCCTCAATGTTAATAGCAAAGTCGCTTCTATTTTATATTAAAGCGTTTCGTACCATTAGCGATGATTGCGTCATGATCATATATTTTGCTGAGATGGCAAAGGATACATCCATTCCTTGTGGTAGCCGCATATGATATCACCACCACTCCATCTCCTTCCACGCGTAAAAGGCGACTAAGGGAACATCGGTACGGACGGGCAGCTGCGTCTTTCGCTGAAAAACTGAAGAGCCATACTTACTGCAATCTTTAATCCACCTGTCATGCGTGGCGATTATGGCAAACCCCCTCAAAATGTTTAACCCTGCGAATTGGCGATCTGAGATTTGATTGGCGATGGGAAGAGGCCTATGTCCAACAGTGGAAAACTCTCGGTTGAGATATTGATGACGTTTCATTTGTTTTTTTTTAATAAATGTTCATTTACTCTTTTGTTCATTTAATTTTATATTTATTACCAAGTTGATCTCATTGAGCGCGGTAGGCAACGAGTGGGTGGCGTGGCATGGACAAAGCGCGCGGTGTTGCCATTTCATATTTAATTTACGCTCACATTTCCGCTCCGGTGTAATGAAGCTTGTTCTGGCGGACGACGACGCTCCTTGTTCCGCTAACTGGATTGAGGACGCTTGTGGGATAACGGATTTCATTTCATTATTTTTATGCGTTATTGCAGTACAGTTAGTTAGTATGATGTCATTGACTGACTGATATACGCACTTCCTATAATATATAAGTTTTTATAAATACAGCTAAGGATCATTAGGTTAAAGATTTCTGAATGAATTAAAAAACTGAAAACAGAAAAAACTAAGATTTCAATTTATACTTCTGTTATCTGTTTTCAATGGAAACTTAGTTAAAAAACCAATTGACATTCACTACAGTGTAAAAAGTGATTCGATTCTATTCAATTCTAAAGTACCTACCAAAGTACTTACTGATTTTCATATTTCACCTCAAAAACTGTAATAATTACAAAACAACCCCGTATTCGGCCGTATTCGGCCACAGCGACGGGATCTGTAAATAAATAACAACAAAAAAATGAAGCAGCCTAAGCTCGGTTTAACACACACATCGCATTTACCTCCATCTCATACGAGTGCGAGAGTTTGAATAAAGCCGCTGTCACGTGCCGCTCCCGAATTTCAAGTCACTTTAATGACGTCATAATTCACCAGGATTTCAGTCGCGGCGGTGACTTGAATGACGCGTTAAAACAATGGCTGCGATAATAAAAGTGTTTCCGTGTACTTTTTCCGTAATTGTTTTGCTGTCATATATTAAAATCATTATTAGACATATATTAAACTGAAATAAAATAATTTACCCTTTTTACGGAAAATCAAATTTATATATTTTTTTTTTTAGTGATACACATCTGCGTCCTGAATTATAGCTTATAATTATACTTCTAATTTATTTATTTTAGGTTATATGTTATGTCATAACTGCCCTCGCAGGACGGACAATTTTTCGAATCTAACATTTCATTGCGAGAAAATGTATGGAGATGATCGACAAAAGTGACAGATGGATACGACAAATTTTCCGTCATGCTACCGCCGCTGGTAGGTCTCTTACCTCAGTCACTGAACCATATCATTATTTAGTAAGCTAGATATCAAAACTAGTTTTGTTAAAGATCCTAGATAATCAAAACTAGTTTTCATCAACAGAAATCAGATGACAAAGCTTTTAACGAGTGCTATTTACTCTTTATATTTCTAAAAAATCCGAAATCAGCCTCTAATGTTTCTATGTGTAAAGCAGTCTTTATTTTCTTTCCTTCGATATTTTCTTTTGTTAAATTATGTATGCGTCGATATTCACAGACGTAAAATTGAAAAAAAAAAAAAAACTTCTCATACCTACTAGGTTTTTTTTGGTTTGACATGGGTCGACAGTTTTGATTTCTTTTCGAATGTGTTATGCCCACCAACTCTTAATGTTTACTTACCCATACTTTTTTATTATAATTATCTAAGATCTAAGCAAGTGCTTAGCAAATGTTTTTAGTTAAGTAATTTGAAGAAAATATAATTAATTTATAGGTATTTTATAAAACCATTTTTATACTTATTTTCAATCTGATTTGGCCATTAATCCCTTTAATGGAGGAAATTATATTTAAAATAACACAAAGTATGAAATTTCACAACATTTCGTTTAGGAAATAACTGAAAACCCTCGAGTTGGTTGTCAAACGTGACTTTTGTTAATGACGGCTCTCCGCCGGCCGTCCTAGGCCATGGCGATTATTGTTTAATATTAAACAAGGTGTACAGAAAAATAATAATAACCTACTTAAAAAATATAAAACAAAATGTGTCTCGTTAAGCGTGACTTTTGTTTATAGTATTTAGTAACAAGTGGTATACTCTCTTTTACTTACCTCCAAATCCAAATCCTGAAACAAAATTTGTTTCAAGGTCATGCGACAATGCGTTAATTAAATGAAAAAGTTAAAATAAAATTATTATTTAGTTTTATGCCAAGGCTTAGGGTTTTAAGATTAGTTTAGTTGTACTTGATCATTTAAGTCTTTACCTCGTTAGTTATTCCTTTGGTTTAGCGATTTTGTTAATCTATCACTGTAAATTTACACCTTGTATATTTGAGTACTAAAGAGACAGAAGTGCAGAGGCGAGGCGGGACACTCGAGCCCAAGACTCTTGAAGTAGTAGTTTACTTAGATTTTTGCAGTTTGTATTGATAAAATTTTAATTTGAATATTTATAAAATGTAATAGGTAAATTATAAGTATTCTAACGAGTACTTAATATAATGTGTGTGTCAACGTAGTTGTATAAAAAATATTATTTCTTTAATAAAAAATATTTTCTCTGTTTTCAAGTGGGATTATAAAATAGGTTTTATTATAAACGATTTGTACGAAACCTTCGTGTTTAATTGAAACTCTAACTTTAGCCTCCTTGGTTAACACCTAGTGCCTCGGCCATATTTATTTACTAGTAGTCTTTATAGAAGTTTATATTCTCTGAAACCAAGAAATGTTATCTACATTGCGGTGAGCATGATTCGCGAGAAGCATCGCTGTAAGTATCAATTACTCGTGCTAGCCTCACAAAGTGCGCTACCTTGTGAAATTCAATAGTGAGTTTGGACACGTTTGGATCTTACAGTAAGTTTTTTTATCGGATGTCAGCGGAAACGGAATATATAATCTTTAAAATAAAATCGTTAAAACTATTGTGCTTTACAAAAGCGTCATAAGACTATTTTTATTAAATTTCGCTGTCTTTTTATATCAATTTCCTATTTGTTTTATTTATTTTTATATTTTATACGGGTTCTCAGCACGCTGCTCAAGGATCTGGTTGAATAATCAGCGTTGCTTTTCTTGTAGCACTTGCTGAGTCGGAACCATTTAACTCGTACATTATGTATGTTCCTGTGATTAAACATTTATGAATATCTATTTAAAAAAAAGAAAGAAATTAATTGATTTAAGAATTAAGGGGTAATAAGTAAGTAGTAGGTATTTATACAGATTTTACAATAGCTTCCCCTACTACTTCGAAAGTTTTCATTATTATTTATTAAATTTACTTTTATTATACTTGGCACACTGTTTCCCACACTATTACTGCAGGTAGGATATATTTTACTAGAGAGTTCTCGGCTAGTCTCGAGCGAGGCAACATTACGAGTGTGCAAGTTACGACCCAGGACGTCGATAACGAAGACTAATGGTTTTAAAATATACATTTTACCTGCGAAAATAAATTTATTATTTTCTGATTTTAGTTCACGATTGCAAAATGCATGCTGTTTCATACCTCGTTTGTGACAATGTGTGGGAAGTGGTAGGTCAGGTTTAACAAGGTCACCTAGGGTACCTATCTTACGCTACGCTACTAAAACACGTTTGAAAAGAAACGAAGCAATAAAAAAAAACAAAATCCAAAACCTGTGTTCAGTTTCGTTTCTGTTTTCAGTGGTAGCGGGTTAGTTTTTAGAAAATTAGTTAAATTTAGAACCAGCGTGAAGTTAAATTGTGCAATATGTAAAACAGGCTGCTGGTTGCACTGGGGTTACCAAGTTTAATGAGCGCGTCGCGTCCACAAAGCCTTCCTTTATTAAATGCAAAATGTGTAGCACTCCATATACTATAAACTATGAATAGGTATATTATATATTCTTAATTTAGGTTTTGAAGATTAAAGAAGGTAAAATGTGTTAAGAAATAAATATTTTTATCAATCGTATAATGTTGTCAAATTCTAAAGTAAAACAGCTACTTTGTAGCACAACTGCGTAGCACAACGTAGCACGTAGCTATGCGTGCTACGAGCGATGCTGCTATGGCGTAGCAGCTACAACACGTTATTTCTATATAGGTAAGGTACATGTCAAATAATTTACACAATTCTTCTCCTTCTTTTATATTTATTATGATATATTATAATTTATTTCAATTAGACGTTAATACCTTGTTTTCATATTGAATAGCAACAAACTCTACTCAGACGTAATAGTACGTAATGTCAAGTCAGTTTCAGTTTTTGTTTTAATAGCACTTTTCCCCATATATTTCGATTGGGGTATTTCATCAAAATGCCAAAAGTCACGGCGCGATACACCTGTACCATTCTAACGGAATATTTTATCAAATGAAATTCAGTTTTACGAACAAGTGAATAAAGGATATTTTAAAACAAACACGTATAAAAATACGATTCGCGGCAAACTTTGCATCCCGGGGGATGTGACAAATATCTTCTATTTTTTGACAAAATATTTTGATTTTATAAAATGCTAGGAGTAAAACACATTTGTGAGATTGAAAGTAAATTTATAAAGTTTTGATAACATTAATGGTGTTTTGGTTTTTGTTAAGTTTTACAAGGTAATACCTACAATGTTTATTTCTAAATAACGATTACAAATAGTTATACATATAGGGTAAAACGTCCTATTACCGCGGTAGTCAAAATCACGTCCTATTACGGCTCTATTTTATATTTTGTAATTTATGATTCGTTGTGACTATTTCTGGTAAAGGTGACTACATAGTGTCCAAGGGAAACTAACACGTAACTTATTTTCTAGCACTCTTGCGTTTAAAATCATAAAAAGTAACTTAAATTAATAATTTTGTACAACGCCAGCTAAGTGGGAGGCTGTTTCATACAAACGCTAACAGACTCGCGTTAAAACATTGAATTTTCAGACTTCATTTTTTGTGAAAACTAACACTTTAAGATTATGTTACTGTATATGAATACTTTTTACATTCAAGTATTCTTAGTTAATCAAGTTGATTTCTGATTAAAATCAAATAAAATAAGTAAATATGAGTAAATAAAAGTGCGCCGTGATAGGAATGTCGTTTTAGGGTATTTCTATTACGGTGGGTAGCATCCGTAATTGGCAAAACACAGTGTCGGGAAATTTCAATTTTAGTGGTGTTTTAAATATAGTTATGATAAATTCAACATTTAGGTGTACTTTTCATTAGTTTTTAAGTTTAAAAATCAATTTCGGAGGTATATTTTTTTTTACTAGAATCCATGATTTTGACGCGAAAATTTGACTGTAAAATGAACTTTTGTTAGAAACCTGTAAAAACTAACGTGGGCGTTTTAACGAAGAAAAATAGTATAATTAAACTATTAAAAACCATTAAATCGTTTCAGAGTGTAGTCAGAGTATTTATTTTTACAATTAACAACTCACATTACCAAAATATCTTAATTTTATATGTCTGAATTAGGATATAAAAGTCAATACATTTTTTAGTACAAAACGTATTAGGCTGTAAGGAATCCTAACACAGTTTATGAATATTACAGAACTAATAATTTTAGTAAAATTATTGATATTCGTCATAAAAATGTTCGCTCCGCCGGGAGTCGAACCTAGATGCACACGCATCCCAGTCCACAACACTGCCAACTGAGCTACGAAGCAGACAAATATCCTTTTATTACTAAAAACAATTTCAAAAGTTTTTTCCGACTTACTACAGGTACTTATGTGATAAAGGATTTATAATAAAAGCTAATTCGTATTATATCAATACATAGTCAATCAATACATAGTATAAAACAAAGTCGCTTCCCGCGTCTGTCCCTATGTATTCTTATATCATTAAAACTATGCAACGGATTTTGATGCGGTTTGTTTTAAAAGATAGAGTGATTCAAGAGCAAGGTTTATAAGTATAAAACATGCACAAGATAGTAATAGGTGGGGCGGTACGAAGTTTGCCGAGTCGACTAGTATAAAACAAAGTCGCTTCCCGCGTGTGTCCCTATGTATGCTTAAATCTTTAAAAGTACATAACGGATTTTGTTGCGTTTTTTTTTCAATAGATAGAGTGATTCAAGAGGATGGTTTATTAGTATAATACATGCTTAAAATAATAATATGTTAGGCGTTACGAAGATCGCCGGGTCGACTAGTTCTTTTATAAATGACGTAAGGTTTTAATAATTCTTAATTAAGTAGCTCAAGGTGCTAAGGTATTCTTAATGAAAATATCCAACTACCTATCTATCAATACAAAGTATAAAATGAAGTCGCTTCCCGCGTCTGTCCCTAAATATGCTTAAATCTTTAAAACTACGCAATGGATTTTGATGCGGGTTTTTTTTTAATATATAGAGTGATTCAAGAGGAAGGTTTATAACTCAAATTTAAAAACCCCCGACCCAGTCAGACCCCTCATCAACTTAACTAGAACTAGAGCTATCATCTTAAAAATATCATGGTTACCTTAACATAATTATACTTTCAATATCATTAGTAACACTGTTCCAAATTTTTAATTGATAGGACAAATGGAAGGTGGTTAGATCCTCTCATCCATTATTCAAGAGCTGATCATCTTCAAACGGCAGATCAAGTCATGGTTACCTTAACATATACTTTCAATATCATAGATGTGACATGGTACCAATTTTCAACTCGATCGGACATAAGGAAGCTAGTTAGATCCTCTCATCCATTATTCAAGAGCTGATCATCTTCAAACGGCAGATCAGGTCATGGTTACCTTATCAAATACTTTCTATAACATAGATGTAACATGGTACCAAAGGTTAGGCGGTATGAAGGTCGCCGGGTCGACAGTTCTCTATAAAATAATTAATAATGTTCATTTAGTGGTGCTGGATGCAGGCCACCTGCGATCGGTACAGATGGAGAGCCTTGAGGGAGGCCTATGTCCAGCAGTGGACGTCCTACGGCTGAAATGATTTAGTGGTGACCGCGCACCGGAAAACGCAGAGTATGCAAACCCTCTAAACGGTGGTTAAACGACCTGGTGAACTTTACGGTAGTACACTGGGCGGGGGTCACTCAAGACCGGTCGTTGTGGCAAATTATAGTGGTGGAGACCTATGTCTAGCAGTGGACGTCTTTCGGCTGAAATGATGATATATATCCTACTGTATCTGTATCTCAATTGGCAGTGATGAAAAATGTGACGCGGGAGCACTGGGTTCGATTCCCGACTGAGGGAGCGAACATTGCTATAATAAATAATAATGTTTGTTTTCAGGTTGGTTGTATTGATTTGTTCGTCGCTGAATGTGTTTTTGGCACCCTAGATACAGTTGCTTCCTAGTTAAGGGCTCTTGTGATTCGTTATCATTATTATATACAAGTTGACCCGGCGAACTTCATACCGCCTAACCTATTACTATATTGTGCATGTATTTCACCTAAAAACCTTTCTCTTGAATCACTGTATCTATTAAAAAAAAACGCATCAAAATCCGTTGCATAATTAAGGATTTAAGCATACATAGGGACAGACGCGGGAAGCGACTTTATTTCATACTATGTATTGATATAAAAAGAAATCGTGGTAAGTTTGTCTCGCTTAAACTCAAAAACGTCTGGGCCGATTGGGATAATTTAGTTTTAATTTATCTCGGTACAATGCTTGGCATCATTCCTTTTGACTTTTTTTTATCTTGTGGAACATATAAAAATACTTTTTCGGGAGTTGTTTTTATAGTATTCGTACAGTGGCGAACACGATCGGCGTAACACTTCCGGTTTTTCTGTATTGCAAAATAGCTCTTGTTCTTTGGTAATACAGTCTAGGGTTGACGAAACCATAGACATATCTGTTACGGCCTCCTAGTACTCCTCACTGTACATAATGCTACCAAACAAAAGTCATTACATGTTCGATATTCTCGAAAATATTTTTTGAGTATATAAAGCTCTAGGTTTCTACTGCTAACGCCCTGCAGTACCAGGCCGAAGACACAGAAAGGACTGAGGTATCCCCTGCCTGTCGTAAGAGGCTACTAAGAGGAGACCCCGGTGTCGTTGGGTGCACGAGGCGGGTGCCTCGTGTAGTCATATAATGGCCCTGAGGACGGCGGAACGCGGGTGTCCCTTTTCCGCCGTTGAGCGTTGGGAAAGCTACCACGCTCCGGGGGACAACCATCATGTCCACCGAGGAGAGGCTATACAGCCAATGCTGGTGGGGGGGCCGCGAAGAATTCCACAGGCTCACCCGCGACTCTCCTGCTATCAGCCGAGAAGGACACCGGCGGGGATTTAGTGGGTGCGAACCCCACATAACCTTGCTGCTCCCTCCGAGGCTGCAGGGTACTCGTTAGGTGTTTCCCCGCCTAAAAAAAAGGTACCTACTGCTACCTACTAATGATTGTACTACAATGAACAAAACTTGTTACATATTGCTAGAGTAGAGAGCTACGTCCCATGATCGCTCGAATTTTTTTCGGGAGCTGTGGGCATGTGTTCGGTACAGTATTGAAAAGTTTAACTTTTCAATAACTTATTGAAAAAAAAAATTATTTGGTATAAAACTTGTTTATAATAAAAAAAAACTATTCAAAAAGGCCAATTAAATAAAACTTTACAGCTTCTAAACAGTAACCTATTTCCTAGTCTCAAATCAATATCAATCAATACTTAAACAAAGTTGTTTCCGCTTTCTGTCCCTACATACCTACCTACCCATGCTTAAGGTGGTAACTCTCGCTATGGTGCGAAATTCAAATTTTTTCGTGTTTTTTATTTATTCTGGCGAAAGTATACATTTTTAATAAAGTTTAAATGAATTCGCGTATGTAAAAAACCATCTCCCACATTGCAATACAACGTTTTTGGAAGACAGACCTACAGATTTTGTGTCTAAGGGGTAAAAGGCCAAAAAACAAGTTCCTTGAATATACACAATATCGGTAACTCTGTCTTTCAAAAACGATATATCACAATGTGGGAAATAGGTTTTTACGTACGCGAATTCATTTTAACTTTATTAAAAATGAATACTTTCGCCAAAATAATTAAAAAACGTAAAAAAAATTGAATTTCGCGCCATACCGTGAGTTACCGCCTTAAATCTTTAAATATATGTAACGGATTTTTATGCAGTAATTTTAATAGATGGCAGTACGAAGTTTGCCGGTTCTACTAGTAGTCTATAGGTACCTAAAGAGTACGGTTTTTTACCACCCAAGTTTTGCACAGTCAGGTTTTTCATGTACATGGATAAAACTTGTATGGAAAAACATGGACTCGCATGAACAAACAGGCCGTAGGTACAAAACATTCACGAAGGTGTCATTACCGCCTATGTTTTGCACGACCGAGTTTTTTACGACAAGTTTTGTACGCGGGTGTATTACGAACCCAGTACAGAGGTGTTTTTGGTGTCTGACGTCAAGAATATGGATTATATTTGGACCAAACACAACGCTCGGCACATCAATGATATTGTCTAGCTTGGTTTTCATTTACAAAAATATTAGGCTTACGGGTCAGTTACCTTTTTGTTTGCAGGCAAAGGAAGAAGTTTATATATTTAAAATGGTGTTACCATAAATTAATAAAACTTTTTTATTTTTAATATTTCGATTCTAAGCTAGCTCATCAACCTATATTGTGTACTTCCATTCTTATTTACTATAGTAGTTATGTTTGCATCGTGGTTTTTTTTTTAATGTAAGTAAGAAAGGAATCTTTGTTCTGTCGGGTTGAGAGTGCGCCGTCCCTTAAACTATCACCAATTTTGACAAAAAAAAAATCGTCTCTTTTAATAGTTACCTACGATTTATATGTATTTTGATGATTAAATTTTTAATTTTATCGTCTACTTACAATAAACTCTTTGCAGAGTGGAAATAGTTTTTACAGAAATAAAGAAAATGTAGTAAGCGTATTTTGTACTACAAAACAAAGAGTAAATGTGTTTTTAACAGACTTAAAAAAGGCTATGAGTTTCACCTGTACGTGTGTAAATTTTGAGTTTGGCTAAACCAATTTCATTTTCATAATAATACTTGTTATTGTCTGGTAAAGGTTTTAATGTTTTAACCGACATGACAAAAAAGAAAGTTTTCAATGTATGTTTGTTCACGATTATCTCACGTTTGGCTGGACCGAGTTGGATGCGGTTTCAGAAAAAAATATTTTTTACATTAAAGAGAAGGTTTAAGTATTTTAACCGACTTCGAAAAAGAGGAAGTACCTGAGTAGTCGCTCTACAGAGATCTTTATTATTTTAGAAGCTTAATTATAATCTATTTACAATTTTTATACATAGGCCGTGGTTGTCGCGTACTCCAAGCTTTCAGTTATAAGAAACTTCGTATCTTATAATTTGATTGTTTTTAATTTTAATGTTTCCTAGTTAAATATTATAGTTATATTTCTCTATCCTTTTCCTTTTTCGCTTTCTCTTCTTCGTTTATATATGCATCGGAATAACTTTATTGTGTTATTAACTTCAAAAGTTTAAACTAAAATTAAATACCACTGCTATTTATCGATAAATATTGAAATTCTATTCGAATACGTGCAGCGATGTATTTTATTCCATACATAAATAGCCAAATAATCGCATCCAGTGATCAAAATTACCGGTTTATTAGCTACTTTCACAACGATATCATGCAATGTATGGAAACGATTGTATGTAATGTGTGGAAATGTCTCGCATGCATAAATAGTTAGATGTGTACCAACACATCTTTACCAGTGTACTATTTTAGCTAGTGGATATATTGAAAATCAGACGTGAGTGGTATTTGTGTGCAAATTTTTTTTATTCGGGAATTTATTCCTTAGTATTCCCTTCCCGTACATACCCCAAGAAACCCACGTGCAAAATTTCAACCCACTACGCCCAGTAGTTTCGGATCTGCGTTGTCAGTCAGTCAGTAACGAAAGAGTTTTATATACACGGTTACTTTTTTATCGTGAAGGATAATTTAACGCCCGGTAGGCATAGTTATACAGGACTGAAAAACAAAATTAAATGAACCGTGCTCACTTGAGTGAGGTACTTCGATTTTTTTTGTAAAAAAAATTAAAAACGTTGTGTAGCATCAGAACAATGACCAACGGTGGTTTAGCTGGTGCCAGACGAGTCAGGGGGTGGAAGGCAATGCGCACGGGAGTGAACAAGGAGGCCATTGGCCTTAAATAAGTTTTATTTTTATTTTTTGAAATTTGTAACAAAAAAAATCAATAGTAAAAAAAAAAGTATTTATAATTTATTCGAGTCATATATCATGCAAAGACCTCAAAGTTTACGCCACGATAAAAAAATGACTGTCTTTATTGATTTTTAAATGACCGCAAATCGTATTGATTTCATATTCTTATGAGTTGAACCTGATAGTTTTTCTTTTTTTCTAATGTCTAGGTATAATTGTCTTCTTTCTGTAAATATGTCTAGTTTTTAAGTTTATTTTGTATGCCTGAAAAGGCTTAACTCAGCGAACCTATCATATGAATGTATATTTAATATCATTTTACCTGTGTTGTACAAATAAATAAATTTATTTTTATTATTGTTATTGGTGCCGACCAACCAAAACGAAAATTTTAAATTGCATCTATACGACACGGTTTTTATTATCCAAGTTTTTAGTGGTACACGAAAGACTGTTTCGTGAAAAATTTATCGGACGTACAGGAAGTTTTTGCTGTACAGGTTTTGCACGACATGGTTTTTACCAGCTGACTGACACGAAAAACCCTATCGTACAAAACTTGGATGGTTACGGTTCACACCCTATCTATGTCTATAACAAAGAGTACAGATTGATTGTTTGTTTGTATGTTTGTTTGTAAGTATGTTTGTTTGTATGTTTATTTGCTTGCTTGTTTGCATCGTATAGGTTTCGAAATAACTAAACCGATTTGAAATATTATTTCACTGTTGAGAAGCTACACCCGGCGAACTTCGTACCGCCTAACCAATTACTATGTAGTGCATATTAAACCTATAAACTTTCATCTTGAGTCGCTCTATCTATTAAAAAACCGCATCAAAATTCGTTGCATAGTTTTAAAGATATAAGCATATATGTATAGCGACAGACAGACGCGGAAAGCGACTTTGTTTTATACTATGTATTGATTGATGGCCTAACGAAGTTCGCCGAGACAGCTTGAACATAAAATAAGTTTTTGAACTGATTTTTAACCCCCGACGAAAAAATCAGCCCAAACCGATGAACCGATTTCGGTTTGTTTTTTTTTTAACCCTCGAACGAAAAATTCAGAGAGGGGTGTTATAATTTTAACGTGTGTATCTGTCTGTCTATCTGTCTGTGGCATCGTAGAGCCCAAACGGCTGAACCGATTTTCGTTGATTTTTTTTTGTATCATAGATAATTTTAGGCCGATAGTTCTAAGCCATGTCTGATGAAGATCTGATCAGCGGTTTGAAGATGATCAGCTCTTGAATAATGGATGAGAGGATCTAACTAGCTTCCTTATGTCCGATCGAGTTGAAATTTGGTACCATTTTACATCTATGATATAGAAAGTATATGATAAGGTAACCATTACCTGATCAGCCATTTGAAGATGATCAGCTCTTGAATAATGGATGAGAGGATCTAACTAGCTTCTTTATGTCCGATCGATTTGAAGTTTGGTACCATGTTACATCTATGATATAGAAAGTATATAATAAGGTAACCATTACCTTATCAGTCATTTGAAGATGATCAGCTCTTGAATAATGGATGAGAGGATCTAACTAGCTTCTTTATGTCCGATCGAGTTGAAATTTGGTATGATGTTCCATCTATGATATTGAAAGTATATGTTAAGGTAACCATGACCTGATCTGCCGTTTGAAGATGATCAGCTCTTGAATAATGGATGATGGGATCTAACTAGCTTCCTTATGTCCGATCGATTTGAAGTTTGGTACCATGTTACATCTATGATATAGAAAGTATATAATAAGGTAACCATTACCTGATCAGTCATTTGAAGATGATCAGCTCTTGAATAATGGATGAGAGGATCTAACTAGCTTCTTTATGTCCGATCGAGTTGAAATTTGGTATGATGTTACATCTATGATATTGAAAGTATATGTTAAGATAACCATGACCTGATCTGCCGTTTGAAGATGATCAGCTCTGAATAATGGATGAGAGGATCTAACTAGCTTCTTTATGTCCGATCGATTTGAAATTTGGTACCATGTTACATCTATGATATAGAAAGTATATGGTAAGGTAACCATTACCTGATCAGCCGGTTGAACACGATCAACTCTTGAATAATGGATGAGAGGATCTAACTAGTTTCCTCATGTCCGATCGAGTTGAAATTTGGTGCCATGTTACATCTATGATATTGAAAGTATATTTTAAGGTAACCATGACCTGGTCTGCCGTTTGAAGATGATCAGCTCTTGAATAATGGATAAGAGGATCTAATTACCTTCCATTTGTCCTATCAATTAAAAATTTGGTACAGTGTTACTAATGATATTGAAAGTATATTATGTTAAGGTAACCATGATATTTTTAAGATGATTAGCTCTAGTTCTAGTTAGGTTGATGAGGGGTCTGACTGGGTCGAGGGTTTTTAAATTTTTAAATTTGAGTTATATTATTTGTTTCATAAATAATAACAGCCCGTATGTTCTTAGCCATGTCTCATGAAGATCAGCGGTTTGAAGATCATCAGCTCTTTTCTAGGTAATGAGGGGATCTAACTAGCTTCCTTATCCGATCGATTTAAAATTTTGTACCATTAATTGATGTAATTATATTGAAAGTATATGGTAAGGTAACCATGACTATATAATATAAAAGCCGTTTCAAGATGATCAGCTCTTAAATAGTAGATGAGACGATTTAACTACCTTCACATATCATATCGATATTAAAATTGGTACAGTGTTACTTCAATGATATAAAGATTATATGGTAAAATAACCATAACCTGATCAGCCATTTGAAGTTGATCAGCTCTTAAATAGTGGATGAGGGCATCAAACTACCTTTCATTTCATAGGTAGTTAGACGCCCATAGGCGTATCATTATCGTAGTGATGTGGACTGAGTAAGCGTGTGCCTGGGTTCGATTCCCAGGCGGGACGAATATTGATGTTTATTTTCGGTCGTGTGTGTGATATGGTAAGGTAACCATGACATCTTGAAGATGATCAGCTCTCGTTCTAGTTTAGTTCAGTTAAGAGTCTAGTTTAGATGACTGACTCGGTCGGGGAATTTAGAAATTTTTAATTTTGTTATTGCAAGTATCTTTATCTACACTAAACTATTGCTTTAGAGAACAAATATCATTAATTAATTATTTATGACTTGTTTGTATTTTGTTCTATTCATACCATAAAACCGAGTAGTGTCCGTTCACTCAGACTACCTCTGTCAGCTAGTCTACTATATATTATGACTAGTCGACCCGGCGAACTTTGAACCACCTAACCTTTAACTTTCTTGTGAACGTATTATACTTATAAACCTTCCTCTTAAATCACTCTATCGATAAAAAAAACGCATCAAAATCCGTTACATAGTTTCAAAAATATAAGCATACATAGGGACAGACGCGAGAAGCGACTTTTTTTTATACTATGTATTGATTGATGATGAATTTTGGTTTGTTAATCTCGCTAAAACTCGAGAACGGCCGGGCTGATTAAGGTGATTTTGGTTTTGAAATGTTTGTTGTTAGCCCAGGGAAGGTTTAAAAAGTAAGGAAATATAGAAAAATGGAGAGGAAGTTAGTAAAAATAACAATTTATTTTTACCATAGAAACTGTTCTTTTTTTCGTTTCCATTGTTGTTTTTCATTAGCTCATTTTTGACAGGCAAAGAAACATAGTCCATACATTGAAGTTTTTAGTGGGTAGCAAGTTAATAATGGTGTAAACGGTGTAAACTTATAATCTAACAGTATTAATCATAAAGATACAGTAGATTTTAAGCCTTACTGGAGGTCTTCTTCTCTGGTTTGTTGTATGGTAAATACTTGACACCCGGGTAAGGCTATACGGAGTTTGCCGGGTCAGCGATAATTGTTTAATTAAATTTTATTAAAAGTCCAATAACGGCAGGTCAGGGTAAATGATTAAGCCCTGTAGGTCCGGGCGTAAGAATAGGTCTACGGTATGCCCTGCCTGTCGTAAGAGGCGACTAAAAGGGGTCTTTGGGGTCGTGGGTGTGAAGGGCGGGGGCCCGACACACTCATCAAACGGCCCTGAGATGGGCGGCGGCACAACTTGTGACACTGTGCCGCCGCAGCTCCAAAGGCGAGCCGGGGAGGGAACAATATGCCCTCCCCGAGCATGAAGCTAATAGTAGCTGAGCGTGGGAATACTTCGGACGCTATAATGTGTGGTTCCCGGGGTTCTTCCCAAAAGCGCCAAGACGGCCGCCGAGGGGTTTTAGTGGGTGCGAGCCCCACATACCCCCGACGCTCCCCCGAGCGTCGGGAAATGCGATAGGCATTTCCCCTCGTTATAAAAAAAAAGGGTAAATGATTGAGCTTTTTTTTAAATAGTTAATATTAATTCTATATCCTTAACTCACTGATATTATACAGAAAAAAGATTGTGAGTGTATATGTTTGTTGCTTCTTCACGTCTAAACGGCTGAACCGATTGCAATAAAAATTGATATGTAGTTAGCTGACACCCTAGATTACTACATAGCCTACTTTTCACTGAGGTAGTAAACAGTGGGTAACACTGCTAGCACAGCAAGTAAATAATACTGCTCCTTAGCTCAGTTTGCAGTGATGTGGACTGAGACGCGTGTGCACCTTGATTCAATTCCCGGCGGGGCAAACATTGTTATGATGAATATCGATGTTTGTTTCCGGTCTGGGTGTAATGTTTGTCTCTGTATATGTTTCGGGCATCCTAGATACGGTTTTTCCTTGTTAGGGGCTCTGAGTATGATGCCTTAATAATAATAATAATCAATATCTTTAACAATATACATAGTATAAAACAAAGTTGCTTCCCGCGTCTGGCCCTATGTATGCTTAAATCTTTTAAACTATGCAACGGATAGAGTGCTTCAAAAGGAAGGTTAATATGTATAATTCATGTGCAACATAGTGATACATAAGACGGTACAAAGTTTGCCAGGTCGACTAGTAATATAATAAAATGCATCACACTCCAAGTTCCTAACTAGGAAGAACCTGTATCCATGCAGAGTAATAGTAATAATAATAACACATCACACTCAAAGCCCCTAACTAGGAAGAACCTGTATCTAGGGTGCCCGAAACACACACAGAGACGAACATCACACCTAGACCGGAAACAAACATCGATATTCATCATATCAATATTCGCCCTGCCCGGGAACCGAACCCGGGTGCACACGCTTACTCAGTCCACATCACTGCCAACTCAGCCACGGAGCAGTCAACAACCATCAGAGTAACCTTAACACTTACAAATACGAATATTACACTCAGAACTCAACCATTGCATAACATTAAATGATGTATCATCCTATGGTATTATCCCATACTCCGTAATAGGCTGTGCTTACCGCCGTAATGGGCTTCAAACTTTTATTTGCCGCCGTAATAGGAATTCCGAATTGTCAGAAAAAATATTTATTTTAAATTATTTATCACTCTAAAATAAATAAAACGACAACTGAAATAGAAAATATAATTATCATTAGTGTCAAACAAAAATTCAAATATCTGCTAAAATATTTAGAAATGCTTAATTTCTTACCCTACTTTAAAATGTCGTCAAAACGCGCCGTAATAGGGCATGTTACCCTAGTAATTTTCCTGATTGATACTTTGCTTTCGTTTACCCGAAGATCTTTATTGAGGGGATTACAAAGTGACGTGTCTAGTGTACGTGTGTTTACCGGGGCTGTAGAGGTTTCAAAATTTAATAATGAAAGCATGCAAATCATAATTTTAATCGTGAAGGTCCATGAACCGCCGCGGGTTCATGATGTTCATGTAACGATGCCACGTTTCAAAGAGGCAAGCGGGAGCGTGCAGATGCGGAAATTGGACGGTACATTCGTTACTGAAAAGAGAAGACAAAAGTTAACAACCCGCTGTATTCCTCAAAGTACGTATAGGTAAACAATGATACAGATGAACATTATGTAAACTGAATTGAGCCACTAAAAGTCGATTATAGTAATTAATAAAGTAACAATAGATTCAATATTTATTAGGGTCCTTTTAAATATGGCTATTCTAATCATGTGGACCATGGCTAATCTAATTACATGTATATAATAACATGGTTTTTTTTAATAGATATATAATGAGAAATACAGAATAAAAAAAACGAGTTAAAAATAATAAAATCTGAATCATGGTTATTCCGTAAATGCGTGAGTATAAAATATTGAAATAACCAAAACCAAACTAACAATTCATCTAGCTCTTTGGCTCGCTGTCGCTTGCGTCTTGGAAGTGTGGCAGTCGCAGTCACAGCCATGTCACTCTCGGCGGCGGCATCACAACGCGACAGTGACGTCACTGACACGACACCTCGAGTGGCAGCTTTACGTGTTATTATAAGAGCTACTTGTGTAAAGGATTTCACTTTGACGTCAAAGTGTTGTTGCGAAAATCTATTGTTCTCGTTTTATATTGTCGTAAAATAACTTTGGTAAACATTTACGTAACTGGCGGGTACCTACGTGTTTAAAATATACCGCGCTGCTGAAAGGTTTATGATTGTAAGAGGCATAAAGTAATGGAGTGCCGTATTACCGTATGTTCAAAACAATAAAATCAAGATAAAATAATATTTCTTTTGTAGAGGGTTATGGGTTAATTTCTTTCTTCCTCCTGTCAGCCGAAAAGACGTCCACTGCTGCACAAAGGCTACCCCCACAAATTGCCACAAGGACAAACATTATCCCAACATATCCCATATCTTGATTGGGATGAATAGTTGTAGTTAGGCAGTTTAGAACCAGTCGGACATAGAATATGATACTTTTTATCCTAAAAGCCAAACGATAATGAAAAAATTTTAATTTTGAAGGATAAATGGTCGGGCAAATCCGCTAAGCAAACGTTTAAAAAGTAAACAAATCAAATACATAAAAACTAAGAAAGAAAAGTTAGAGTGCGGGGCGTTACGTTACGCTTAATAAATTGTTTCTCTTGACTCTTGCTTTTAAAACTAAGAATAAATTTACAAGTTACTGCCAGAACTTAAAGAAGATACTTGCTTAATCTAACTGATATACTTTGTTGTTTTTTTAGATCATATGTTGGGAATTTTGGGTACTTAGACTAAGCTTTTTGGATGATATGGTATAATATCATCCACAGGATCAGATAGAACGCGTTTGGTTTTGTAAAACGTCGACCAACAAAACATGTCTAGGTATGTGAAGAACCATAGACATAGTAGAACGATGTGAAGAACATATTATTTCAGATTTACGTAACGCTATGTAGCGCTTAGTTTTAAGTAGGTATCGATGTGCTATTTAAAATCTTTAGCTGCTGAAAATTTCATATATATGTTTGACACCGACTGCTAGGCAGCTAACGCGTAGTTTGGTGATCTGAAACTCTTCTTTAATGTACTTAGTACATACTGCTTTGTCCGAAATACCCTGTACCTTTGTTATAGTACAACCAGCAGCAGTGGCTTTATCACAAAGGTTCAGTCTTGTATTGTTAGCTTCAATCACAAGACGTTGTCGCAACGCAACCTTTGATACAAGAGATTTTGCACTGAATAGCTAATTTGTATGCTAATTAGAGAACTACGTTTGTAACGTTTCTTAACAAATTAGGTACACTTTTACTTTACTGGCAATAATAAGTTAATTTTTAACAAGAATATTATCTTTTTTCAAGGTATTATCTAAAAAAAAGCAATTTAAAAAACAATAGTTTTGCTATTGTAAACACCTTTTTTATTTCATTACGAAGAAAGTGCAGTTTAGTTCAGAGTTCAAACAAATAAAAATATGTAGGTACCTAAATAGTTTTTTATTCTTGGTTGGTTTTAATTTTCCAGTGACTTAAATAACATAGAGAAGTGAAATATTAATTACAATAAGCGTTCAGGCGCAACTGAATTACCAACTCGCAAATTGATTGCAAAACGTATAATACGTCAAGTGAAAATTTCAAAGTGCGTTCGACGGCAAATATTTCGATTGATCGAGAGCGGTTTACGTGAAGTGCCTATGAAATGATTAAAAAACTGATTGGAATCGGAAGCAAACGTTTTGAAGGCACGTTCGACTTGTCTGATGGAATTATTGCTGGGGCTCATGTCTCGCTTTATTGTCTAGAAGGCTAATAATGTATACTCGATATAATATATAGTTCGTGATATTTTGCCTACACTCTGCCTTTCCACCAAAGATGTGATATGCTACGTTGCTGTGGGTGCGTCTGATATCCGTCAATCTAGTTCTTTAGTCCACACTGCATAGCTTTAGTGGAAACGGGTTCAACTTACTCTTTGCAACAATAGAATAGAGCATAGCATCAAAGGACAAAACGCAAAGCTCCAAAAGTTTTTTGAATTCCCTTCAACTAGCTCCTTCCTTTGTAGCGACGGAGTAGACGTGATTATATAGAAACAACGTCGTTATTCTTTCATTATAGAATTCCTGAGGAAACTAAAATTTATTAAGACACAAAATTTCGGCACCATTGAAATATTAGAGGTTGAATTTTACCTGTAAACGATAAAATAATATTACAGGATGTCTTGAGTAATAATAAGCTCCTCCAGTTAGTTAGTTAGTTTCTGCCTTTGTGCTATGGGTGGGACTTATACTTATAATTCAGTAAATAAAAATAAAAGAGTTTATTTATGGCTTAGAAATTATTGTTCAACGATGTAAGGGTGAATATTCAGAACGGCGATATTCAGCTGACTCCTCTGGCAGTTTTCAAATTTTGTTTTTTTGACATATCAGTTAACTTTTATGAAAGTATGCCAAATTAGCTTTAATATTTTCGATTGGGCACCATTTTTGGACTAGGTCTTCCTATGAATAATTGAGTTTTTAAGTTTTTGGTCCAGAGCAATCAGAAAAGTGCTTCCAGAGTAATCACAACGCTAAATTTATTTGAGTTTTAGTAGTTTAATCTTCCAAAAAAAAAGCAATTTTTCATACATGAACTAGTTCTAGTAGTTTTTTAATGAAAATACCGAATCGAGACTTAGTAAGACCAAGTTGCGATATTCTAAAGATGTTATTGTATTCTCACTCAATTTCTCATCATATTTTCAATTAGTAATATTTATGCTTACAAACATATCACCAGCATCTGCTTAAAAGTGGTCCATAACAACTGGTATTGTGTCCTGCTCTTGCTCATATTTCTTTGAAATTGCAACCACTTTTTGTGGACCATCAATAGCGCAGTGCCAGCAATCAGTTAGGGATTCATTGAAATGAACACGCAGGTAAGGTGAGAATTGCCAAAAAAAATCCCGGACAAGTATTCAAATGCAAGATACAAATTTTGGAGTCCTATTAGAACTGTGAAGACTTAGATAATTTATTCCACACAGCTTTTGAGGCCATTCTGCCTACTGGAATGGCATGTAATATAGTGGAATAGAAGAATGCCTAAGAGCAGGTTTGTGGTCAGTGCAGCGTCAATTTACGTGACACATAACCATAATCATCACAATAAAGTCGATAGACCGCAGGAGTTTTGGAGTCTTCAATTCAAAATCTCCCGTAATAATCTATTCCTATTTGGTAATTCTCATGTAATTCAGTGTGCGTTGTAGCTGGTCTTCACATCAGCGAAGCTGATATGAATGCTCTAGCTTAAGTTTGTCTGGCTAGGCTGGTCAGTGGTTGTCATTTGCGTTATAATGCTCCTGCCTAGAGCTTTACAAGAAAGCCTTTGATTTGTATTTGATTTGATTAAGGATAAGTCAGTGCTGCAGTATCTCTAGCGAGGCCAAGTGGACTATAGTAGCTAAAGCGAAGTGTTAATGTTTCGATGTAATTTCTACTTCAGACAAAGACCTCGAAGGATATGAGACTGCAGCAGGGAGTCAGACTGGTAAATGTCATAACGCCAAAATTGTTCATCGCTGTACTCGAGGATGTCTTCAAGGCTCCGGACTGGAAATAACTAGGCTAGGCATCAACATAAACGGTGAATACATCAATCAGCCTCGATGTGATATCGATATCATAGTTATGGATCCAGACCGCGCAGGATCTCAGTACAATGCTCGATGACTTTAGTTGGATTCTCAACATGGACAAAACCAAAATTATTTTAACGCCCATTTCAAATGCTCCTGTTAATATTGGAGTCTGTACGTACGTGGCTCGAAGAGTAGTCAATGAATACGTAGCCAAACTATCCAACCAGCTTGGTCCAATAGGAAGAGGTCGATGGGCAAGGTTTGCTACATATTTTCTTCCATATTACCATAAGCAAACCCATTACCGTTCACCATATCAGGCTCAAGACAAGGTCTACGATCAACGTGTATTACCTGTGATGACTTACCGGACCGAGACATAGCTCACTATAGGCCTAGTCAAAAAGCTTATCAGTCACTCTAAAGGGCTATGCTTGAAAATTTTCAGCATAATCCAATCAGAAAACTCCCACGTATCCAAAATAAATTGCATAACTGTATCGTAATTGGCAAGTAAGTTCTCGATTGGCGCCCGACCGCGTAATGCAAGATGTGATTAGGCCTCTTTTGACTAAAATAATAATTATGATGATAACAATAGGTTTGACATCTGATTTTCAGGTTAAAAGTGCAAAACTGCTGAAAATTGCTGATTCCTATGGTAAAAAAACCAGAGATATCAGACCATAGGAATCATTAAAAAATCATAAAGTGATCCGTCCAGCATCAACGGGGTAGAATAGAAAACAAGGTCTTTTATGAGGAACACCCAACTATGCATGACATACAATATAATTTTTAGACATGACATAGCTATTTTATAACATAAGATAAACATTGCAGAGTAATCAGAGTGACCACTGAACCACGATCAGAGCAATCAGATATTTGGCATCATAACTTCTAAACGGAGCACCTTAGCTAGCAATCACCTCATACACACTATAAAGCATAGCTTGGGACAGCCCATCTATAAAACTGCTGAGTTCTACATAGCTTAGTTTAACCATGAAAGTGTTTGCCGCACGCGCCAGAGAAATCACACGGTACACGCGGACAAATCTCAAGCCTCGATTTATTTCAAAACCTGCTTCAGTAATCAATCAGAGACAATTTATTTGTAATAAACAACTATCTGACTATGCTTAACTGATCTTGAATGTTAAAGATGTTTGTTCAAAAAAAAGTTGTGGAGTCATTTATAGTAAAAAATGGAGCCCGGACGCCCCACAGGAATCAGAATATTCCGGTTTTTTGGACTTTAGGTAAGATTTTGGCGTACTTAAACTATGTATTTTTTAATAAACTTTGCGGGCCCAAACAGAATGGAAGCTAAAGTTTGAATCTAAATCTTCAAATTAAAAGTTTTCTTTGGAAAGTCACAAAATAAAGCCCCGGACAGAAAAAAATCAGGCTCTGAATATTCACCCAATAGCCCTTTTGATGTGGTAGTTAAAAGAGTGATATTTTCTCGAATCATAAAGTTTTCTTTAGCTTTTTTTGATTCCGGGCCGGGTTGGGTCGCTCGCTGTACGGAAATAATATTTTATGGCACTTTTGATCCCTTGGAGAGTATTTATTTATTCGACTCACGAGGCAATATGTAAGTAAAACTTATTTTTCGAAAAATATTTATCAATAAGAATGTTATTCGAGTATAGAAATTCAGTGATATAGTGGTACAACGAGCAAGAACATGTTACACTTTCCTGAATCATTAATAATTTTTCAATTAGTATATGATTATTTATTACCAACCACCTTCCACCACATTACTTTAATTTTTTTAAATACAAGTAAATCTTTTTATGATCGCCAAGTAAACCGTTACCTTAGAAGATAGCAATCAGCTTTGATTTGGAGGGTTCTAAGAGAGAGGGTTAGAAAAGAAAACAAATTACAATCAATCACACATAACACCCTCTCCTAGACATTGCCTAAGGCCTCGTGTACACTAGTGTCTAGAGATCTGTCGATATTATGTCACGTCACGTCTGTCGCACGTCATAGCATCTGACTGCAACGTTGTTCGATATTAATAGACACTAGTATGATTATATTTAATAATAACGTAGTTTTAAACGATAGTAACTATTTAGTTTTTACATGCATTTGTAGATTTAACTGATATATTTATTAAATAACTAATCGACCCGGCAAACTTCGTAACGTCTAAATCTATTACTATTTGTGCATATATTATAGGTACCTTGAAAATTTCCTCTTGAAGTACTCTATCTATAAAACAAAACCGCATCTGTTGCATAGTTTTAAAGATTTAAGAATATAGAGGTATAGGGACACGGGAAGCGACTTTATTTTATACTATGAATTGATACTATTTTTCGAATTTTTGAGTATTTCTTATACTTCTTTTTAGAAGTTCTGAAGTTCACTGATAGCTGTAGATATGTAATCACTTGGAAGTACAGTTTTGATTTTTTAGCACTTAGCATGTTTTATTCCTAGCTCAACAGTACATTATAGAACGTAGAGCGTAATTTAGTAGAGTCTACACAAACTCATAATACTTAAACTGAAATACTCATTGAACTATTATTACTACGACAACTCACTGAAAATACCTACTTTTAAACAAATAGAAAAACTCTGAAAAGCACTGGGTATAAATAGTATTTTCTACGGTAAAATGGGTTTCATTAGATTTCCTAAAAAACTATTGGAGCGATGGTAACAAAGAACACTGTAGAACTCACGTAGCCCAATAAGTGGTAAATTAGGGGTCCGCGGAGGATATAAATGTCTGAACAGCGCAGAGAAACAATCTTTAGGGTTTCATGGTTCGAACTCACGTAGTCCCGCGGGGAGCTGGGGAGAATTGGGACTGCTGAAAAAAAAACGAACTATTTTAGAGTTGCATTCACAATGCAACTATTTACTTACTTACCTTTTTATTGTGGGGTTTTTAAAGTTACCTTATTCTGTCTTTTTGCATGTGTCAGAATAAATAATGTATCTTTTCAATATTATATTAAAATAAGAATTTATTGTTAACTTTTTCTAATACCTACCCCAGAAGTAATACAACCGCCCCCCATTCCGTAACGAAATTTGTTTAATATCCTTCAATTTCCCCACAGCTTTAAAGACGTTTTGCCTAGAATTCTGTATTTTTAGTAATCAGACACGTAAATAAATGTATTAATTATCTACATCAAAAGATAACTACCGAGCGGAACTAAAATATAGAAATTAAAAAGGAAACAGTGTATGGAAATTTTCGATAATCTTTCAAATTTCCATACAGTCAGTTGCTATTTTTTTGATTTCATATTCTCTCCGTCAGTTTAAGCCTCCACGAATGAATGAATGAATGAATGAATGAAATATTTATTCAATGTAACAGTTACGATACAAAACATTACACGATATGCATTCAATAATAATACGAGTTATAAATAAGTTATCTACAACAGACACGGTATTAATACACTGTACATACAAAATTGTTACACCGCAACTGCAACACTGAAAAGGCTCTGGCTCAGCATATGCAGCTGAAAAATATAAATATACCTTTCGCTGCGCTGGTATTCTGCCATTACCCAAAATTAAAAAAAAACAAAATAGGAATAAAAATTAAATTAAAAAGTAAAATATAAAGGTTAATATATACATACTGACGAAACTTTAAATATAAAAAACAATATAAAATTAAACGTTAGTTAAATATTTTAAACAATAGTTTCAGAAAAAAAAAATAAAAAAAAAAAATTACGATGAATAAAATATAAAATAAATAAATTCAGCTGGATAAAAATGTATATAATTTGTTCATATAAACAGATAGTTTAGTAATAATATAGTAAAAGATGCATCAAAAAATAACAATAACAATAAAATATATTTAAATAAAACGAAATAAAGGTAGAATGCAAACCGAACCGGCTCCTCGCACGTACGGCTGCTATTGACTTGCGATCACCATGTTCAACTTATTTTACTGCTCCCAGAGACGCAAAGGAGCTATGTTTTGTTTCAACTCTTTTTATAGTATGTGGGTTAATGCTGTTTGTTCGGATAAAATGAGGGTAAATGAACCGCACTTTATTGAATATAAATAGTTAAGAGTAAGGATCGATAGTGATAATCAATAATCAAAACAGTTCGTGATTCCATCGTGCGTCGAGGGCAAGCATCTACAAGGTGAGTACTTACAAATTCTAAGGTTTTGTATAGTTAAAAGTGGAAAACATTTCATTTCACCACGCAAATCAAACATTTAATGTAACTGTAAATAGGTATGTGTTGATAATTGTATACTTACAAACGTATTCTAAATTTGTAAAATAAATAATCTAAGTACTTTATTTTACTTTGCGACATATTTGTTTTTTAATCCATTTAAAAAGGTATAATCATTGACAAAAACATGAAAATCCATATCATAGGTTGTTACTGCAACAGAGAGGTATGGAATTTTCAGATATTATTTCATAATGCATACTCTGTTACTACATTTTAATGCATTATCCCAGCCCATACGTCATCTTGAAGAATATGCTTAGCATCAGAGACGCAATCTCAGCATGTTGTGAAATTCGTAAAGTTCCATCCACACTCTCGTCGGAAACTCGTGAACTAGGTATATGTTTAAATAATACATTTTCGAGGATTGAAGAAAATAAAATGAAAAAATAGGAATTGAGCGGATAATAAAAACCGTTACTTTGAAATATTATTTGCGATTGAAAAAATATTGTTGATTTTGAAATGGTTGGTGATTCTTTTGTTTGTTTTCGAAAAATCTGTATATTATAAAAAAAAATACCTATGTTACATTATTATAACTAACGAACCTACAGGGCTAGGCGCAAATGATCGAGTTGACGTCGTAACTTATGTTGCACGTCCTTAAGGACGGCAATAATGCCGTGTGGGTTTGAGGGCGTATTCACGTACAAAGCTGGCATTAACAAGCGCTTGTTTGCGAAATTCGAAGAAAAATGTATACATAATACCTGCGCCGACTAAAGCGCTTGTTCCAGCGCAGGTTTTTTGTATATATTTTTTGAACCACGGACTAGGAGGCCGTAACAGATTTGTCTATGGTTTCGTTAGCCCTAGACTGTATTGCCAAACAACAAGAGCTATTTTGCAATACAGAAAAACCGGAAGTGTTGCGCCGATCGTGTCCGCCACTGTACAAACAAGCGTTTGTTACCAGCTTTGTACCTGAATACCCCCTTACTTATTTATGAACTTACTTCATGAATCGATATTTTTAACTACCGAACAATATTTATCGCCTATCAATCTATAATACCAGTTCATTATTTGAATCTCACGGCAAAATACCTTTTCGATTGTTCTGCCGAATAATATGGATGCGGTAATATAGCGGGAAAACGCGAGTATTTGATGGATCACTGCCGAGACGGCCGGCTGGCATCGCGCCAGGCTGGCCTAAGGGTAAGTACCTAAGATAGAAAAATGTTGTGAGGGTAGGGTAGGGCTAATCGAAAATTCCAGACCTGTTTTATACAATAAAGTTATATTTACGTACTTTCATTGAAACTAGATTGTGGTCTGACTGCGCCATTTGTATTACATATTTCTATTCTATTCTAATCGCTTTAAGCGATAAGGCCGCCCATTGCAATCAATGTTTTAATTTAAGAATATTGTAATATTTTAAGTTGATTGATTGTAATAAAGAGACTATCTATCTATCTATCTATCTATCTATTCAAGAGCGTGCGATTTTCCAAAAATATTTCTAAATAGGTAAGATAATGTTATGCGTTATTATTATTAATTCAAAGTCTATAACCACGATATAGCTTGTTGGTTATCTATTAAGTACGCAAGTACAGCAGTAAGTAGAATAAATAAAAAATACATAAATGATTTTCTTGAAAAACCCGGACTGCTTTCGCTGCCGCATTTCCTGAATCCGACGGATTCCTAGAGGCAGTGCGCAGACTGCAGCCAGCTGATGGCCACTTCGCTTCTTTGAGGGTTATTTGGGCATTAGATGCTTGCTTATGATACTTAGACTTTTCTCTCTCACTTATTTTCCAAAATGTTTGGCAGACAAAAATAATAACATTTAATTTAAGTACTTAATTAACTTTACTATAAATATATACTTACCTAATGTCTGTTTATGAAAAACATTATAATTATAGTATAGAAGGCGCCCTTTTTTAATTATAAACTAAATTCAAAAGTATAAAGATCTTTTTGGAAATTCCTTTTTTTTCGGTGGTATCAATTTTAAGTCTCATCTCGCGCGGTTTATACCTTTTTTAGTAACTTCGTCAGTCTGTCAATAAGTAACGTTAGCATTTTATTAATGTGAAATATCAAGACCAATTGAAGACTGACATTAAGTAAGTAATCGTTATATCAACGAAAAGGTTAACTAAAAGCCTCTTGACGTTCCGTAGAGGGGAGGATCGTCTAGGTGAACTTTATTTCTAGTAATTTGTATGTGAAAGGTAACGCAACGTTCTCAAAGATCGGAAGTACATGAATTTTCAGAGGGTCTAGAATACTCTAGAGTCTAACCATGTTATTCATAAAAAGTTAAAGAGCACTTTAGTTATTTGACATATGTCAATTTAGACTGGATGTCACGTATTTACCATACAACAAACTAGAGAAGTAGACCTCCAGTAAGGCTACTTGAAATCTACTGTATCTTTATGAATAAGACGGTAAAGGTATAAGAGGAAATGACTATATAACAAACGCCAAAACACAATGCAATGTATCAATCTGTTAACTCTACCAACGTTTACTGACAATGACGTATCGCAAGAGGTTGCCTGCGTCATCAGTCACGTCACTAATTACCCTCTGTCGCCGCCGCTTTCCCGACGCTCATAACAATGTCTCTCTTATTGTATGCAGCAAAGCAAACTTAGCTAGCACAAGTCGTCACAAGGCATTGGACAAGATTTTAACGCAGAGTCCATCCTGCTTACATTCGAGCTTCGGAACGAGATGTTCTTAGTAGTTGTCACAGTCGTGTTGCAGCTCGGAACTCGCACTCTAAATTGTAAAAATGTATCTTTAAATCGTTATCCGCTTCAATTTATATACGTTGTCGAGATCCGACATCGTGCCAGTGAAACATTTGCTCGAAGGATTATAAAAACACCTCGAGCTAGGATAATCAGAACTCGGGAACTACTTTTCCGAGTATCATACTCGACCGAGTAGCCTCCAAATACTGACTATGAATAGTCATTAACCGCCTTAGTGAACGTTGTCACCTTCTACTGTCTGCATACAAGTTTAAAATTACATAATTTAATATCGACACGACACTTGCACAATAATACCTACGAGCAACTAATTTAGAAAATTGAGAAACTTCTAAAATTTTACTCTCTCTCTTCGCAGTACATCCTAAAATGATAACTATACCAGAATTTTTCAATAAAATGGGGTCTACTAAGTAGGTCATTAGTGTCCGAGCGCGGCTTGGCGCGAAATTGCAAACTCCACTCCAATTATAAAGCTGTCGGCTGACAAACATCGTTATGTATTCATTTTTATATCTGCACAAAACCCCGCGAGAGGTCTCCGCTCAGCGGCGAGCCGAGCACAATCTCGCTTTGATGCATTTTGAATTAGCTCTGCGGATTAGGTAAGTGAGCAGTGCGTTAGGAATGAACTTATTACAGTAACTGTAGATTTCTGTAGTTAGTTCCAATATAAGTTATAAGTATATAAGTTAGGACGTTATCATAATCTTCATTTTAGCGGAAATACATCCACGGCTGGACAAAGGCCATTCCTGTCAGATAGGTCCGTACTTTATTTCAAAAGTCATATAGATGACCGGTCATGTGCACCTGTCGACCCTCATCCAGTGCAATTCCTTCCTTCATCAGGTCGTCTAACCAATTTTTTAGATTTAGCATACTCTGCGCCTTCCGGTGTCGCCACACGAGAACCTGCGTGATCGAATCTAAAATGTTTGCCGAAATCCGCAAAAGAACCAAAGTCACCAACAATAATTGCAAAGCTTAAGAGGTCAAGACGTTATATCTACGTAAAAAATAACAAAACCTCCTTGAAAATGTATGTCTTTTTCGAGTTCCGCAGTGCACGGATAACAGTAAATATTCTAAAACAGTCGCTTTCTATGTTAATTCAGTCACGCTATTTAGACAGTGGAACTGTAAGGTGAAGGCCTCGACCTTGCACTTTCCATTCCCATTCCGTGTCGCACTGCGGGGCAGGAGCTTCCCTCACCACTTTGTAGGACTTAATTGAAATACTGGGAATATTGCTGCAAGGGCGCACTTATGAGGCTATTTACTGGAAGTTTTGTTTTTACATTTTATATTTATAAGTACGTTAATGAACGACATAATCACAAGTTAATTTATTTGTCCAGACCTAATCTCTTGCCCTTTTCCTCAAGGCTCAGTTTCCCATTAGCTTCGTGCTATAAGAATTATGTTGGTTTCACATAACTAAACCGTGTATTCTGTATATACCTAACTAAAAATTTTTTTTTTTTTTTAATTATACATATTGAAAACTTTAGCGAAAGTGTAAAAGATATTAATAAAATCCTTCCCTTTTCCAAATTGATCCATTTGGCCCCTGTATCGTTAAAATTAACTGAAAAGGAAAGTTCCATGCTTAAACTTTCAAAGTACATTTTCAAAGTTAATTTTTAGTAAAGTTTACTTTATTTCAAACGCCAATATCCTCTATTTTTATACATATATATTATATTTCTTTGCTGGCTTTCTTTCTCATTAAACTACGAAAACGAGAAAACAAACATTTTAACACTATTATTTACTAAGCTTCCATCTCCAGTAATTCGGTTAAATATTATAAAAATAAAATTATCCCTAATTATAAAGTTAGGAAGTTGGAACCTAGAAAAAGCTGGGGCACTCTGCATAATTAATGACAGAAAACCTAGTTAGAAAACAACCTCATAACGTTCATCTAACTTTATTTCCAACTTTTTTCAATTAAGCCTTTGTTACGTGCTTATTTGACGTGAAATAAACCCAGCATTCCACACAGCTTTTGCTCTTTACACTTTAGCTTACTTTGAACCTCGTAAATAAACTCGAAAACACGCTGAACTTCAAAGGTTTTTCAGAGGTCAATTTCATTTCAGTAAATTTTTTCCTTAAAAAATATATTAAGTAGTTCGTATTTACAGATATTTCCTAAAAGAGCTTGCTAATTTAAATGTATAAGGATTTTAAGGAAATTAATTTTAATACCACTTTTAATTGACTGTCTTTATGATTGGGGTGGGGTGGTATCCATTTCGAGAACTGGCCCGAGGTTGCACAGAATCCTTATGAAATAAGTGAAGGAATGCCTTGCAGTGGGAATAGTGGGATAGCAAAGAGGCTTCTTTTTTTTATATATAATGAGAAATTCATTTAAAGAGCGCTTTGATAAGGGAAACTAAGAGAGACTGCTAAATAAGCAGACGGGTTTTTACGTTTGAATTAAACAGATTTGCATAAAGAATGCAAATGTAATATCTTATTTCACAGTGTTACTGCAGAGTACCTACTGCACGTAGTTAAAATTCAGAAATATGTTAATAAAAAAATACATAATTTATCTACTTTATTTTTAATAGTTTTAATTTTCGGGCAATATTTACTTTACATATAAACAGAGGCCTATATTTAAAATACATTACAACTAATAATACTTAGGTAGGATTCACGAATTTGTTTAAGACAAAGGCTACTGAATATTTTTTCTAGATCTTTCGTTGTTTCCATTTCATGTTTTATGTGCGGAAACAGCAGTAACACGACCACAATGGCTCAAACAATAACCGTTTGAAACAAAAGAAATGATCAAAGCAATGAAAAAGGTACTACCTCTTTATTGTTTCTTTTCTACGTATTTAAATTATTTTTATAAATTCTATTTTTATTTTGTTCTTTGTATTTTTTCAAACAGTAGGTTATTTTTTTACTTTTTAAATACTAATTATTAAATCATGCACAAGATGCGAGGTGTGGTTATAAAATAGCGGATAGCCTTTTCTTTTGCAAATTCGTCTTTATTCAGTACGTTTTATAGTGCTAAAGTGCTTGGTAAGCTACTGCACATATGTGACTATAGTTTTTTTAGCTACATGTCTTTTTCGTACCTAGGTACTTCACCGTTTCCCAGTTCGTTGTCTACACCGCAACAAAGGCACTTGTAAACTTTTCCGGCAAATTTATCTGAAACCAAACCAATCCTGTTTGCACCCGGCCCTGCCACCGGCCGCAATATCCGCCCAATAAAGAGCCACTCGCGCAAATGACTGTCATTCGCCCAGTCGATTGCTGCTGCCACTAGTGATTCGGCTTTTACTCCGATTTGTCGGTAATTTGTACATAAATATTTATTTGTAGATATAAAAGCTATAAGTATGTGGGTCTTTATTTTCTTGATATAAAACACTTTTACCACAGTTAAAATAAGAGTGATCTGTGAGTTGTGATAATGGATCTAGAATAATTTTGATGGATGTTTCGAATGGATGCGATCGCTTACAAAACACAAAAAGAAATGTTGCTTTTTAATTTGTAAAACTAAACTTGTGTGTATGAATAATGTGTGTCTTGTCTAGGTCATGGAGCTAGTATAGTAGCTAAGTATAGGTACCTAGGTATAATTATCGAAATACAGTTGTAATTAGTCGTTGTCATTAGCTTTTTTTGTAAACAACACAATAGCGTTTTGTAATGCGACTCTAAAAATTTCATCCTTCCGCCTCCAAATTGAGGCGGTCCTAATAAAAAATTTACTCTTCTCGGAGCGCGCCGCAGCGCATACAAACGATGCAATTTTGTTTTGTCTACTTATTTTACTCAATTTTAGGAGACACTTTACATTTCCAAAATGGTTTGTATGTTTTCTACATGAATAAATAATAATAACGCATCACAATCAGAACCTTCAAACCACCCAGACCGGAAACAAACATTGATATTCATTATAGCAATGTTCGCCTGCGCCCCGCCGGGAATCGAACCCAGGTGCACACGCATCTTAGTCTACATCACGGCCAAACTGAGCTACGGAGCAGTCCCACTTATTCACACTGCCCGCTGAATTACTAAGTAAGGAGGCTCTGCATTTATCGAAAAAAAGCGTACGTTATCTCCTCTGCGACGTAAAATACTTAATATAAAATTTTACAAGAGTCAACTTTTCTTTCCGCCATCTTAAACTCAAATCCATCTGAAATTCAGGCTGACTTCAGTCTACAAAGATGTTCAGTTCACGTATTTCATTCCGCGTAGCTCGGGGCCGGCAGGCTTCAACACTTCAATTCAATTTATCATATTCCGCGAAATTGTTCCGCTCAAGTAAACTCGTTTCTTAAGAAAGTTTTTTTTATTTCGAAAGCGTATATGTATTATTTTTATTTCAATTTCTTCCCTTTCATCTGCACAAAATAGCCAGCTTACACCGTTGTACAAACCTATAATTCAGAAATTATGTATTTATTGATTGCTACATTCTAAGAACAACAAAAGTACCTGCCCTAAGAAAATCAGCAATGTATACTGAATGCGGTCATATTATGTTCATGGTTTCGAAATCATCACTAGCTGGTTCACAGTTTCAATCATCAAATAATATAGGTACAGATTTTCTTAAATACGGTATAGGTATAATGTTCAGGACAATATAAGTTAAAATATAAAGCGTGACAACGGGTCCGACGTCTAATTAAGAAGTAGAATTACTTTTACTTAGAACTACTTTTAGATTTAGAGCGTAAGTAACACTACTTTACTTGAAATGTTCATGTTCGATCCCAAACAATTTAGAATCTATTCAATATTTGATCACAATAAGCTCGCTCCTGAAGCAATCGCCATCTCTTGAGCGCGGATATTGCCGGCACCAAGGCTGGATCTGCGAACCGTTTGTCTAGACTTTTCTTTTTCTTTCGCGAAACTTTTGTAATGTGGTACTTGAATTGCTCCTTCTCCTTTAAGTTTGAGGTAAACTTCTATGGGATCAGGTTGACTTGGGTCTTGATTAAATCTTCAAGTTCTATAATATTTAACATTCGGTTTCCCAAGTTGGCTTTAAAATTATACCAAAACTAGAGGCTGCCCCGCGGTTTTTCCCGCGCAGATTCCTCATAAACACAAAATTCCCGTTTTGTCCCGTTCCCGTGGGAATTTCGGGAAATCCCTTCTTAGTGCTCACCTACACTCCCTAAGGAACCTACATGCAAAATTTCAGCCCGCTACGCCCAGTAGTTTCGGCTCTGCGTTGTCTGTCAGTCAGTCAGTCAGTCAGTCAGTCAGTAACGGAAGAGTTTTATATATATAGACTAGAGGCTGCCCCGCGGTTTTTCCCGCACAGATTTCTCATAAACACAAAAATCCCGTTTTTTCCCGTTCCCATGGGAATTTCGGGAAATCCCTTCTTAGTGCTCACCTACACTCCCCAAGGAACCCAAGTGCCAATTTTCAGCTTTCTACGCCCAGTAGTTTAGGCTCTGCGTTGTCTGTCAGTCAGTCAGTCAGTCAGTCAGTCAGTCAGTCAGTCAGTCAGTCAGTCAGTAACGGAAGAGTTTTATATATATTGATAATCAAAAACAGATAAAGATTAATAATTCCAAATTCGAAAGAGAGTATATAACGAAAAAAACAGTAGAAACATTATAAATACCAAAATAATAATAAACAGATAAAGATTAATAATTCCAAATTCGAAAGAGAGTATTATGTAGGTAAGGGCTAGAAAAGGTAATAAAACGAAAAATATCACCAGAAACATTATAATTCTTCAAAACCAAATTTCATAAAAATGCCAGCTACGATACACGTAGGCAGAATGTTTGCTACGGCGTAGCATAAACGTAGCGACTTTGCTGGCTACGTAGTGCACTAGAAACTGGCTGTCTTGCTTGCACTTTATTTGCTTGCATGTCACTTGCAACGATATTGCTTCATGTGGCCTTATGTCGCTGGGTACAGCATTTGGGTTTATATCATCAGAGAGAAGGTAAAACACTACGTTTATAACATGCTTCTTAAGATATTTACTGTATTCAGACCCAACTGTATTTTTAAAAGAATTTTACGAATAAATTAAAAAAATAAAAATGTTAACGTGTAATTTTTTCATAATCTTAACATTAAAATAAAATAAAAGCAAGACTTATTACAAAAGTGATTTCGTAATATCTAATTAAATTCACGCGCTTAGCAATTAATATCTTCATTAAGAACTACCTATAGTAAACAACATTGTAAAATCGATAGCCATCTCACTTAAAGTAGCAATACGTATTAAGGGGAGTGTAAACGGTTTTCGTATAGCCACCTCGCACGCAATGTCGGCATTAAGGTTGTATTTAGATTTCACAGCCCCTGCCGATCACTGAGTTATTACCCTTAAGGAATATTTAAGCTGTAGCAAGAATATTGAAACAATTTTTCTTATAAACTTTCATTTTCAATTAACGGTTGAATCTTGAAGTAACTATGTGCTTACTACCTAAACCATAACTTTATAATAATTTTTATATAACATTATTCAATTTATTTGTGTGTTCTAATAAAATATAGCAAAATCACTAAGACTACATTTTGAATTGTTTATCTAATCCACGAGATTCATAAAGAAGTGGTAAAATCATTATAAATTCCATTAATGTAACTTTTTTTTTCAAGTAGCGATCGCACACTGAAAAAGGCACAGTAGGCAGACCCTACACACGATGACCAAGTAAATTTGCTGAGGTATGCTGAATGAAGGTCGCGCAAGACGAGTTATTATAATAATCAGTAATCAGTCATTTATTTGCATGAACACTGGGTATACAATAAGATCTTAAATAAAATTTATAATTCCCTTTAGAGTTCTGCCATGATGTCTGGCATGCAAATATTAGTATAAATAGTGATCATAGAATAGACATTTGTCTAGCAGTGAACGACATACATTTGAGATTATGATGGCTTACGCAACGAGGCCAACGGAATAACTAAATTCATCCCCTGAATATAAAGAAAAGCACACATTAAAGCATTGGCTAGGTTAGGTACTACTTATTTCAAAAATCCATCTAAAACTAGACTACGATAAGCTGATATAACATAAACATCATAAATATTTGCAGACGCATAGCTGGAGACGTTGGAAATTCCATTTGGAAGGGGAAATGATTCGTTTAATGCCCCATAATTCAATTTCAGGGTTTAATTCCGTCGCGACGGGCGGCGCGGGTGTCTGCCGATTTTTCACTATGGAAATGAAATGACAGGAAGGGTACTAAACTGCTAGACGTGTTGTCGTTAGGCTAACGCTGTATAGTTAGTTGCTTTGCTGAATGTCGTTTAATTGCGTTGCGTAGAAAATATTTTTTTTACAAATTATTAAGAGCTGGCTGACCGGGCGTTACTTCGTTCCGCTAGCAATGTCTTTTCTTGAGCTTTATTTTGTTTCAAAGTAGTTTAGCATCCTATTCGATTCAAAAAAACAAATGATGAAATTTTCCTCTTTATATTATTATTGCCTTGAGGGAGGCCTATGTCCAGCAGTGGACGTCCTACGGCTGAAATGATGATGATGATGATGATATTATTATTATTGTTAGATCATAAGTATTCGTGAACCGTCGTGCTTTTATTGATGGAATTCCTCTTTTCTTTCCTTGGGTGGATTATCAGGGAGGATTTTTATTGAATTAAAAGTTGTTCTAATTGCGTTTAAAACTACATTTTTTTAACTCGATGCTTCCATAAATTCCTTACTTACCTACCAAAATAAAAATTAACACAACTAAATAAACTTATTTTATTGTACAATTTGTACAACCCAGTACAACCATATAAAATAGTGGTTATTTACACAGTGAGCACAACAAATCTCCCGGGATGTTATGATGAGCTCTGTGCACACCGCGGGCCGCCCACGGCCGGGTTCCTACGTGCTTAATCAAAGATATTCCTTCGGCTGGTTCACAATGTCTAACCAGCTCGGCTAACACGTTTTACGAACATTTTATAAGAATTATATTTTTGAAGTTTCGTGACGAATTATGAGGTTTTTTAGTCATGAAAGCACGATTATCATCATCTAGTCTTCCACTTATTGACATAAAACCAGAAGCCTTATCGATCGTACTTCTGCAATTTCCACCTATTAAAACTCAATATGTACAGTCACGGACTAGGAGGCCGTAACAGATTTGTCTATGGTTTCGTCAGTCGTATACTGTATTACCAAAGAACAAGAGCTTTTTTGCAATACAGAAAAACCAAAAGTGTTACGCCGACCGTGTCCGCCACTGTACGTACATTATCAGCTCAGTTAGGTTATAAACCAGAAGCCCTATTGGTTTTTGAGAATCTTGTCCTAGACTTGCTGAACGAATGAACACCACGAACAAATGCTACACACATCTACTCTTCAAGCTAGACTGGACGGCCGCCAGCAAGGCGCCTGTGGAATTTCCGCTGTCTTCACTCACACTGCATTTTGTCCGCACTACATTATGAAGCCAGTTTGCCTGATTTAAATTTTAGAAGCAGTTTTATCCATTGTATGTATTTCCTTTGTGGCTATAAGTACTTACTTGTCAAATTAAAATCAGGTGTCCTGTCCGGTTCTCCCTGGGAACATCATAATAATCTCAACCGACTGACCTGGGGGGTAATTCTCTTAACTAAATTCGATCGACTTGTAATTGTCTTGTTAGCGACTTCGTTAACCATTGCCGCTTTAACTAAGATAATTTCTGTTACACGCACTAATAAAACAGCAATGGTTAACGAAGTCGCTAACAAGACAATCACAAGTCGATGGAATTTAGTTAAGAAACTTGACCCCCTGACCACTGCTATTTATGGGCGTCAATCTACCACAGATCGCCATACCGACCGCAACCTTCACCAGGTCATCTGACTACCATGGGTTGCCTGGAAGTAATCGCTCTAAGCGATAAGTCGCCCAATGTAATCAATTTATTCATTTAAGAAAATTGAAATTATGTTACGCCGATTGATTGCAATAAAGTGTAAATTGCAGGATGTCTGCCTGTCTACCTACTCTGCGTCTTCCGGTGCGCATTTTCAATTTTAATTCAAACTAGTCGACTCGGCGAACTTCGTACCGCCTAACCTATTACTATGTTTCTCATGTATTATACTTATTTCCTAGAACCTTCCTCTTAAATCACTCTTTCAATTGAAAAAACCTTCATCAAAATCCGTTGCATAGTTTTAAAGAATTAAGCATAATATATAGGGAGAGACGCCGAAAACGACTTTGTTTTATACTGTTTCAAATATTGTGAAACAAAACGATGTACCTAGGAATGTGACCACAATTCATTGTCTCAACTTACTCATTCAGCTAATGCCAAATAAGTTTGAACATTTATTATTTGCAACTTTTCTGTGGGCGGATAAAATAAAAGTTTCCCGTAGATACTATGTTATCCTTATGTAGTAAATCTCTGAAAAAGTATCGTAAGATTCTTGTTTTTGTGGTTTGTATATTGAAATAATTTGTTTGTATATCGCATTGAATGACCCTGAACAAACTGGCCTTAATTATGCAATATATGATACTATGTTTTTTTAAGTTTACTAGACTAAATAATAATACCTACCTTGCGTTTTGAATTAAAAAAAAAACATTTTCAGTTTCTTTACAAAAAATACAGAATAACTCTGAATGTAAACCAGGATGAAAATTATTGCAAAATATTCCTATTCTAAAGTGTCGCATTTTATTCGTGTTATTGCCAATAAAGTATTTTCTTAAGCTTTTTCTTACATAAAGTAAACTTACGAACCTACATTGGGACGAAGGAAAAACCCAGCGGTAAGCCAACCAATTAATTTGTAAGCCAAAGGGCTTGTTACTTTTTGAATTAATTCAGCGGGCACGTTGTTGGTTTAGACCCGAAACCTAAAAGTCAACTGAACTCTGAAGAGGGGCTTTGTGTTCGGGTCACGGTAGGTAAGCAAAACTAGCCGTATTAGTAGAGGATTTGCCAAGTAAAACACAATATTGACTGTTTTGTAGCTAAAATAAATTTAATTAGTTATCGGTCTCATCATTTCTGATTCGATTAAGCAGGGAAACTGGTAAAAGTTGCTGGAAAACCCCGGATGAAGGTCCCTCAATTCAATACCGTTTGGTATGGCGATCTCTGGGGTAGACCTATGATCGGCAGCGGACGTCTTCGGCTGAGATGATTATGACTAAGTAACATAACAGTCGACGTGGTACAGTCATAAAAAAAAATGTTTTATCTTTCCCAATACTGACATCATTTGTCCAGTTTTCCCTGGGGAGAGTGGGGCATTTCTCACGCGACCCCAGTTGCACAACGCCCGCGTCTCCCCATCCGTCTTGCGGATGTTCCGCAACTTTCTGACATATTACTTTGAAATGCGGGACGTGTTCGCATCTATATAAATGTTAACATAAAATTCAGCTGGCATGGCTAGAGTCTCATAAGTTTGGAACTTTATTACTTGTAAATATAAAAAAAAAAGTTTTTTATTTGGCTGTTATAATTTTTGAGATATTTGTGGTGATTTATAATGTTTAAATTAAAACACGTAAGTTTCATTAAGAAATAAAAACTTTTATTTTTTATCAGTTCAAATATCGTATTTACATTCTTTTATACGAGTAAAAGCACGGTTTTTACACAATACAAAAAAAAAACAATAATCATAAAATGAATCAGTAGATTGATCGTTACCTAAGTAAACTAAAATAATAAAATTGAGAGTTAATAAAATGATTATCATTAGACTAAAAATGTCGTTAAAATAAAAATCTCTTCGGCCCACAATTCTAACGGCAATGGCATCATTATAGGACTGTCATTAACTAAATAAAAATAGGGTATAATAGACTAACTAATTATTAATTTTAATATTTACAATACCAATTCGTTATTTCATTAAAACACACTCAGTTCTTCATCATAAAAATGCAAAATAAAAAAACAAAAGCAGATAGGGGCGTTTTCAGAGTGACGCGTTTTTCTAGGTCAATAGTTGCAAAGTGCTATTGAGTTTATTGCTGCCCAGTGGGGACTCCACGGGCCATCAGGCCTCGCACGGCCGGGCGGTCCCGACCGCCATAATGAGCGAGCGATATCAGGCGTATCGCGTCGTTGAGAGCGGCGTTTAGTAGACTCACACTGAAATCGCCCTTATTGCTATTTTATTGCTGTAAGTATTATATCGTTTTAAGATCCAAACAACAACAAAAAAACCTGCTGAAATAAATGCCTCTATCCAAATTACATATTATAATTAACAATAACTCAATTTTCTTTACAACGCGCAATGCGACAGTGCCTCACTCAACGGGTGATTATCTCTTACAACAATTCTGTACACGATTTAAAAAAATCAACAAATGATTTTACACTCAATATTTTACGAACTATACAAAATTATCAATGCTTTTTCATGAATTATTTTTGTGAAAATTTATTGTGATCGAAGGTTGACGTGTAATCACTAAATCATACTTTAGTTTTGCAGCCACCGCACACGGCGACTTTAGACGCTGTCATTCGATTGCTGTTGAAAATTAGCAGCAAAAGTTAAAGCCGTGTTAAAGTGTCTACCATTATTTCCGATTTCATACTTAGGCCGTTTCTTAAACATTTCTTATCCAACACACATCAACTCGCAACAACAAACATCTTATCAATAAGCTCGATCAATGTCACACTCACACACAAAATGGTCCTTTTTTCAATATTATTATAACACACCCAGTCTCGCCCAGTTCGTAATGTCTAACCTTCGATCACTGTAAAACCAGCCTTACGCAGTACAATGATACCTATTTTAAGATTGTATAGCCATAAAGTGCACGGTGGCTTTAAATAAACTTAATTTGATCCACGCTCATTAAGAGCTACAATACACGGCTGCTTTACAAAACCGTGATATTTAACTTTTGCACATTTTGCAAATTGTGACATGCGCTAAACTCTAGCGCTTATAACCCACCGTGTGCGGTGGCCATTTATCTCATGCCTTCTCCAACAAGTTTCAATGAAAACATAGTTCAAAGTTGTAGAGACGAGCTCGCTGCCGGTGCTGACAACTTGACGCGCTGGCACGTTCCGTTCCAACTACTTTTATTGCTTTCACATAGGCGAGAGAAGACTGGAAATTCGTGAGGGTTGTAACGAAACGTGCACCACATTTTTTTGTTTTTAAATGAGAGAAATATGATTGCAATAAGGCAAGGAAACGCGTGAAAACTTTGCCGTAGAACCCACACTGCCTTGTAGTATTAGTTGATTGACTGTAAGTTTGTCACTTATAACAATAAAATTCCTCTCAAATACTTTCTATCTATGAGCTGTAATTACACCTACGTAGTACTTTAGTTAATTTATGCCCTATTATTTGCTTTACTCTATTTTATTTAATAGTTTCACCTACTTTTCTATCTATAATTATTAATTGGCAGTGTATTACATTTGTATCTCGGTATTGATTTGATTATTTTTTGTAATTTTTTAAATAATCAGTACATAATAATCACTTTTAAGTAATCAGTAGATATCATCGATTGAATAAAAGTCCTAAAGTAATATTCCATTATATTTTTTGTATAATAATTATAGGGATGTTAAAATAATCATTATCTTTTCGTAAACCACATGAAACTATATTTTGTTGGCACAGATTGGTGTTACTTCGTATCAATAAATTGTAATCGAATCTATAATCAGAATCACAGTCGTATCCGTAAGATTGCTACTTTTATGACGATCCTTAAACTTCGTTACTAGGAAAAAGTAAGGGTGGATTTCCACTGTGACGAAGCTGAGGTGAGGGAAGCGTAGCTAGGCTTGTTAGTTTATTATCAATGAAACTTCCTCCGTTTCGTCCCAGAAGTTATCCACAAATGTAGCGTCAAGTTGCCAGCTTCAGTCATTAAACCTAGCTTACATTGCAAACCTACTTACACCTGCGACAAAAAATTTTGACTAACTGTTTAATTTTATTTAAATTCACTAGTTTAAGGCTAGACAAAAACCTACAACTCTTCCGTTGAACTATCTCGATGACATTCTCGGGTTGACGTTAACTAATCACTATTATTATCAAGGTTAATTAAGATAAGGTCGGGAAATGTTTCAGAAACAATAATGGCCTCCAGCTTCGTTAAAATCTTACGAAGCGTAAACTTCGGGCAACCACGGTACTTATAACACCGCCGTTGTTAAATGTAAAGCTTCAATTGTCAACCAAACATTGCCCTTCTTTATATTAATCACCTTGCTATTTACTTAGTTAAATACAACTATTTATTACTTTTAAAATGTAGCTCTGCTATAAAAACCACGATTTCACTAAGCGTGATTGCTTACAATTTCTAGTAGGACGGTCCCACACTTCATAAATTTGAGATCTGACGCGATTTAATTAAAAATAATTTTGGTATTTACAAAAAGTATTATTTTAGACGTTAAGTTTCAATTCACATCGTATCACTGATTAAAGCTCCACGCACACCCAGCAAACATATTCTTCGTTTATATTATAGATAATCTTTGTTATACAGCAGTTTGGTGTGCGTTAAGCATAAAAAAAAGATTTCTGCAAGTGTGCTATAAGTAGACTTCTATACTCCTTATTTCAAACTTTGTAGGTTCCGATTCTTTGCGCACCAGACTACGAGTTTTACTAAGCTGGTAAAAAGTCAACTAATTAAAGGGGATCAAATAGAGGCGCCAAGAATCGGCTCCTACAAACTACCCGCCACAAAAACTATTTGAGCACCGTGGAAGGAATTAAAGTGCATTTAATTTATTAGAAACCTTGATAGAATTTCCTTAGATTTATTAGCGAAGCGTTACCCTGGTCAGACAGCTAAAGCTAGTATTAACATGGATAATGGCAACAAAGAAAATTTTGCCAGACCGATATATTAATCAGCTTTAAAGTAATAGCATTGTTTTAACATTGGTCGCTCATTAAAAAAAAGTAATTAATATTATGAGCTAAGGTGTTTATCTGACCTCTTACTCATATTATTGTCTCATACCAGATAGTTCTCTCTCAAATTCTGTACAAAGTTCCGCTTGCCGACTAGTAATGGGTTGGGTAATCACATCCCACTGAAATTACAATAACTCCTTAGAAATGTATAAATAAACATCTTTAATATGTCTATCAAATTATCAGATTAAAATTCTTTTTTACTTTATTTTTAAATTATATACTTTTAATTTCGTTGGCTACAAGATTTTCATATTGACGATTTTATTTTTACTTCGTCAAAATGATAATCCCGAAGCGATAAGACGCTGCATAATAATAATAATTTCAATTAATTATAGAATAAGACTTAATACATGGCACGCTGCTCTTAAACATTTCATATTACCTTGTCACCATAGAATAATTGATTTATTTAATGGATGGATATAACGTTTGAAGCTTAACAAGCATTAGATATAAAACGGAACGGTACAAATCATATTGTTCAATAGCATTCAATGCCATAGAGGGCTTTCAGTCTTGCCGATGTATTGACACTCAGAGACCGGGGCCTGGTTATTTATTTGCTAAATTAAATGCTTTATAAACTCAGGGCCTATATCCTTCAGATGTACCTTTATAACAAAAAATATGACTTCGTCGACACAACTATAAAACAAAACAGTTTGAATATCATCGCTCCGCTCAAATCTAGTGGACGCATGTCTTTATCACAAATGTGAACTTCAAATAATTTTGCCTATTTCATGAACAAATTCATAGATTATTTAATATAAACTATATAATTATATACCTTTTAATTAGCTATAAAGTTGTTTTTTGTGATTCAATTAGTATATCCGGCCCGTCTGTAAGTGTCAGTACGAATGAACCTGACGCCTCACTTGACCACGACGTGTCTGCTCTCCTGGTGCAAGCTCACGCCCTCCACTGTGAATATTGACACCTCTGCAACAACGACAGTATATTAAGGCAACGTAGAAAAAAAAGAAGGTTACAGGGGAGTGAAGTGATGTACTCACTTTCGCAGGGTCGCAGGGTACTCCCCGCCAAAAAAACGGGGTTGTAACTGCAACCGAAGCGGAATAGCTTTACACCAACATTGTTTACTCTTCTATTCAATCCATCCCACAAGGGAAAAATCTATTCCAGCTGCAGTAGAATTGCTATCGCTAAGCATCGTGTATTGATCCCTCCTACTAATATTACACAGTTTTGTAACTCAGTAACTCGTCATATGGCAAATCCCTGAGCCTGGGCGCCAGTGAAGCGAAATGAGCATGATGCAGGGCACGAGCAGCAGGCAGTCTTCTCGCTGGCTCCGGCTGTAATAAACTCGCACAGAGAGAAGGTATAAAGAGTCTGACTCACCATCAGGCAGGTCCCTCAACCTGGGCGGCAGAGAAGCGAAGTAAGCATGATGCAGGGCGCGAGCGGCGGGCAGCCTCCTGGCCGGCTCCGGCTGCAGCAGACTGGCCGCGAGCCGCTCGGCGTCCCGGCCCGCACCGCGCACGCGCGGCCACGCGGCCCCGAGCGCGCGCGCCGCACACACTCCCCAGCGCGACACGTGCGCGCGGTAGCCGGGCAGGCGCGACACGCCCGACCACGTCTCTTCGGTCGGTGTGCCTACCACCTGGTGAAACATTCTGCTATTACAGATCAACTCTTAAGATGCAAGACACGTTAAGCCGATGGTCCCGGCCAGTATGGGTTATAAACGCGGCGATAAGCTGGCCCCGCCTCACGTTGGTAATAAATTTTATTAAATAAAACATAAACTCGGCTAAACGTGGGTCCGGCTCTTGAGCTGGTGCCTTTGCCTAACCCTTCGGGGAATAAAAGGCGTGAGATTAGTACTAACACCTTCGTCCTGAATGTAACGAATACTTTTCTGAAAACCGTATCAAAATCGGTGCAGTCAAACTCGAGGCAATCGCGGAAATACATTCATACACACACATAAAAGTCACCTTTTTTGAAGTCGGTTAAAAATATAGAGCAGTGACCTTGAATATCTTGTCGAGCTGGTCGTGCGTGTCGCGCACGCCGGGGAAGGTGGGCGCGCCGCTCAGCATCTCCACGAAGATGCAGCCCACGCCCCACACGTCCAGCGACGTGCTGTACTCCGTGCAGCCCAGCAGCACGTCTGTCGGCGCATAGAGCTGTTCATTGCTTGCCTTATCACTGGTCAAACTTTAAGGCCCGATTAAACTAGTCCTGTCACTTTTCTAATGTCATTCCACTGTTTGAAATGGCCATAAAGTTTCAAGAAGGGGAAAAGGGGGAGGATTCGAGCATAACGCAATGGAATTTTTTTGAAACTGGACCTTTTTTGAAATGGATTAAAAATTGAACCTGTCGGAGAACAATAGTTACCTAAAGTGGTTTCCTTTTTAAAGACAAATGACAAATCTTTATTCACACGAACAATACGAAGAAAAAATTGAAAAATACTAAAAAGAGAGTTAATCGAAATTAAAACTATACCAACGAAGGCATTCTTATAAAATTTACATTTATTTATTTTACATATATATTGGTTAAACTCTCAACAGGTCGCAGCTAGACATCGACTTGGGCTGAACTAATCAACAACAACTTCCGCAACAATTACTAGATTGTCCAATATTGTAAAGGGTCTGCCTACTTTGCGTCTTCTAGTGCACTAGCAAACCTTTTCGGCTAGTAGAGTTATACATGTGCTCTATTCTATAGAACCTATATTTTTTCCTTCGGTCAGTTTTTTGGTCCATAAGGTTCCTACAGTTCCATACATTACATACAAACGTAGCGATAAAACAGAGAGACCAAAAGTAATAAGAAAACTTACCAGGCGGCCTGTACCATAGCGTGACGACTTCGTGCGAGTACGTGTGGCTCGGCACGGACTTGGCCCGCGCGAGCCCAAAGTCTGCCAACTTCAGCTCGCCGTGGGAACTTATTAGTAGGTTCTGTGGCTTCAGGTCCCTATGATAAATAAAAAAAATACAATTCTTAGTGATGATCCAACACATAAACTTAAGTGAAAGTGAACCATCGATATTGTCACAAATCTTAAACTTAACTGTACTAATTTGGATTGAGTTTATCTTCTTCTGTAAACACTTTGTTTCCAGAGGATTTCGCTCTAGGAAGATATGTGTATTAAAAGACCCAAAAACTATATTGTAATGGAATGGCCATGCATCTCTACGCTAACCACGGACTAATTTGGTGCTCCTAGCACCAAGTGCCTTGTGAATACGTTTCCAGGTCTACAACGAGGCTTTACCACAGAATACCTAATAGTACCAGGTACAGAACGCTCACTCAACGGAGTCGTTCAAATAATATTAAATCTAGCTGCGTACACTTAAAGCACAATCTAGATAGCTCCTGTTACATATAACCTTGAGTTAATATCTCTATCTCACCCTTATCTCCAAAGCCGCAATGCATATTCATGCGATAATGACCCGTGCTACTTTGCGAGAGCGCCTGTTTTAGGAACACTAACGGCATCGAGCAATTATTAGGGATGCGAGAACTTGGCGCGCAAATGATGAGACGCGTGCGGCGCAACGAGCAGCGCGCGAGCGGCGGCGCGGCCCGCGGCTGATGGGTATCTCCGGTGCCGCCGCAAGTATGTACTTGCAGGTTTATAGCTAAAGTGCGGAGTGAGCCAGGCCTGGCTTTACCAAGGACTGACCTGTGCAGCACGCGCCGCCGGTGGCAGTAGCAGAGCCCCCGCAGCAGCTGGAACATGAACAGGCGCACGTTGTGGTGCGCCAGCCCGCCTGGGTGCCGCTCCATGTACTGGGACAGGTCCGTGTCCTGTCCGGGCAAGAAACACGTCATAAGTTTTGTGTTTGTAATTTTTTATTGTCTATGGCAGCAATCAAAGGATACAATTAAAAAAAAAAACAAAACGACTGACGACGGACCAAAAAAACTGAAAACTTCAGCGTCAAAGCTAAAATTCAAGAGAATAAAAGAAAAGAAAAAGAAGAGAATTAAGCCGATGTAAAGAAAATTTATCTTAAGTAGATAATCGGAAATCATTTAGCAGTACACTCTACAAACGCTCACTAGGGACATTCAGAAGGATAAACAAAACAACAATGTTCACGTAAACAGAACGCTCTGCGGGACCAGTTACCAACTTTGCGAACAAACACAGAATCAATCTCGGCTTCTCTGGCTATTAGTTTAGCATTAGTTTAAACTATTCCATCGGGCAGGATTGAGTTTCCTACTTTTCTACCCTTGCGAGAGAGAGTTATAAGTTTAGAATGGAATGTAAAAATGGAAACTTCTCGAAATCGAATAGAAATATGACTGATAATACGAATCTTGATCTGTTTTCTTCATTACGTCCTGAACACTTAACCGATCGAAAATTAGCAATTAATGTAAGTTAAGCATAGGATGCCTCCTTTGCAGATCACCAAAATGACTACCTTTACGGGAGGGGACTTGCCATATTCGCCACGCTTGGCTGTTGGATTGGCAATAGCAGTATGGTTCTTATTTTTTATCAACTAAGGACGTTGCTGTTCATCCTTTGACTGTTACATTTGTCGCCTATTACGACACCCAAGAGAGAAGATGTGGGAGTGAAATTCATTGCCTTCATCACACGGCAAGGCGGCAACTCTCTGTATGGCGCGATATTAAAATTTTTCAGCGTTTTTTTATTATTCTGGCGAAAGTATTCATTTTTCATAAAGTTTTAATGAATTCGCGTATGTAAAAAAACCATATCCCACATACTTTCGCCAGAATAATAAAAAAACGCGAAAAAATTTGAATTTCGCGCCATACCGATAGTTACCACCTAAGTCTAAACAATACTTACCAAGTACTCGAAGACAAAGGTAAGGGTCTCCCTCGTGTGCACGATGTCGTGCAGGGTGACGATGTTGGCGTGTTTCAGCTCCTTCAGAAGGGAGGCCTCTCGGATCGCGGTGAACGGGGCTCCCTCCTCTTCCTGTAGCCTTATCTCTTTCAGTGCTACCACTTGCTGCGTCAAACTGGACGACAAATTTGAGTATTAATAGTGATTGTCATGATTAGCGGGCGCAAACATGAAATGGAATAAGACTCGTAACGAGTTCGACGCGGACGCAACATCTGCGCATGCAAAAACGCTGCATCGGTGCTGCGTCTTATTCTCAGTGCTTAGTCCGTTAAGTTTGATTTATTCTTTCCTAGTGATGATAACAGGGGCAGCGGAAAAGGATAGAAGATTACTATGGATCTTATGAAATATGGAATACTTAATAATTTAAAAATTTTAGGTTAACGAATGATTTAGACCAGTAAAGCAAATGATACTACTGGCTAAGATTAATTTCTAACTTCTTAATCCGTAATATCAGCTAAAGGCAAATAATAACGGTTTTCAAAGATAGGTCCTGCTAAATAAACATTTTCTAAAAAAAACATAAAATGGAACTATGAGTTACAAGATTTTATTCGTATTGCATTTAGAATCAAACTTTGAATACAAATTTAAAAGACAAAGCTTTCACACCTCACTCACACCGTCTCCACAATAGAGTTAACCTCGACTATAGAGGTTACGAGTACGACCGCAAGCACTCATCCCTTCAGACCACACACTGAATCCACAAATGAACCGTGAAACGACCGTCTCTAACAACAACAATCGGTCCAACTTGCTTCATTACTCTTGCAGGCGGTGGCGGCGCAAGAAATTCACAACTAATTAATTATACGAGTACTGTGAAGAGCATGTGGGACTGTAGTTGGAGCTAAAGACTAGCTGGAGTGAATTTTGAGTTATAAAGTCACGCTGCGCTCTGTTTTGCTTAGAGTAAAAAGTTTCTCGTCTACATCTACAACTGCGCTGGGCGATACGGCGCTGCAGCAGAACAATATAGTAATGATAAAATATTATTCTTGCAAGCTTGTCATTGCTTTAAACTGAAAATTAACAGCAAGCGTTTTCTAACATGGTATTTTGTGGGCGAAACTCTGATATTGTCGTATCATATTTAAGTAAAAAAGGTAGGTTTATAAAACTTAACTTGAGAAAATTTGATTCAACTTCAATAGATTGTGAGGAACATTAGACGATAGTCAGACGGACTTAGATAAACTAAAACAAACTTAAATTCCTAGTTTTACTACGGACCCCTCAAAACGCTTAGTAATTGAATTTAACTTGGATTTTCCTTCCGGACTTCGGACTTGCAATTCTATTAACAGCAACCATGCAATATTTTATCGACTTAACACTTTTTGATACAGAATATCTAATTTAGCACCGAGACTGCAAAGATTTGCGAGCTCACACAAGGCGGTTCATTTAAGTTAGCTTTACGGAATGACCTATCCGCAACTTGGCTTAACTCTGACCTGTTTCAACTTGGAACTTTGTAAGTGAGTACTAATTACTTGATGCTTAGCGCAGCCTGGTTAGTTCAATTTCCGTGCTATTGAAAATTTGATACCATTTGAAACTGGAGAGATGGTGCGAAGTTCGGCGCCGCGGCTTTTGTTGGTTTATTAGCTGGGAACTTTGTACTAACATTCTGAGTATTTTATTTATTTTCTTCTAAGACTGTTGAATTAACAAAAGTTTGAAATGCACTCTTTTATTATTGATTTATTTGAAGACCCAGGTAAGCGTTTAAATGTACCTAGACTAGTTAACAATTAACGCTGACTATTGCGTTTATTAACAACGAGCTTTCCCGGCTTACTTCGTTACGCCATATAATATAAGATACTACTAAAGACTTGGCTCTATAGACTATGTTCTTTTGACTGCCCAGAATGGCCGAATAAAAAACCAACAACAACAATAAACCACTTGTCAAAATATGTAAACAACGGAAAAATATTGCACCTTGGGTCACATTATTTGAGTTTAGGTAAGGATCCCTAATTTTTTTGAAAATCTAATATAGCCTATGACACTCGGGGTTAATGTAGCTTCCTACCAGTGAAAGAATTTTTAAATCGGTTCAGTATTTCCGAAGCCTATTCGTTACAAACAAACAAACAAATCTTTCCTCTTTATAATATTGGTATAGATAAGTAAAAACTCTATCTCAGCTTCATACTCTCTCGGTTATCGGTCAACTGTGTAGATATTATTAAAGATAAGTGTAAATTCCCCTTCATCGTTTTATTCAATTCTTATCAGATTCAAAGTACCAGGAAAACATATCGTAAAAGAGTCAAATTATTCAATCACAACAGCAATATTCCTCTCAACGCGACTATTGTCTCTGAAGCTATTCAAAATAATTCAAATGCCGTTCCCCCAGGCCTCAAGTTTTAAATTTGAATTTACTCAGTCACCGGTACCGCCGCTTTACATTTTATGTGGCTATTTGAATAGACAATCGCAGTCAGTGAACAGTGAAAATTTACCGTTTCAAAAAATATTAATAAAAATTATTAAAGAAATAGTGTTCAATTACGAAAACCAGATCGACTCACTCCATAAGACAGTAGTCCTACCGCCAGCGAGAAACGACAAACTATCAGCAATTTTCTCGCTCAAGAAACACACATTAAATTAAATACACATTCCGTGTAAAGGAAAGATATGTATGTATAATAGCTCTACTCGTTGCTCTTTCATCGTCAGCGGTGGAACAACTTTAGTATGTAACATAGGTAACTCCTACGTATTTCAATTCTCAAGCCTGGGCAGGGGTACTATTACGGACGCCCTGTAGTACCGGGCCGAAGAATAGGACTGAGGTATCCTCTGCCTGTCGTAAGAGGCGATTAAGAGGGGACTTCGGGGTTGTTGGGTGCACGAGGCGGGGGCCTCGTGTAGTCATATAACGGCCCCATTTTAGTGGGTGCGAACCCCACATAACCCTGCTACTCCCCCCGGGGTCGCAGGGTACTCGTTAGGAGTTTCCCCGCCTAAAAAAAAAGGGGGGAACTATTACGGCCACAATTGCAATATTGTTTTTCTTCCTCTAGAATGTCACAGTCAATACAAAAAAAAAACACAAAGAGGACGAAACGCAATATTGCAAATGAGGCAGTTATACAGGGGATTTACTACTATTAAATAATAACAAACAAATACATTGCAATACTCACTTGCTATACCCCTTAAAGACGGTGGCGTAGGAACCCTCGCCGAGTTGCTCCAGCTTGATGTAAGCCTCGGACTTCCCGAACGGCGAGTCCCCCTGTTGGGAAATAACAACGTTTAGCTAATAAAAAACACGGTGATAAACTATTGGCGCCAAATTGTAACGGCTCAGACCTTGATATTGGATCCATGATAAAGCCAGGGAAAATGTAACGTTGCAAATGTAAGTTGATATCCGCATTAACAAGGGAAGGGATTTATTTTTCTGATTACAATTTTAACACTTTAATTTTACCTTTTTAGTAAAATATGCCATAGGTACTTTTCTGTCGTCGATTAGAGCTACACTTAATAGGGCTGTAAATAAAAAATATTGTCCTAACCACAGAGTCAAAGATGACAGAAACTTAGACCCTTCACAACTTATTTGTGACCGATAACAAGAGTTGGGACCTATTGTTAGTAAAGTTCCTAATTGGCGTGAACTACAGTAAAATAGAATTAACACACAACTTATCACAACACGATCCAGTCATTTCGCTCTGCCTAAAAGACTGTCTAACTCAAAGTTTTCCTTCGATTTGTCATTTAAATGTTCAGAAAGAATGAATTAAAATAACAATAAACATGTTATTACAAATGATGGCAATTACACGCTAAAGTTGCGCAAATACGTAACACTGTTCGTGGGTGTCACACAAAAACATCACGCGGTGTAGAACAGTGTGAACGTGATCCGTATCCGTAGGCTAGCTGGAAATCAAAGTGGCAAATGGTTTAGGTATGCACTATATTGAGTTTGTGTCATTTGATAAGGCAAATGATTCTGAACTTCAACCAGACTTAAAGAGATAATAAAGAATTAAGGAGTGGGTGGCAAATCAACACCATAGAAACTTAAATTACGTTTAACTTCAAAAAAATCTGATCTTAAGGTGGTAACTCTCGCTATGGCGCGAAATTCAAATTTTTTCGTGTTTTTTATTTATTCTGGCGAAAGAATACATTTTTAATAAAGTTTAAATGAATTCGCGTATGTAAAAACCCATCTCCCACATTGCAATACAACGTTTTTGGAAGACAGACAGGTCTGTAGGTCTACAGATTTTGTGTCTAAGGGGTAAAAGGCCAAAAAACAAGTTCCTTGAATATACACAAAATCGGTAACTCTGTCTTTCAAAAACGATATATCACAATGTGGGAAATAGGTTTTTACGTACGCGAATTCATTTAAACTTTATTTTAAATGAATACTTTCGCCAAAATAATTAAAAAACGTGAAAAAAATTGAATTTCGCGCCGTACCGTGAGTTACCGCCTTAATACATATTATGGACAATCCTGTCATAGTAAAAAAGAAAGACCAATGGACACCCTAGCGCTATAATGGTTATTAACGGTCGCATCCCGCGGAGCTATTTCGCTTCATTAATAAATGCGGACATTATTTCAGATGGCTCGAATAAATAATCGCATTAATCTGGATAAAGACAAATTACGATTTGGTCGAGCTAGCGAATAGAGTTAATTTAATTCATTAAAGCTTAATTTTAAGCGGTACACAAGAATTGTTAGAATCAGCCTTTAATAGTAGACTTCGTAAGACGACTGCACATAATAACAGCATGAGATGACGTGTCGTCGCAACACTACGATACATTTATATTTCCATCCTACATTTAATAAAAAAAAAAACTTATCGCAAACTATTCTCGTAACAACACATAAATCTACACATAAGGCTTGCCCATACGTCTTGATTCAGCCTGAAGCTGAACAAAATACTCCTTTCAAAGTCCACTTTATAACTATTAAGCTCAGATGGATCACAGCTCTTAGGGAACACTCTTGTTCCGCACTCTTTGGTCTTTTATATGTCTTTACTTAGTAAACAACAAAAGGATGAAATGTGCATTTGTTGGCTTTGCATATGTTAAAACGCAAAGTGATGCAAATTCAGAAATGACAAGTAGGTAAGGTAAGCTGTGGATCGCAAAGAACGTGTTTGATTTACATTAGGCATTGTCGTGGCAGTTAATTAAGCTTGATACTTCGTCTTTATATTATGTTCATTTATTCCATGTTATAAAGAATTATGTTCCATTAGCGAGTTAACGCATGGATTAAGTTTTTTTTATAATATATTTTTTTTATAGTTTTGCGACTCCGCGCCAAAGGCGCTGGAACTGTTTCCATACTGAAATGGGAACGCTCAACGCGTAACGTAACCGTAGACAAACTTATACTAGGCCTACTGGACAGTGTTCTATGTTATAAATTATACCAGCAGAAGTTACAATAAACCTTTCACAAAAATAAAAAACACACAAACAGTTGGTTCCTTAGTTGAAACAACACATGACTTGCCTGATTTCTTAGTAAAAACAAACCAATTATTAAAAACAAAGCATACACATTACATAATGAACCCCAACCTGGCTCAGTACGTACACAATGACTTTATTACCAAACCTCTATCTCATTTATTTTCGAACGAGCACAAGCGAGGTGAGACGTCGACTTTTCGAGTACTTCTCTAAATATTTGCCTTGGCTAATGCGATACCCGTTTGTTGAGAAGCTCCGCGGCACTCGGGTGAAATATCACCCTCCGACTGAATTTACAGAAATGGGAAAGTACGTTTTATATCCGGACGGAGTTGCCAAAGTATACAAAAAAAGATTTTAAATTAAGAAATTAGATACTTTGTACAGTAGCGGTCTAGGACGGCGTAATACTTCCGGTTTTTCTGTATTGCAAAATAGCTCTTGCTCTTTGGTAATACAGTCTAGAGTGAACGAAACTAAAGACAAATCTGTTACACCGTCCTAGACCGCCACTGTACAAATTAATACTTTTTAAATCAAGGAATGACAAAAGGATTATGATTATATTTTCCACTATGGATAGAATTTATTTAAGATGATAAAATTATTTTGAAGATATACTATGTATGTTAAAAAGGAACGAGAATTTCATAACACAAAGCAGGTGAGTATTAAGAGGAACCGAGAAAAATAAAATAATACAGTAAACACAAGTAACATAAGGCCCCTTAGAAAACAAAACAATTAATCACTAGTGTGTATCCCTGGTAAACCATTAACGACAATTAATAACATGGCGAACATCATCATTTTGTACAGGAAATGCCAGGCATATTTTTCCGCTACTTATACTGTTTGCAATAAAGAATAGAAGGAAAATCTAATTCCGTCGGGATAATAATAAACTGCGCTATTGATAATGAAATATACAACGGGCTTACAATAATAATTTTCTGTTATCGTTACAGAGCCTTTACGAGCGGAAGAACAAACTGATTCCCTTATTTACTGCCGAATTATTGAGGCGAATTATTTCTAGGAAATTTACCTTTACATTCTTGTATCATATTTGCATGTCTTACGACAATATTTTATTTTAATTTAGGTAGCATTTATATTTATCTGATAAAAGTATTATCAGAGGTAGTGCATGTTTAATTTATAATTAAATATTAATAAATTTCCTCCTTTCTAGCTTTTATAGCATTAACGGATTTTCCTCATTCAGTTGTGGTATGTATACGTATAACTGCTGCGAATTAACTAAGCTATAAGTACGTATATAGTTATTTATTTGACTCTTTACAAAGTGGACATAAGGAGTTCTGAATGAAGTGTTACTTGTACTCACACCAAAGGCACTAAATCGCTTGGTTCTCCTGTTGGAGTGGTCGTGAGGCCCTAGGAAGGCCTCCGACTTGGGCCTGGGCGGCCGTTTGGGCCTCATGATGACCTGGGCCTCTTCCCTCGCCCCCTCGTCTAGGAGCTTGGAGTCCGACGAGACGGACAGCTGCCGTCGCACGCGGCACTCTCCGTTGCCACCGCTACTCCATTCTGTGAAGAAAGTAAAGAATTATTAGTTTTTTTTTTTATGTAGATTTAAAAACATATTGGTATTTGAGAAGAATTACGCCAGCTACATTATTTATTAACGAATATTGCAGCTTTTATTATATAAGAATTCCAGGATACTTTGAGATATTGTTTAATTGTCAAAGCAACAGTCATGTTCGCATCGCACATTAGTTTCGAACGTAATTTCAATTGACAGGAAAGAAAGATCGTGGAAAAAAAGTAACATTGCAGTGTTTCTTAAAAGTTTAATTACAAATTTAAATGAATCTCCCTAAATCCCAGCAGATTTATTGAAAAGGAGACGCGAAGTAAAGTTATATAGGAAAAAGTCCCGGACGACCGTTTTAGAAATTAATTCAGAGCAAAGCCGAGAAGCGATTTGTGAATTTATCGACAGAGCGGCGTGTTTTCAATGGGGCGATTTTTCCGCGTCGCTTGTCATGCCTGGCAGAGGATGCCACTCGGGTAAAAGTTGCAATACGGATGTTATAAATTTCCACTTAATACAACAACTGTTATTTTATGTAAAGTAAAACTATCACTTTACTAGTTCATAAAAATTGTAACATGCCACCTTATACAAACACTTACAAAAAAACATCCTACCTTTTTTTGATTAAATAATTTCTGTTGAAGCACCTTTTTTTTTTATTACAATTTCATTTTGCATGAAAATATTTCCAAAAATATCGGTTGCAACAACACCGCAAGTGATAAATAGCAGTGAAATAATTAATCACCTGCCGACGTGAGAATCGCCTGTATTATCGATTCTGGCGGCGACTCGACAGAAAAAAGTGTATAAATAAATGAACAAGCAGATTTGTTCGAATGATCGGAGAAGCGACGATTCGCACAATAATAAAGACTTTGTTGTGTCGCGAAACTCGCGAGCGGGAGAAAATGGCATTCGGATTGCTCTACGTAGAAATTGATGATGCGATTACTGAACAAAATGTTACCTTTCACAATACAATTTCGATAATAATTTCTTTATTTGTATGCCATTGCTTTGAGGATAGGGTCGAATGAACTTAAATTTTATTTATTTGGATATTTTTATTACTATCCATTTTTAAATATTCAAACCAATCACAACATTACTGGTTGAACGTTTAGGACTTAGGCAACACAAATTTAAACTATAGCGTCCTTCACTTTACTATTTTTTATTAACAATAAATCATTTTCATTTATCATTCAACATTTCTGCGACACTTGACCCTTCAGCTAATCTGTGGACAATACCCCTTACTGGACGTAGCTGAACTCCTTTGTTCCTGTGAACTCCGAGTGAATGAACTGATTCACGTGTTTTGGCGGCAAATTGTGAGTAACGCGATAAATGGGTCAGGGGGGCAGGGCGGGGGTTATCCTTCAAGGGACACCGCGCAGCCCTTGCGAGGGCGGCAGGATCTATTCAGAATTATTTAATGTGCGAGCCTAAAATAGGGTTGGCGTTATTTTGGAAGCATCGAGGTGCTCGTTATGTTATTTAGTAACTTGCTTTATAATAAGATTCTATTGATTTCCGTAAAGAAAGTTTCTGAAGATAAGGTAATAAATAGATCAAATATCACACTAATATTATAAAGGCGAAAGTCTGTGTGGATGTTTTTTACTTCTTCACGTCTAAACGACTAGAGCGATTTCAATGAAATTTAATATACAGTTTGCTGACACCCTGGATTAACACATAGGCTAGTTTTTAATGCGGTAATAAACCGATTAAACCGCGGGTAAGACTTCGGGGCGGGGCACAGCTAGTAATGTATAAAGAAACCGTCTTATTCATGGAGGTCTAATTTATCTGGTTTGTTGTATGGTAAATACGTGATATACAGTCTAAATTGACATACGTCAAATAACTAAAATGCTCTTTAACTTTTTATGAATAACAGGGAAAGTATTTAACAAAATACCTAGAATGCAAGTATTCCAGCAGATAACCAGGCCCTTACAAGCAAATACATATATCAGAGATGAAGTCGTAACATTTCAATGGTAAGACAATTCAAGACATGTTTCATTTATATCTCGCGAGATAAAGGTCATTCACCATTCATTGTTATGTTATGATAGAACGTCCGGACGTCCGGTGCCGGTGGAGCGAGCATAGCTATAATAATTGTGGAGTAAAGACGTCACAATACAGCTTCACCCTGGCTTAAACGGGAAAATGATTCCCTAGTTTCGTAAATAGAAAATTCCCAAAATAATGTCTTACTGGAAAAGTGGTGGGAGTATCAGGCTTAGTTGCTAGCAATAAAAAGGGAGATTGTTTCTTTATGAGCAATTACTTTGATGTTCCTTGTTTAATTGTATCCCGCGATATAATGTATGATAATAATATATAATATATTGTTTTGCTATAAATAATAAATTGATTTATCAATCTTCTACAAACAAAATAAAACCAAATAAAAAAACTGTTTGACATAACAATAACAAGCGACAGTCGCGCGTATCCCGCCCGAGTAAATTAAAACATCGCTGTCGTGAGATATATGCGATGGGTAACATTTTCCATTGGGAATTGTAAAAAAACCGCGAACGTATTTTTATTTCAGTTTACATATACCCAATAAAGTTCAAAGTTGCCTTTACCACGCCCGGGAGTATCGTGTCATATTGTGGCTTCCGAACGGACGACGGACAAAAAACAATGTTAATTGTTAATTAGCCTAATTACTGAGCTGTTGCTGTTACTATGGATTAGTCAGATTAAACTTGGCCGAACTGCTGAAACTTTGTTATGAAAATTATGATAGACGTTTATGTAAACTATGGTCGGTACGGCTCGGATCGTACGCTAATTCAATATAATAACGTTTTCGATTCCCTAAAGTTCCCAACCGTAGATTGGCAAATATTTAGGTTTTTTTAATAACTCTAGATAAATAATAGTAAAGAGTTTATGTTGATTTGTAATTAAATAAAACCAAAGAAATTGCAAAACTTTTTCACAATGAACGCTGCATTAAATTCATTAAAGTAGAAGAGAGAAAATAAAAGAAAACCAGAAAGAGTGCATAACAAATTAAAACTAATTTATTATTCAAAGTAAAAGTGACTTCTCCTTTGTTCATCTACGTTTCCTTTCGTACTATATTTGCATATTGTTTGTGTAACAAACGAGTTCGCAAAAAAATGTCTCGACGCTCTAAAACGTAACTTTTTGATTCCGAAAAAGAAACTTTTGAAATCAACCCGTAATAAGTCGTTTGAACACAGGAAGCTGCTCAAACGAGAGGAAAACGGAATAATAACCGTAAAAAAACCCCAAGTGTCGTAACATAAATGCGTAGGCAAATATAAAATCCACCATTACGGGCGTAAAGATAAGGTTAAAGCAGATGGTAAGAACCCTTTTAAGAAATCAATAAGATTATGTAGGTACTACAAGTTGTGTATTGAAAATTAAACTTTTCTATTGTTGTTTTAAAACTATTGGATGTTTCCGGTTAAGATTTGAATCAAAATTATAATTTTACATAAAGGATAATAGAAGATCTGAAGTTAAATAAGACTTTAGGTAACTGATAAGTAAATACTCGGTCAGGCAGCATTTCAACGCTATATTTTCCAACTACAATCGTCTTTTGTTTACGCATCTGAGTGCTCAATGCAGTGACCTGTAACTAAATGTGTCAGCTACCTGCTGATTTATTTACTTTATACACATAAAAGCTGTAGAGCTGATAACTTATATAAGCAAACACACAAACCACACGCACGACGTAATCAAAAACAAAAAAGTAACAAAGTCTGAAATTCTCAATCCGAATCCAGTTGTAGCAAGCATAAAATACGATTTATTTATTGAAAGTGTTTTAATGTGAAACTTTGCACATTAAAATTTGTGGAAGGCTCCAGTATACCTACCATCATACAAGGTCCCGTCCGTTCCGTCACGTACGTACAAATCAATAAATATCAATACTACGTCAACTCCCCTGCAGACGTTCAGTCGCCGCCGAACGTACCGTGCCCCATGAGACGTCATTTTACCGCCGCATTTGCCGTCCACAGTCTACAATCGACTATTGTTTCTCACCCTCAACGAAGGCTCAATAGGTGACGTCGACTAATGATTTATTCGCCGGCCTGTTTACGAGCCAGCTCTATTGTTTCAGGAAAGCTTTGAATAACTTTTTTTTATTAAAACTTGTTTTTATTTTACGGTAAGGTTAGGCTCTGTTTCAATTATGTAAGTCTCTGACCTTACAAGTTTACGGATAAATATTTAATATTTTTCATAACTATAATCTAAAACACATCACACTATTTGAGAAAAAAAAAAATATAAAAATAAAAGCAGTCTAAATTGTACTTAGTTGTGGGCGTTATTTCGTCTCCGGCATGTTACGTAGATGTTATTATGATATTAAGCCTGAAAAGGGAGACAAAAGCTTTTCATTACGCAACTTGGTTGGCAAAGACGCAATATTAAAATAATGAGCGGATAATCTTGTAATGAGCGATTTTTAATTATACAGCGCTCTAACTATGTGTCGTCGACAATTAAAATGTATTAATTATTAAGTAAATAACCATCTTTCAACATCATGAAGGAAGAATCTATATTATAAAAATAGAAGTGTTATAAATAAACTCGCATCTTACTTCTATTGTGTGGTAAAGGTATCTTATATTAAACTTAATGAGAATACTTTCTTAGAACCTTTTAGCTCTTTGCTCGATATATAATCAGCTATTTTTTGTATTTATCACAACAAAGTAAAATACGCAAATAAAACTTTACTGGCTGTAGTATAAACTTTCACTTAACTCAAAAAAATGGATCTGTCTGTACCTAAGTTAAATTGTTTGTAATAAAATGTTTTCTCTACAAAAGTTAGCCTAACAAAATATACATTCCCCTTGTTAAACCTACGCTTTACTATTCAGTAGTTTACAAACTTAACGAACAGTTGTAAGGCAAGTAAGCCTGCGGGTCTCGACAACAAAACTGACCAATTCAAAACAAATAACTCTGGTTCGTTTATATTTATGTTATGGTCCCATATGTGGAGGCTAATAGAGGATTATAATTGAAGACAAGTTGCTAATAAATTTTGATAAATTGTACGACTTTATTTGTTTCTTTATTTATTACGAGCTGTCCCGGCTTACTTCGTTACGCCATCTATACCAATATTATAAAGAGGAAAGAATTGTTTTTTTTTTAGAATATAAGATACTACTAAAGACTTAACTCTATAGACTATGTTCTTTTGACTGCCCAGAATGCGCGAATAAAAAAACAAACAACAACAACAAACCACCTGTCAAAATATGTAAACAACGGAAAAAATATTGCACCTTGGGTTACATTATTTGAGTTTTAGTTTTTTTAAAATCCAATATAGCCTATGACACTCGGGGATAGTGTAGCTTCCTACCAGTGCATGAATTTTTCAAATCGGTTCCGTATTTCCGGAGCCTGTTCGTTACAAACAAACAAATATTTCCTCTTTATAATATTGGTATAGAAAACGTGTTTCTTTAATTGTTTTCGCTTTCCTGAAGATTCACACACAAATTTTCTCATCCTAGTAAAAATACACATAGGCTCATTAAAAAGGCTCATTTTCTCACTCTCCTTTTGGCTCTCTATTTTGTAACCTTTAAATTGTTAACTAAACACAACAGACCGACACGCTAATTTCTGTTATAAGTATAAATTTAAAATAATTTGAGCGTTTAAATCGTCTCTAATGCCAAACCAAACACCACAAATTGAACCGCTGCAGTGTCAACATGTCATGTTTAGTTTAGCGTCAAGCAGGTACCGCTCTATATTTATTTTGAAAAGGAAATTTATAGCCATTTTTTATTTTGTTAAAGCATGAATCTGAATAAAATAATACTGAATAAATAACGTAGGTAATGTAACGTTCCTGACCAAAAAAAAAACGGTCTTTTCATATTAAGTCACAAACGGGACAAACTCAACGCGTGGTAGATACAATACTATTGACATTTTGTTGCTTCAACATTGTACTAGCCAAAAAAAAATGTTTTAAAATCCATTCATATTAACTTGAATAAATTCATTTATTCTGACTATTGACAATTTATTTAACAACAAGACGAGGAAAATAATAAGTTCACTTAGAAAATCCAATGACAGAAGCCTTATGTCTAATAAGATTTACTGTGGGTTACCAAGTAAGCAGATAACATACAAAAAACAATTTTTCAATTACTGGAATGAAAGGAAACGAACAAGTTATCTATAGGACTATATAAAAGTTGTTTTATATACAATTCGTCGCCACTAACATCAGTCTCAGACGGCTAGACTAGACTAGACATAGACAAGGCACGCGATCGCCCTGTCCTGTCCAGTACTGATTGTTTGAACAGGAGCGGCCTGACTCAGTAATATAATGTAAATGTTGTATTGTATAGCACTAACAGCCTGTCATAGAGATATATCGCCGCTGTCTCATTCACTATGCTATAAAGTTACGCTGTGTCCAATCCATTACAACGATGTATCGAAACAATACATACAATTTTAAGGTTAGAAGACAAGTGTATTTTTGTTGTATCCAAGTGTCTTTAGATACTTTTGCGTCTTAAAAGGGCCGTTCGGCTATAACCAGAAAGAACTTAAATCGAGCCAGTATCACTATCTAATATCAGGGTCATATTCTCAGTCTCGAGGATTAATCTTGTTTTCGAGATTTTGATAGTGACAGAGATTTTTAAATTACTGTTTATTTACTGGATGCATTACTCGGCGTATTAGCAATGGCGGTAGCTAGAGACATTGTAACTCTCTACGTCTTTCAAATTGTCTGTCAGAATCTCGAAATTTAGAGAAACTGTACTACCGGAAATGTCCCTAATTATTACAATAATCACTCACCGTAATGCGAGTCCTTGTCGTGTGGTATGTTCCCGTTGGGCTCGAGCCGGTCAAGGCACTCCTCCGAGTAGCCGTTGTACGACAGTTTGCCTCTGCCGCCGCCGTTCTGCCGCCTGCAGTCCGAGCCGTCCGCGTCAGGCTCGTCCTTTGTTGCTGGGGAGAAAGGAAACTGATGTTACTTCATGGGCTTTAGGTACTTACAGTGGCGGTCTAGGTAGACCTTCCGGTTTTTCTGTATTGCAAAATAGCTCTTTTTCATTGGCAATACAGTCTAGAGCTGACGAAACCATAGACAAATCTGTAACAGCCTCCTAGACCGCCACTGTTCGTTGCAGTATGGGTATGGGATGTACTAGAAATTAGCGCTACACGCGTAATTGTAAGCTTAATGGGGATATTTGTGCCTCTACCGCACTTTGTGTCATGTCGAGAGTAAATCAAGATAATAATTCTAAAAATAAAAAACTAATAATCGGAAAATAGAAACAGTTTGGTTCTTTAAAAAGTAACTATAATAGAAAATAACTATATTTTCAGTAACTAGACAGTTTATTTAAATTTGGAGTGTAACTGTATCGTTATTGAAATATTTCGCGGGTAGAGTAACAAGCGCCAATCAAATTAAAAGGTCCTTCGACACCATTAACGACCACTCGCCGGTATTAGAAAGAATAACGACTCTACTAAGGAGGAAATTGTACTGGCAATTGGACAATAAAATGTGATTGCTCTGTTGAGGGAGAATGCGAACACTGGCACTACAATCTCATCTAGTGTTCTGAACTTGAAGAAACGTTGTATTAAGTTATTTTACTTTAACGGTGGTATAAAAGAAAATGTGAAAAGTTACCGGACGGTGGAGAGTTGTCAACAATGTACTGTCGAAGTTACGTATGTAGGAGTTATATTTCGTTGACTATAGAAAATTATAAACGCTTAGCCAAATAATGTTAACCTAAACCTAATTAACCAATTAATTTGACCTCTGCACAATGCTTGTTGCGCGGATTCATTACGTAATATCTATCACGGCTCGCTCTCTCTGTAATATCAATTAACAGTTTAATTAATTTGTGAATTAGAATTGCTCCTCATTGATTTGATTACAGGTTTCTCGTAGTTTTTGACAGACAAAACTGAGGCGAAAAAAATTATCCCAAACAGAAACAATCAAGTAACAGAACAAATATTGCTACAATAAAAATAATTACCAAGACAAAACAAGCTATCTAAGAAATAAGCGATCCGAAGAAAAGCGAAACTAATTTTCCGAAAGACTAAACCTTATTATGAAGTCGAATCACAACGAAGGCCTTTCCTGGGATAATTAGTAACATTTAGGGCAGATTCCATGGCCAATTTCCCATTGTAAACAAGTAAATAAAGTGCAGACTTTTTGTTTTAGTTAATTATGCATGCGCGACCGCGCCTCATGAATCTCCGCAAGCGACATCTGCTGCCGTAGCGCAGTCGCCGTCGCAAAATGTGTTACGTGCACGTTCATAATTCTGTTATGCTAAGCTTGCACTGGGATTGTTTATTAAGTGTGAAACAATGCTGCATAGCGGGCCGGGACCGACTTCTACAGACAATGATGACAACCAGAGCCCGGAGTAACGAGTGCCGCTACGAAGCTTAACTTTTGTCTCGGCAGTTCACGTGCAGTGCAGCTGTTCAGCTGAGAAAGGGAAATTCTAAAGCACTATTTCACATAGGCAAAGTGAGGCGACAAGCCGCGCCCCGGGCGGCCGAGTTTAATTGAGTCGCGGTCTCGTGCCTCCAAATTCACCAACAGCGAGGAAAGTAATTTCAAACTGGCGACCTCTGCTGCGATTCACACGCCCCCAGCGAGCGACAGACATTATTGAGAATTTTCCAATCAGCTGGTTATTTCACTGAACAATATACCTAACTCTGAATAAGAGTACTAACCAATATACATTATTTATTAAAACAAAAGCACGTAAACTTGTGGCTGGTGCAAGAGCTATCAGCTGAATAAGCCGCCAATAATGAAGTTACGTTATTTAGCGATATAATTCCAAGTGTTCTTGGGTGATAATTCGTGCAAACATCGGGATAGCCGGGCAAACATGGCGGCGCTGGAAAACAATGGTTATGGCTTGTTTTCCGGAGCGGGTTATCGGTGGATTAGAGTGCACGTGCGCGATAGCGGCGAGATGGCGAACAATACACTTGATAGCGTGCGCCCGGCTTCACTTCGCAGCTTCTTTCGCGTTTCTTTTGTGGCGGGTTATCGGTGCAATCGACGAAATTTTACTTGAGAAGACTGCGAGCGAATAAGAAATCGCGACGATCTTGAACATGATAGTTGCATCTTCGCGGCCACTCACCCTCTCTTATCGCGGGAATATTGTTTGCGGCCGCCCGTGGCTGCGGTAATAAAACCCCCCGACGACGCGACGAACGTCCGACTACGTCGATCTGACGCCGTTATTGCTTCTCCGAGGATAAGGAGCGCTTGAAATAAATGGTGTGCGCGGAATATTATGCTTATGGGGTAAAATATTATCGTTTATTTGTGCTTGCAGCCAGAACAGGATAAATATATCTGAGACTTTATACTGTAAAGGTTTTATTTTACAAAAGTTGTTAGAAGGCTTTACTTCAAATTGTTCAAATACCTACGAAAATTTACCAATTGGCGACGCCGTAGACATTCCTTATATCCCATGAGGACGCAGGAAGGTTAGTGGTTTTACCAGCAATGGGATACCTGTAAGGAGGTTGCAGTGTAGGGCTAATATTGGCCCAGAATGGCCATATTATATATAAAGAAAACTTTTTGTGTGTGTCACATGACAGCATGTCAAGTCGACAGTCATTCCCATTGCTGGTGAAACCACTAACCTACCTGCGTCCTCATGGGATATAAGGAAGGTCTACGGCGTCGCCACCAATTTTCTGTAATTTTTAAGTTTTATTTATTCATTTTTGTAACATTAAATTATTCTAACCTATGTATGCAAACTTATTTTGTTTTTCTTTCGTTAGTAATTACAGAACAGTATAGCAACAGCACTCGGGCCTTTTAAATATTAAAAGGTGTGCTAATACGCTTACAAAATGCCTTTCAGGAACGCATTTACATAGCATCAAGGAGTGAGAAAGTCAACTGCAACGTTAATGGAGAGTTAAAACTGTAATATATGAAGGTAACTGTTAACAAAACTAATTGCTCGAGACGACCGGTCGTGTTTGTTTTATTTGCACTTTGCATTATTCAAAAGTTAACTGGCAAAAGTTTATTTTGAAGTTTATCGACTGGGAAAGAAGCTTGTTAAAGGGCAACAGTATAAAATACAGTTAATATATTAACTGATAAATATTGAATGAGTGTTATAATAGCCTCCGGCAAAAGCATGGTTACCTATAGAATTTAACAGTATACGACTTCTTACGATTGAGTGTGTGCTTCGCATGCAGTTTTCCAGGAAATAAGTAGAAATATTATGTGCGTCATACTGCAACATATTCTACGCTAGTATCTGATTACATATCGGTATCGATTGACCACCGGCCTTGCGGTGATATTCCTTATAATTCTAAAACCTAAGTATTATAATTTAAATTAGCTTAATTTTATTAAGTACCCACAGCTTAGTCCGTGTAGTTTTTTTTTTAGATAAATAGATAGACGCTTTATTGCATTCAATTAACTTAACATAATTACAAAGGACTAAACTTGGGCATTATTTTATTTTAATCCTTTGCTCATAAATCAATGGCGAGTGGAGGGAGATCAATTTGCTATGAGCAATATTGTTTTTTAGCTAGTCCCACAAAGGGGCAAAGGTCTCCCCCTCTCGTCCGCAAGCATCCCGATCCTGTGCGATCTCCGGACAATTCTTATGATGTTATTCAGGTGTTCATAATAAAAAAAATACTGAGGATGGAATTATAAGTTTGTATGCAAACATAAAATATTCCTTCATTTTAAAATATATTTTTTACATGTCAAAATATTGTACTCAATGTCGGCAAATAATTTATTTTAATGGAATGCTAATATCTATAGTGATCATATACTTTAGTTAGGTACGAGTTGGTAAGACACACAAATAGACTTGTTAACATTAACATTATGTTTTATAAACTGGTATTGTATTGTGGTGTGATTGTTCTCTGTTATAAATACAAAACAACAAAAATATTAGTATTTACATGTACGCAATGCTCTATTGTAGTTTGTTGGTGGTACAGATCTCATGACAACTCTGGTTTTGTTTTATTTTTTTAATTATCATAAAAATTATCATAATAGTAACATTTACATGTTATTTAAAGTCTGCTGTAAACAAAAAGGAATACTATAACGTTTTTTTCTAATTATTGTTATATTTAGACACTAGATGCCATGAATAATAAGTAGTTCTTAACTAAGCCAAAAATAAAGATGGAAGTATGTAATATTCGAACACTGTAACTTACATGATTCTATTATTGTCGGCTGTATACGGAAAATAACACTGACAAACACTCTGTGACTACAATGATGTTTCTTGATTTCATCTTAACAAATAAGAAGCCTTGAATTTTATAGATTAAAAGTAACGTCAATCAAAAAAATATTCTTTGTATTCGGATGAAGTCGAAAGGATATCGTAAAGGCAAAATAAAAAAAACGCAATCAGAAAATTTTAAACCACCGTAAAGCACTGTACGGCAATCGAATTCGGATCAATTCTGATTCGGTACGGCATCTCTTCCTGTAATCGCATTACAGAGTCAATGGTCCGAGAAATTATAATGATATCCGCAGAAGATTCCTCTAAATTGACGATTAAAATTTACATTCAATGGAATGATGCCTAGCTTGTTCTCTGCTAAAATTATGCTAAAGCGGTCACGCTGTGTGCCTCTCTTTCTAAAATCCTTATAGCAGATGATAACACATTACAACATGTAACATATTAACTGTAGTAGAATCAATGTTACCAGGCGCCGCCGTGGTTCACGCTTAATCTTATTTTCGCTGTACACATAAAATGCAGTATCTTATTCAGGCCAAGTTTAAAGTTTGATATACTACATAGACTCGTATCAAACAAAACCATTATGGCTTAACATTATCTCACTTAAAACCTGATTGATTCCATAAAATACTACGAACATGAAAGCCTACTTAGCCGAGTATAATCTTGTGTAGACAGACGCTGCAACCACGATCTTGTCAGTGTTAATGCATCCAATTACCCTATAGATGTCAAAGGAGGTTCGGTAATTCAATATTCTGTTACTCAGACAGATAGTTATAGCAGTGTATCTTTTGTTAAGTTACGTAAATTACTATAGTTCAATAAAATTAACTATTACAAAAATTTCACTTAGGCAATTTATATACACTCTGAGCATTAACTGGGTAGAACCTATATCCAGGGTGCAACATCTAACATTGTTCGCCGCGCCGGGAAATGAACCCCGACTTAATAAAGACAACATCACGAACTTGGTTAAATTAGAATTTAGCTAAAAAAAAGAAGCGGTACATAAGATACCGACTGACTTCGACGACCAGCCTCATCAATATTCGTCAATCTTGTCTTCTTTTGACACAAACGTAGTTTTCTTTGATCCCAGATTCGAACGAGTTTAAAAGGAGGCAAACGTTCTCCAGAAATACCTTTAATGGGACTTTTTTCTTTTTTGTATTTTTTCCCTGAAACGTTTTTTTATCGGTTTACGTAAAACTTATTAAATAATTTATTTTAACGAAACAAGTTAGTAATTCAAGTTTGCTTATAGCTTTTACAATAAATCTGTGCCAGACACGGCAACAGCGTAAAATCGCAACCATCTTCATTTAATCCTGGTGCAATTCGTTTTTAAGAGCAGACGGGTCCATTTCCACTCCGACAATAAAATCAATTTCTTTGAAAGTTCCGTCATCCGGAGATTTCCTATAATGAGACAATCCGCAGTCATCTCTATTGGCACTTTTAATGAGCGTAGTCTGTCTGTATGCGAAAGTTTATTGATATTCATAGATATTTCTTTTTTTTATAATCTTTAGATGAAGATATTAGTCGGCATGGGTTTAGAGTTAGTGATTTTAAAGTGAAATTTCGTTCCTACGTACTTCATATATAAACCCTATTTTATCTATGATTATGGCAACCGCCAGCCCAATATATCTGTGAGGCAGCGCCAGTCGATTAGGTGAAGTCACGGGCTATAGTTTGCTCATTACTGCAGGATCTTAATGTTTAACTTACATAAAAAAAGAAAGACATTTTGTGCTGCTTTATTTAATGTTTTATATAAAAATGTTAAATGCTAGATTAGCAAACAAACAAACTAGCAAACAAATTTTAAAAATATAATTTGCATTGTTCACTGATCGCTTTAAAATGACAATTTACGACAAAATTCAAAGCAATCAGTTTTTAAATTATTATACACTTTCGATTGTATATACTCTCGATTTTAATTATCAAAACAATCTTCAAAATTAGCAAAGTCATTCCAAGAAGATTATACAAGTTCGCTAAGCCAGCGCACAAATGTTAAACTTCCAACAGAGCATTATCAATATCTGATCCAAACTATTTGGTTTGCGTCCCTTCCTGTGGTCAGATCAGATAGAGGGTGGAGCCATGACGTTAGGGGTTGTCCACATTGTTTAGTCGCAAAATATAAGGAATAAGGAATAAAAATAAATTGGGGTTAGGTCAAATTTTTTTAAATACCTCACTTACTACGACGGCAAGATAAATGAGATTTTCGCTGGCACAACCAATCGCCTATCAAACTTATCAGTCTTGTCTTGTGTTTCCGTTTATTTGGACATTCGTAGAAACTTTGATTTTAGTTGTTATCCTATCATATTCAGTCGCCTGGCCACATACTATTATGTAGTGAGGGTACATACATAATATTTACCGATACCGATAGCAGTTGACTTTAAGATATAAAAATGCAATCATTTTCTTCTTCAATACTTTTAATACTGCTAGAAGATGGGCCTCCCTGGTGTCTCTACGTTTAGTAGCCTCGCAGCCTTCCCAGGTCATTCGGGCGTTAATCTAGTAATGGACCGAGCGTCGCCGCCGGTCTCTTTGGGACGCTCCTACCTTTCGCTTCCCAATTGCACACAAAGTAAAGGCTCGACTTGACGATTACTTTTAATTTTTATTTTGAAAATGTCCAATGCAATAATAATAAATACATCTGAACATACAGGTACTAAGCGGAGACATAGTGTTTATAGGCTAAGGTTCTCAATTCTCATGCGAACATTGCCAAGTCTAAATGGGCAGTAAAAGCGAGATACTATCTGCGGCCGCTGCTTCTCTCCTATCAAACAATAAACTTGCGATATTGCTTTCACGTTTAACTTTGCACGCAAGTTTCGAAGTTTACCAAATTTATGTTCGGGTTAGAATTTATTGATTACAAGTATACATCAATCGACATAATGGTACATTTTAGACAATTATATAATTCTGGTTTAAAAGTTGTGTTTCATAATGTTTAGCAAACTAAAGAAGTTATTTGAAGTTATTATGCCTACATTAACAAAATTGAAACATCAGTCTAGCTTCCAATTTCACGACAAGACGGATGACACAAAAACCCACCGAGCGTCATTTCAACGACACAACACAACACTCCTCCCCATCGATTTAGGTCACCTCGAAAGACTTCGCATTCTAGACTAGAACACTGAAGGGAGCCATTACAGTTATTAGCCGTAAAAGAAGAGTTTCGAGTTACAACAAATTATTTTCAACACTTTTATATTATGAGATTATGTTGGATGGTAGCACCAGATAGTGGTCTGGGGTAGGCATTTGTTCAGAAGTAGATCCTTGTCCTTTGGCTGAGACGATGGTGAATAATAATAATAATAAAACGCATCACACTCAGAGCCCCTAATTAGAAAGAACCTGTATCTAGGGTGCCTGAAACACACACAGAGGCGAACATCAAACCCAGACCGAAAACAAACATCCATATTAATCATAACAATATTCGCTTCGCTGGGAATCGAACTCAGGTGCACACCGCTTCTCGGTCCACATTACTGCCAACTAAGCTACGGAGCATACAAATATTATGTTTATTTACTAAAAGCTTTACTGCAAAACGTTGAGGTGCTAAAAATTTTAGCGCAAACTTAAAGTTTTAACTAATATAATAAAATTTAAACTTATAAGAAATTCCATAAAAGGCATTGTTGCAGCTCCGGCGCTAAACGAAAAGAACAAAGAAGTCCGCAGAGTATCCCGAGGAAAACTTAATTTAAAATTCCGTACATTATTCCAATGAACGTCAATCCCGACACTTAGGAAGATTCCCCTTGCGAGGAGCGAATTGCAGTAGAAAATTATAATCATATTAAAAGCTATTGGTTTGGAAAATAAATACGTATTTGGAAAGATGGACGCCAGTTTCGTTTTCGTATCAACAAGACCGAAATAAACCAACAGGAAAAACATTTATTTTTTCTTTCTTGTTCTTCCCCAAACGTGTCAGAAGTCTCCCGTAACAAACACAAACATTGATAAAGTGGTGAATATTTCATAAGGCGACTTACAAAAATTGGATACAGGGAAACGCGGGATTGTTTTTCCTGTACCTATCTTATTGAATTAAATAAACATTGATGTACCAATTCCAACGTTCATATTTCATTAAAAAAAAAGCATTATTAATCATAATGCAGACTGAAATAACACTACTTATACCATTGGAGTAAACCAACAGACAAATAAAACCAAAACCTAATAAGTGCTAATAAATGTTCAATTGAAATAAATTTCTATCATAACCAGTGGTGCTCGCATCATACAAATAAAGCTAAGTGACTCAGGTTCGTTATTTCTCCCGACCCAGTTCCCTCACGAGTCACAGCGGTTGTCAGGAGACGGGAAAAGGTTAAAATCACCGCAAACGTCACCGAGACCCGCGCCCAAATTGCTAATACGAACCTCTGAGACGTAGATTATCTCACCTAACGACACTTGCGTCAGCGTACTTACGTAATGGGGTACTGTCTGAACCTTTTCGTCTGGCTGGAGGGTTCTTTGTTCTCTTTAGCGTTGACAGAGTTTACACAATCGTAGAGATTATGTACCACCCAAGTCAAAAATAGCTATGGAAAGGTCAAACAAAAAGGTCAATGATAGCGCTTGTAACGGTTCAGTAAACGTCCGGACGTCCCCTACATTGAGCACGACGAGAAAAGAATCACAAGCGAAAAATAAAATAGAAGAGGCGATATTAATATTATCTCCAAACCTTGAGAAGAAATGGTAGCTATCATCGAGGCGCATAATGACGCAAACAATGGGAGCGATGTCAACAAACTTTCCCACTGTGGTGTCGTAATGACTAATGAGTCAGGGACAGTCGTTAACCCCCGGTCTGTTAAACAATTTGGAGCAAACAATCAGCTCAATGATGGGAGAGGCGATTTAAACGAGCGAGCTAGTGATATTACGACCGCAGCAGACGGCTACGTTGACTCATGCGCCGAGAATCATGTCAAGTTATAATATAAAAGGTTAATCTCTAAAACTGCAGACGCAAAGAAAATACTCTGACACTGATCAATACAAGTTAATAAGCAGAATTGATCTCTATTAATTATGAGTAGCGTGGTGCTATTTTAGATTTATATCTTGATATTTTGCCAAGCGACAGACGCGTTGATAATAGTGGAAACAATACAGGTTCAATGATCCGTAGCGGAGTGTCTTTCACTTTTCATTAACAATTAACACAAAATGCAACTGGAATAGAATTATATAAACATTTCAACCAACAAATAGACAACCTGTAAATAACTTAATAAACTTAGAACGAACAGGTGATCACAGCTTACTTACCTAGCAGTTGTTATCAACGTTAACTACATGACACACATACAAAAAGCTAGCTGGGTCAACAACACTGGCGAAAGTTGAAATGACTCACATTGTCGTGTAAAATCGATGGCCATATAAAGATAGTATTATCTGTAATCAATAAAATTCTGTGTCGAAATGGAAAACGAAAACAGAGGTGTCCTATCTTGGGCACTGACAAATGGGCTACATATTATCATGCATAAAGTGGAATGTCGTAATAAACGTCTCGCCAGTCCAACGAACCCGGTAACGAGTCGTCGCGTTGGTTACAAATATAATAATTGAGACAATGAAGATGGACGAACCGAACCGAAATAAACAGACCTCAAGCAGAACAAAAATGCAAAATATGCAGAGCAGTGTAAATACACAGCACAATGCAGCTCTACATATAGAAGAGGACTTCACAATGAGATTGCGTCGGGAGGTAACAAAGCTGTATGGTCTGGTGACTCAACGTACCCGCATATTTTACTAGACATTTTAGGCGCAATTTGTTCAAGCTGTCGATTAAAAATTTGATACAAAGTCGTTGAAGGGTAAGTGGGGCGAGCAGCCGTCCGCGCGGATGTCGACTATCAATCAAGTAGGAGATAATTTAGACGTTGAACCCTGGTTGGTGACGCGTGCCGGAAGATAGCGATTCGAGGCAGCTATGCTTAGATAGGGGACGCCTAGTTTTATACGAGATACTCTAATAGACGTTGATTGATCGGATTTGTTTACGCATTTATAGGAAAACTAGAGGCTGCCCCGCGGTTTTTCCCGCGAAGATTTCTCATAAACACAAAATTCTCGTTTTTTCCCGTTCCCGTGGGAATTTCGTGAAATCCCTTCTTAGTGCTCACCTACACTTCCTAAGGAACCTACATGCAAAATTTCAGCCCGCTACGCCCAGTAGTTTCGGCTCTGCGTTGTCTGTCAGTCAGTCAGTCAGTCAGTCAGTCAGTCAGTCAGTCAGTAACGGAAGAGTTTTATATATATTGATAAGTGGGAAAAACTTTTCTTAGAAATAATTTAGAGCGGCAATTACTTATGAGAGAACAATTTTTAGATAAAGTTCAACCGCAAGCTTTGCGCAACCTGCAAAGCAACTTAAAACTAGCAATTGTACTAGGCAAGCAGGAGTCATCAGGCGAACGCCGTTTAAGGAGAACCGGTACACTTTACCAGAGTACTGATTCATGATACGAAGGTCGTCGTTCGCCTGTCCGCCTGGTGGACTTCCGTTACAATTATGTACTCATTTTTAATTAAATAAAAATAAACAAACAGCTAAGAAGTTTTAAATTAAATAAAAGGTACTAACGTGCATACCCCACTACAATTTACAATACCAAGAGCTTGAATAAGTATCAAGATCATGAATACAGATTAACCTGCTGATTGATACAACCTGTCAAGGTGGAGGTAACACTTCATCAAACAATGGCTAATTGCTGCCGAGAAGATGGCCAAATAAATTAACGTCAAATTATCACCAGATAGTGTACAAAAGCGAGTTAAGTTACGCGGTGTTATTAGCTGCTCAGCTACTGACGTGACAAATTTCAGTGTTTATGTTAGCACAAATTCGTACCAGTGTTTTTCCTCCAGAGAGCACGTTTCCTTTAATTCCGCATGCGGTAAAGGCTTAAAACTTAAGTTATGTTCGTCGTGATCGTGATACATCGTCCGCTGTGACGTCCGTTACATAATGGCGTCGTGATTCACACACGTTCTTTGTTAACATAAATATTCATGATATAAACAAAGAATACTTAAGAATTTGCATAGCTATAGCTTGCTGCAGTAAATAGGCTTCATATTAATAAAGTTAAACGAATGGCATTCATTCAGATGTCATTATTTAATAACAATTGGCGTAACAAGTAACAGTTTTAAAAAAATTATACAATAGAGAGATTCTAATGGCGTAGGTTGTAATTCCAATTCCAAATTAAATATGGATATTGTGTAATAAATTTTCACTGATTGCTTCCGACAAAACACTTTATAATACAATTAAAAACAAACCTAATAAATTATTAAGTGAAAACTGTAGCGGTATTGTAAAAAATAAGAATATATTTCGCATTATTACCAGTGATGAATAGGCCGCCTCCTCTGAAAAGCAGATTCCTGGAAATTATTTTTCACAACGTTAATAAGCGGCCGACGCGACCTTAATAACTTTTTTAAGACATTATAAGCGAGAATTTGGCCTAAACAGCTATTTATCCTTTGCTTTGATTGATGGCCATTATTAGCGGTTAAGCAAAAATTCATTAAAATAATAACTAAAACATCTTGATAAAATTTATAAGATTTAGAACAAATTAATTTCAGGACCTAGCATCTCATTCGAATTTAGTTTTATGATTCATTAAAAAAACATTCCGTACACTAAATATAATTCTGGAGCTTGTTGATCTAAATAAAGACTGTAGAAAGTTGAGTGTATGAATAAATAAAATGTGGTGTCAGTATCACTTTTGCCTATATGCATTTTCCTGCGCCATTGTTTTTTAATTTCATTAAAGTTTACAGATTTTTTAAAAGCACCAATTTGAATCATCCCGCAGCAATTATAATTTTTTAATACATCTTTCAGGGATAAAGGAATGGATAAAAATAAACAGCCCTTGCGCTAAATAATAGAAGTAATTTTCAGGACTAAATTGCTTTGGTATTTTCGCGACTTGTCCGTGTCGACTCAACTTACTTTACTCTCGACTTTCACCCTCTTCTAATTTCTTATTTTATTTGTGCATTTCATCGTTTTAGCTAGATTAAAGAGTCGTTGGTTTAAATATATAGGAACTCCCTTCGTTTTAATATTTAGGTACTTGATCATATATTTTATATTCGCATTACTCTGCAAGATTCATAAAGAGATCCAGTCTTTATACATACTTTTTTACTTTAATTTCAAAGCAATAATCCATATTAGTATAGTATAGAATATACTTATTTCCAAAAGCTTTCTTAACCACCAGAAGGCACCAAACTGATGCTGTCAACGCGAACTAATTTCAGTATGCAAAATTACAGTTTATAGTTTATTCAGAAACAAATTTTCTTTGTAAACATTTTAATCTAATTAGCATAATAGAAAATCTTGGAGTCAAGTATTCAGACACTTGGGGTACGGTGGCAGATGCGTTTTCATAAAATGCAAAGTTTACTGAAACAATAAGGCGCGTTGTGTTGAGCTATTATAATTAACCACTCTCAGAGCTATTTTAACAAATAAAAATTATACTGATTGATTAACATTATACTGGTTGATTAATTAACAATTATAATGATTGTCAGACTTTTCAGACATACTTTTACTAAATTATTAAGTTTCTTACGTCGTCTTAAAGTAGTTAATTCCAAATAAGGTAAACTTAGACCAGCAATAGCACATAAATAATCGAAGCAGAATACGAAACGCATCATCACCAACTCTTTAAGGGTAACGCAGACTCCGAAAGTCAACGCAAACCTTGTTTTCTGTTCGTCCTTACATCCTTACAGCGTCGATTTAGTGTGAAATCGTGATTGAGAGAAACTTAGTCATAACATAGACATAGAACGTCGAATGGATAAAATATTAGAAATAATCTCGGATAGGTTCAGCAAGCCGGCCTTAAACAAAGATCTAGTAACCCCCACCTTATTAAGTATACAGTTTGCACATGTTGTCGCCGAGGCGTCAGGTTGCCGGGGCGTCAATAACGCGCTATGAGATGGGATGGGCACCGTGGGTGTTTAGTAGAATGTGTGTTTGCATAATCTAAAGTGGTTGCAGTTAAGAAGGGCTGCTCTACCGGTTTGTTAGACGAAGGAATACATCTTTATCTTGAATTGGCAACTAATGTCAGGTTAACAAAAGGGTTAACTTATAACTAGCCATTTAACTAGCCCGGTCGGCACCGTAGGAAAAAATCGGGTTTGTTGAAGAGGGTCGGAAGTTATTCTAACTTTGATATTGTTTCGCTGATTTTTGGGTACAATGTAGGTACAATGTAAATGCGAATCTATTTTGTTTAGAGCGAAAAATGTTTAAAATGCTACTTTACATACAAAATTTGACCCCAATTTTATGTAACGGCTATTTTTAACTCTTAAGATAACGTTACTGTAGATAGACATTGTAATTACAGGCTTACACTGTTTAAATAGATTAGTTAAAGAGAATGTGTATTCAAACCAATGTCGTAACTTCACACTTTGCCAACTATAAACAAAGATAAAGTAATAATTTTAACGATCGAAATGAAATGCTTAAAATACCAAAATCACGAGTACACAAACATCAGGATTTACGTGTTTCTTTAATTTGTGTTATTATCAAAAGAAAGGAGGGGAGTGTTCGTAGCAGGCGAGTGCATGGGAGTTCCTGGTTTACGTTTAAAACGAAAATAAACAGATAAACACGCAATTAATTCACGCTCTCGTGAAGGAGGCAAAAGAGAACGTTAATTGCTGTTGTTTGTCAACTGTACTGTGATATAGGAGTGTGATTGCGAGGATTTCCTACGAGTGCCGTAAACAGTAACAACTTCAGATATTCACAAATGATCTGAATTTCGCAAATTAAAATCTGCAAAGCGATCTATTTTTTGCGAAATCGAGTTTTTTGATTAATTTAAAGGACAAAAATAATTCAGAGCAAGAACTTTAGTTATTTATAATACTAACTCTCAAATCCTTAAACAGAAAGGTCCTTTTTGAAGTGTTAAGACGTTGAAAAAAAAGTTGCAGAACAATTTAAATATAGGTTTAAGGTTTTAAGTATTCGAAACTTAATCAGTCTCCAAACAAAATGTATAAATGGTACTCACATAATCTGCCAAAGCTCAGGGACAGTCTTTTCCGGAGCTTCTGCATTTTGCTCATGGCGCCGCCCCTCTTTTCTCTCATTGTCACGCCTGAAAACAAAGGAAAGAAATATTTAATTAATTATTAAAGACCAACTCTAACAACCTCTCAAATCAATTCCTTTATGAAAATATTATTTTAGCCCGGCCTCGGGTGGGGAGATAGAAATTGTTCAAAGAGAAACATGTAGCCATTTAATTAAAATGTAAGTAGCTGTTCATAATTATAAGATAATAGATTAATTGAGTACACACTTTTCATTATAAATTCGTAAACGATTAACGTCACGGATAAAAAACGGCCTATTGTAAATATGAATGGGTCGTAACTTTCATTGGATAATTGGTTTAAAAAATTGTTTTGAAAAACTAAAGATCGCATGTTATATTGGATCATTGATTTACAAATCTCATTAAGAGTGATTTATTAGATAATATTTTAACGACCGTTTAACAAACAAAGTTTCAGTCAATAAAGTAAGTATTATAAAAACACTACACTAACAATATGAAGCAGTGACCTGAACATTTACTAATTTTAAAAATAAAACTAAACTTAAACCAAAAACGTTACATGTTCATGACTCTTGTTTTATAGCAATGATCCTTAAGATGTAACATTAAACCGACCACAACTGAGTAACATAAAATCACCGTTCCGTATTCCCCTATCTCTTAAAGAAAGAGGAATGGGGAGGATCTTAACACAAGCCAAGCTCGGAGGAAGCCTTTGATCCGTTTAGTTTAGAGAGTAACGAGTTGCATTGATGTTGAGCAGATACCAAACTAAATATATTATGATATGTATGAACATATATTTGTATCCATGCTGTTTCACCAACAACCAGCTATCGCGTGCGAAGCAGATATTCACCAAACTAATTAGTTAAGAGTAATTTACTGAAGGACAGCCGCTTCATTTTGCTTATGAATAGCTGCCGATATAAAGTATGATTAATTTACTAATTTCAGAAACGAATTGTTCCACGACATAGAGCTGTAGCTTAATGGGTCTTAAAGCACAACAATGAGACTAAGCAAAAAATGACACATTTAAAATTGTTTTAAAAAAACCAAGCTGTTTCAGAATAAAATGGTAAAATTTAATCAAACTATTAACATTCTTCAAATCGTACAATAATTTTGTTTGTGACAAAACCACGTACAAACAGCCTTGCCGCGCCAGTATGTTTGCTTCATTTTTAGATGTCCACAGAGAACGTTTTGTTTAGTAAACAAACACTGCGATCGCAGCCGGCTGTCGATCGCCAAACGATGTGCAGCGAAAACAAAACACGTCATTTCGGTTACTGAATACAATCCTGACACTGACGAAAATTGGTGACGAATTGCTTTTAGCGAAAGATTTATTATTTTGCTTAATTGACTGACAACCTGACATTGAAATAAAAAAAAATAAGTGCCTTTTGTTGACTGAATAACACCAGATCCCATTATTACACAGCCTTACAACTTGAACGTACCTACCTACTTTTCTAAGTTGGGCAAGTTAGCATATTTCTATATTGAAATATTGTTAAGGAAAGTAAAGCAATATTTCAAACTACATACAAATATGTTAGATGAGCCAGTGTAATCGTCTAATAGGACTTTACAACGTTGGAAGGATTTCAGAAATGCTTCGCATTCTTCGAGCATTCCCTTTGATGGCGCCTATGCCAAACATGTTTCACTCAGCTCTACATTCTAGCTAGCTAAGCTTTATGGCTTAGGTATGCAGACGTACGATTTGGGGAATTCAATTGTAATTTATTGAGCATCACACTATCGCCGTTTATCAAAGAACGGTTCATAAGGTTAAACAAAAAAAAAACAACAGGATGTATGATAACAAAACTAGGAACCAAATATAAAATATATTACTATATTTTATAAATATAAGTATTTTTAATATAATATAGATAGATAAAATATTTATTTCAGTAAGCAATACACACACACATAAATTAAATTAACAATAAATACAATAAAATAATAAAAAAATACAATACTACAAACATGTTATTTTAAACAAATTTACACACAGTTTATATATAATGGTTTTGCGTAAAAAAGACCTATGAAACCTTCCTTAAACCTATAAATTTAAATTTATTCGGGAGAGTAGTAGTAGTCAAGTAAAAAACACGGTTCAACGGTTATTTACGACGAATGACTGTGTTTGTGCAATGAAATTTTTATATATATCGATGTCGCAGTCGTAATACTTTACGCCGTAACTGTCGAGGTACCAATGAACCATTTTTACACTCAATTCATTTCAGGTCAAAAGGGTCAGAGATGTTGTTTTTTAATCCATTAGCAAAATCTTAGAAATAACAGGAGACAGGACACGTGAATTATATAAGTGATCTGAAGTCAACACTTTCATTGTAATTTTATCGTAAAAAACTGGCTTAAAACAATGGAAAGTTATACTGTATACGGGTCGATTTCTCTATCTTATCTCAATACTGAAGCAATTTAACATTATTTAGCGTGTGAAATTAGTGCACGATAATAATCTCGTAGATTACAAAGTGAAAGACGGAAAACACGAGGTCTTTTGCTGTTAAATTTCGATTTGGAATCTTCGGAATTTCAATTTGAACGAATGTGCAGTTGAACTAGATAAAAAAAGTGCCATCTCATTTCCTCTTTATTTTTGGCCGCACGCCCAATGGTGCAGGAGCAGGACCCGCAACCCGCATCCATTCAATCCGGTTTATTACCGAACAGTATAAAAAGACAATAATCCACTGTAACTTTGCGACTACCCGCGTGCACGGTGGCGCAACGATGAAGCTGTCAGATATCATACGACGTAAAATTTTAATGAACTGAAACGTAATATTTGGCTTCCGTATGTTTTCTATGATCAACGTCCCCGTTGTAACACTTTATTACAAGTAACTCACGTTTACACCTGTCGAAGTCTTTATGGTCTGCAACGTTATCCGTGCGTGAAACTTACGTGCCACTAAACAGAAGGCTTACAGAAAAAAGGCAATGTAATAATAACATTATCGATGTTTACACATCTGGAACGCCTCAGTTTACCTGTATCGGGGCGTCGTCGTCTGGGTACATCGACCGATATGGTGTATAGAAGTGGGATTCCTTGGATAACCGAATATCGGGGTCGAATTCGACGCCACTCGCGCGTAAGTCAACAAAACCTGGGTCCGTGACAACAGCGGGAGGTTACGGCAAACATTCACTACGAGACGCTATCTAATCTGCGATGAGGACAATGTGAGCATACATGCACGAGAACGTTAAATTATAATAATATTAATAATGCAGTGCTTGTAACGTTTGGCAGGCGTCTCGTGTGGTTACTAAGCGTGTGACAGTGTTTACACAGATAGATGGAAATACGTGCTCACGAGAGGCTGGAGACATCAATAATTTACTAAGAACATAATGCATAACTCAGAGAGATAGCAAGTACTGTATGTAAAGGAACACAGGGCGGGCGCCTTCCGCAGTGAAAACAGTTCATATACCAATTGAAGACTATTAGCTGTCATTAATGATGCATTGCCTCATAAAGCGGGGCCGTGCGAGTACTGTAAAGACTGGAGAGCAATTTATGAGGGAATTTACGATTCATAAATCTACCGCCAGCCGTCCTTAGCTTCCTGGAGAAACAAGAAATTTGAATTCTACAGCCTACAGTCGATGCTTTCTGTGGTACAGTTGTGTTAATATCATAAAGTAATTTATTAATAAAAGGTCTTGCCTGAAATAAAGCGTTTTACGTTAAAATCACGATCCCTAAATACGCTATCACTATAAAATACTTCGTAGAACCCCTTATGGTATCACTCAGGCAGATAAACAAATATAATAAAATCTGACCAAAAACCCAAATCCTGCGGGCCCCCGCAGACATCTGAATCGGAAAACGAAATTTAAAAGTCAAATAGGGACATACGGAAGTGGCTTATTCCGCAAACCATTCAGCACTTCATTTCTTTTTCCAATAAAGCGCCATTTACATGTCAAAAGCATTCAAGGCCCTCCGATTTGTTACTTTAAATAAATTAGATGACAAATCACTTGACTGTGGTTCGAAGGAGTTGGTACTTCAATCATTCACAATTTCACAATTGAAGTGCTTGTTTAAAGTGTATATGACTTATAACTTCAGTAGCGAGATAAAAAAACGTACAGTAGAACGTATTTTTGTTTGAAGGTACAATAAACGGTATTGATGCAAGATGAAGAGCAAAGAGAGGCTATTTTGTCGAACTGCATTAAAGGCTAAATTCAAGTCAATGAGAAGGATGAAATAACTCTCTAACGATAAAAAAAATACAAAAACAAAGAAACTTAATATATGACCTTGACTATGAGTAAGTTGACAAAAGGCGACCTTGTCTCTTAGGTGGTCAAGAAAGAAGATATAATGAAGAACATAAAAGTATGGCATTTACTCTACGAACTAGATCAGTGCTCTCAAATATGAAGACGAAGGCAATTTATGTTAAGAATGTTTCATATATTAGCGTTAAGAATTGTAATATTGCGAGTATTAAGTAAAGTATGACACAAGTATGATGATATAGGGGGGACTTAAACATTTGAACTATCGCAGTGCATACCAGTTTAATCCTCTGAAATGTAGTCCATGTTAGAATAGTTTCCGTATGGATGAACTAATTCGCAACACCCACGGCTTTGTGACACATCGCAACAACTTGATAAAACTGTGTCGACTTGTTTAGGCATAGTTGTTAGAGCTCATTTTAAATAAATTAATAATTGTGTCCTGTCCTCATATTTTATTATTTATATAAAAAAATGTAACAGAACAAGTACCGTATAAAAACGTGTTACTGAAAGCGTTTTAACGCTAGTATTTTTAATGTTATTTTTTACTTACTTATTTTTACCAGACTAGGTTTTGCTTTGGTTTGCTTAAGGTTATCAGTTGAACTTTGTGATTGTTTTCACTGGTATTCCTTGACAGGCAGGAAAGCCTGAGTTACAACCAGGTTTGGAAAAGCCATCGTAAAAGCCTTACATATACGTTCCTAACTATTATATTATCGAATAACAGATTGCAAAAGAATAAAAAATATTGCAATGCTAAAGTGACAAAATTTTTGATGTCTTGAAAATATGATGCTAAAAAGTCTTACTGAAAAGGCTTATTACCTTCGCAATCTCGAAATGTCGAAACTATCGACAAGGCGAGAAGATATAGCGACATCGAACTGATACACGTAGGTGCACATGTTATCCCGCCCACGAGAGCTGTTGCAATATTCCAAGATGTCAGTACAAATACAAAACTATCTGCTAATACATGAACCATGTTTTAATATAAAGTTAAATCCGATTTAACTTTGATCAAGTGGGTTTCTTTGTAATCAAATATGTACCTATACTTTATACATTTATATTTTGGCGCGTTGCATGCAACAAATATTCAAACACAATCAAACAAACAGCAAAAAAAAACATTCAAATTGCATTGCATTGCAAAACATTCCAGCCAGAATCAAAACATTTAATTGCGACTGAAAAAACAAAAGAGATCAGACGAACGCCAGATCTGCAAAGCCAATAAAAGCTTCCGAGTAACTTATCTGTCAATAGATTTGGAATGTAAACTAGTCTAAGAGTGTATCGAGGCCTTCTATCAATAGGTGACCGTGTTCCAGCCAGTGGCAGTCGTGATAGCTAAAGGTGAGAAAGTGGTCCGACGGCCTTGCCCGCAGCGATCTGACTGGAACTCCCGCTGAGTGTGACGAAAAAACGGAAGGAGCTAAAGAAAGACAAGCATAGCTTACTTCTGAAGAAATAAAATGCTGATCAATGGATCAACTGTTTTTACAACTTACTACAAACTAAGGAACTACTAAACTTTGATTTAATTCTCCAGTAAAACCTAATCTGAGCTGACATCAAAGTATATTCAAAATCAATATTTGGTGAATGGTGTAATTTGCACTGTGCGGTTGTGGCAAATGTTAGATTTTAAAGCTAGATCTGATTGAACACTAATCAGATAAAATTCCGATGATTTAATCATACAGTGCATGCGTCGTTCGGTCCCCATTTGCGATACTAAAATCATTATAAACTGAGTGACTAATCCGTGTACTGGGAATTGGTTTAATAGCTGAACAAAATAAAATGCAGTTTAGGTGGTCTGACTAACGACCAGGAAAACAAAGTAAATCCTCGTATTTAGTTATTTTAAATATAGCTTGAAACTTGTGGACAGTCTGAGAGATACCTTTATGTATAGATCAATTTATGCAATGCATGCAGTTAAGAGTTATGACTAAGAATGAACTCTGAAGTTTCTAAGAATGAGTCCTGCGTTTGGAATTCCACAACTAGGGTACGTATAAAAGATACTTGAAACGAAGCAAATAAAAAATATATCGATGCTAATAACGAGTGAAGTGTTAATGATGATGACGGGACTTTAAATCAAAACATCATCGCCACCAACGTAGGCTAAAATAAAAATAGCATCAATACTCCTGTTGAGACCTACAAGAGATGCAAGGCGCTAAACTGCAACGAATGGTAGCGGCCATAGCTGTGACGTGTAGGGGTCGCGTCATCAACGTCCAATCACAGCGCGGTACCATGACGTGATAGTTCGACTAGCCAGTACTAACCCTCTGAAACTTTGTCTTTGTATAGAAGCCATTGCACGCACGCTTCTCGCTGCGCTAATTTTGTAATTTTACTAATTAAATTTCAAATAAATAATAATCTCAAGCAGTAATCGTGGTTCTTAATCATAAAACGAGGGAACAGAGCTATCGAAAGGAACATCTGGACCTCCGAGACGGATATTTCGCCTGACCACGCTACCGCGACCTGGGATTCGGGACTTATCCTGAAAGAAAGCGCTATCAAGGAGCCTTCACACTACTGCGCTATTGGAGAGGAGTACAGGCTGGAGTACTGGACGACGACTACCTGGAAGATCTGCGCATCAATATCGACTTCTTCGGTACGGTCAACCATCCTGCCCATCCTAACCTCCTCCGCTTCACCTGTGTGATCTCGTGTGTTTATTCATTCCAGTGTGCCGCTTAATTGCGCTGCGATTGATTTGAGTGTGCATTGTCTACGTCTGCCTACTGTCAGCTTCGCCAGCTGCCCATTCTACGAGTTCACGGAGATTCTACTTCGCAGTGAGTACCCCTGTGTTCTTACAATCCTTCCAAGATGAGCAAATCTGATTCAGAATGTGGCAGTGCTAATGTAGGTGCTGGGGTTAGTAGCAGGTCAAAGTCTCCCTTCACTCTTACAGTTGAAGGTGATGACGTTATTAGTCAGACCTATAAGGATCTAATAAGGAAAAGGGGTATAATTAAGGGTCGAATGACTAAATTATCTAATCACATTAAGTCGTTGGAGACAGAGCAAGAGTTACCTCTCAAAACGTTGATAGATCTAAAGTTACGCGTAGAAAGCCTGAAAGATATATTCTCTGAATACAACAGTGTGCAGTCAAAGATTGAACAGCTAGTCTATGAAACCGATCTGGACGAGCAGTTGAATCAAAGGGATATATTCGAGACCTCTTATTTCAACATTGTTGCTCAAGCTCAGTGCATTTTAGATGCTCATGACAATAATACTCGTTGCGATGACCCAAACAACTCCTATGGTAAACTGCAAACCATTAAATTGCCAACAATAACCCTACCTACCTTTGACGGTTCATGTGAACGCTTTTTACAGTACCGTGATACGTTCTTATCGCTTATACATAACTCCAAGCAACTTTCTAAAATTGAAAAGTTTCACTATCTAAAATCTTCCCTGAAGGGAACTGCTGCATTAGTCATAGATCAGGTCGAATTTTCAGCCGATAATTATCAAATCGCATTAGACTTGTTGCTTTCTAGGTACAATAACAGTGACCTACTTATACACAATCACGTCAAAGCCCTATTTTCCATACAAAAATTGCCGAAAGAGTCGTCCGCTTTGCTTAGAAAGCTGATTGATGCAATTATGAAAAACTTACGCGCCTTAAAAGTATTAGGTGAACCCACAGAGTCATGGGGCACCCTTATTAATTTCATAATTGTATCAAAGCTTGATGACGTAACCGAGCGGGAATGGGAACAACACAAAAACATGGTGTTGAAGCGAAGCAGCGACTCTCCGACTAAGATAACGGTTGATGACCTGCTAAACTTCATTACGATGAGGGCTGACATGCTTGATACTATTGTGGTCACCCATAGCAAGCCAGGTAGTGGAACGCAAAGTAACAGCGCTAATTATAATAAAATAGGCAATGTAATGCATAAAAATAATAATGATAAAATTCATTGTAATATTTCTACTGAAAAACCTAAATTTAATAATAATTTCCGGTTCAAAAGAGAGTGTCTTATGTGCAAGTTAAATCACCCTCTTTATTCGTGTCAAAGTTTCCTTGACACTACACTCGATTATAAAATAGATTTTATTCGTAGTAATAATCTTTGCGAAAATTGTTTACGTTCCGGTCATAGTAAAGGGGATTGTAGGTTCGGGCCCTGCAAGTTGTGTAATCAGAAACATAATTCATTAATTCACAGTAATAGTGATAACGCGACGGTCGCTATGCCCATGCAGAACACACCTGCGCCGGTACACAAGCAACCTGTAGGCACACATCCGTCACCACACATCTCTCAACTCGCATCAAACCCGGTCATTAGTAATCACACCGATATAGTTACTTCGAATAAAATTCAAACATCTGACACTCACATACCAAACACGCAAACTATTCTACTATCAACTGCCCTAGTCGAAATAGCGGATAAATTTAATAATTTTCATTTAGCTCGTTGTTTACTCGACTGTGGCTCTCAGCGGTGTTTTATAAAAACATCGCTTTGTACAACGCTCAACATACCATGCATACAGTCCACTCAGAAAATTCGAGGTGTAGGTAACACTATCACACAAGCTACGCAATCTTGTGACGTCACAATCCGGTCACTCCACGATACATACAGTACGCAAATAAATTGTATTGTGCTGCCCTATATAACGTCACCGTTACCTGCAGTCTCCCTACAAAGCGCTAATTTTAAGGTTCCTTTGGAATGTCAATTAGCTGACCCGACATTCTTCGAGAGCAACCCCATAGATATCCTACTAGGCGCCGATATCTTTTGGGACTTGCTCAATGACGGGAAAATGCGACTTCCAAACGGGTCCGTCTTGCAAGAGACTAAATTAGGATGGATAATATCCGGACCTATCAATCATAATGCGCATGATAGAAGTATCCATTGTAATTTTAGTCAATCTATCGAGGCACAGCTTCGACAGTTCTGGGAACTAGAGGAAGTTCCTAGGTTACATGAAACCCGCTCAGAGGAGGAGATAGCTTGCGAAAACCATTTCGTTAAAAATACAAAGCGCGAAAAGGACGGAAGGTTTGTCGTGGCTATTCCTTTAAAGGAGCCTCCTGCTGCCTTGGGAAATACGCGAATCCAGGCAGAGCGTCGTTTCAATGCGCTAGAAAAAAGATTACAACGCGATTCTACGCTTAAAAAACTTTATTGCGAGTTCATGCACGAGTACCTAGCATTAGGGCACATGTCGCGAATAAATACCTACCCAGACACGCATTACTTTATGCCCCACCACGGAGTTTACCGCGAGCACAGTACGACTACGAAACTCCGCGTCGTGTTCGACGGCAGCGCAGCCTCCACGTCCGGCAAATCTGTTAACGATTTACAGCTCGTAGGCCCGCCAATACAAGGAGATTTGTTTGCGATACTCCTGCGCTTCAGGCAGCATAAGTACATTGCGTGTGCTGATATAGCAAAGATGTACCGACAGGTTCTAGTCCGCCCTGAAGATCGAAATCTTCAGCTTATTCTTTGGCGGGAAAACCCGTCCGATCCGATCGATGTTTACGCCTTAAACACGGTTTCGTACGGGACTGCGTCCGCGCCATTTCTAAGTTGTAGGTGTATAAAACAGCTGGCCTATGAATGTAATGAGCCGCTCGTTAGCCAAACTATAGCTGAAGATATATATGTTGACGATTATATTACGGGGTTAGACGATAAGGAACAGCTGTTGCGATTATGTAAGGATGTGTCTGAGGTTTTACGGTCTGGATGTTTTCCTTTGAGAAAATGGGTTTTTAATTTTGAATGCGATATGTCCCAGGTGCCCCTTGACTTCTCAAAGTCACTCGCATTGTCTGAACAGAGTCATTGTAAAACTCTCGGTGTAAACTGGAGTAATGCAAGTGACGAACTTTGTTATAACACACAAGCATGCCCGGAGAACAATGAAATAACAAAGCGCTTCATGTTGTCCTCTGTTTCGCAGGTCTTTGACCCGCTAGGCATGCTAAGTCCATACATAATGGTCGCTAAAATCCTTTTACAAAAATTGTGGCTTGTAAAGATAGGGTGGGATGACCCAGTGCCACGTGACGTCATCAAGTTGTGGCAAACTTTTGTCAACAACTTAACTGCGCTTGAACTTATCCGTATTCCACGGCATGTCATAGGCCGTGATCCGGTGTATATTCAAATGCACATTTACACAGACGCGTCAAACTCTGGTTATGGCAGTTGTGTGTATATAAGAACTGTATGCCAGGATTCATCGGTCGTGGTGCGGCTGCTATGCTCCAAAGGAAAGGTGGCCCCTCTGAAGCCTTTGAGTATACCCCGTCTAGAGCTCTGCGGAGCCTTACTTGGAGCCAGGCTTTATCACAAAGTCAGAAGTTCGCTTCGATGTGATTTTAAGTCTGTCACGTTTTGGTCTGATTCAACCATCGTTCTGGGTTGGTTACGGATGGCCCCTAACCTTCTCCAAACATTCGTCCAAAATCGAGTGGTTGAAATTCATGATTTAACGAAGAACTCACAATGGCGTCACGTGAGCGGCAAGGATAACCCTGCTGACCTAGTTTCGCGCGGAGAAACGTTAGAAACTTTAACTAACAATAATTTATGGTGGCAGGGTCCCGCGGTCCTACAAAACCTTGACTTTGACAGTACACAGACCGAATCTTTAAACTTAGATAATTTAGATTTACCTGAATTAAGACCAAACAAAATTCATTCATTCTTATGTAATGAAAACCCGGACAAGACATTCTTTCCTTTTTACAGATTTTCACAATACGATCGCATGCGCCGCGCTTGTGCGTACCTACTCCGGTTCATTCATAATGCGCGAGATAAGAATGAGCGCTGGGGTGGCGCGCTGAGTGTGAGCGAGATAAAAAACGCGGAGTTAGTTTTAATTAAATGTTCGCAGTTAGAATCATTTCCTGACGAGTACCTTTTACTCGATAAAGGCAAGCGCTTAAAAAATAATCATTATTTGTCTAAATTAAATATATTTATGGATGAAAATAAAATAATGCGCATAGGAGGACGGTTAGGTAACTCCAATTTATTTTCATTCGATAAAAAATTCCCTATTCTCTTATCAGCTAGGCATGAATTCACGGTAGCATTGTTTCGCCATGAGCACAAAACATTAATGCATGCCGGCCCGCAGGCATTACTTTTTAATTTGCGCGAGAAATGGTGGCCCTTGAGAGGTAGGGATCTTGTTCGGAAGGTTGTCCATGAGTGTGTCACGTGCACCCGGTTTCGTGCGAAAACGGTGACGCCAATCATGGGCAGCCTCCCTGAGGAGAGACTGGCCGGTTTATATCCGTTTTTTCATACAGGCGTTGATTACTTAGGTCCCGTTCACATTTTAAATCGCAAGGGTAGGGGCGCAAAAACATGCAAGGCGTATGTCTGTCTGTTTGTTTGTTTCGCAACACGCGCTATACATTTGGAGTTGGTTGGCGATCTGACATCAGAGAGTTATCTACTTGCACTGAAGCGATTTGTCTCTCGCCGTGGTAAACCACAGAAAATATTTTCTGATAATGGGAAAAATTTTGTTGGCCTGAAAAACGACTTTGCTCAATTTCTTAAAAATTGCAGTTTAGAAATTATTGATTACGCCACTAGTCAGGATATAAAATTTACACTTATCCCCCCCTACGCTGCTCATTTTGGGGGATTGTGGGAGGCGGGGGTGAAGTCCTGCAAGCATCACCTACTGCGCGTCATAGGCAATGCACACTTAACCTTTGAAGAGTTTTGTACCGTGCTTACACAGGTTGAAGCCATACTCAACTCAAGACCTCTCACACCCATGTCCAACAGCCCCGACGATTTCCTTCCTTTAAGTCCTGGACATTTCCTAATTGGCCGCCCGATGACCGCGCCTGTCTGCGCCGAGCCGAGCATCGCTGCAAGCAACACTCTCAGCCTTCCTCGATACCAGCGCGTAGAACAAATCCGGCAACATTTTTGGAACCGATGGAGTAAGGAGTATGTGTCGGAGTTACAAACCAGAAGTAAATGGACGTCACATGAGCCCAACCTGGAACCTGACACGATGGTTATCCTGAAGGAAGATAACGCTCCTCCCCTCCGATGGAATCTCGGCCGCATAATCGCTACTTATCCAGGCAAAGATGGAGTCGTGAGAGTAGCTGACATAAAAACTGAAAAGGGAGTCGTACGTAGAGCATTCTCAAGAATCTGTCCGCTGTTTCCGTTGGAAGCTGCCTCTTCCAAGGCCGGGGGCATGTTGAGACCTACAAGAGATGCAAGGCGCTAAACTGCAACGAATGGTAGCGGCCATAGCTGTGACGTGTAGGGGTCGCGTCATCAACGTCCAATCACAGCGCGGTACCATGACGTGATAGTTCGACTAGCCAGTACTAACCCTCTGAAACTTTGTCTTTGTATAGAAGCCATTGCACGCACGCTTCTCGCTGCGCTAATTTTGTAATTTTACTAATTAAATTTCAAATAAATAATAATCTCAAGCAGTAATCGTGGTTCTTAATCATAAAACGAGGGAACAGAGCTATCGAAAGGAACAACTCCACTAACGAAGTCAAAAATTGATGAATCAACAGAAACTATACGAAGTGGGCTATCATTAAAGCGAGCGTGTTCCGTGATGACTCAGTAGTTAGCCCTTAATATTACATCAGACAATTATACCACTAGCGTTCATAATGACTCAAACTTCGGCAGCAAACAGCAGATTCCAGATTTAATAATTCGATTCATAATTCGACTCACGTCTTTGATGAAAAACGAAAATACTCCAGTAATTCTATAGATGAAAGTTTAACTTATTAAAAGTTGTTTCGAACAGAAGCCAATGTCTGAAAATTTTCTATTTAGAACGAAATTTTAATAATTATAAAGTTTTATTGGGACAAAAATGGCTTTCAAATCTCTGAAAGCAACGTCTGTAATTAAAAGCGTTGTATAGGCGAGCACCCTGGGTCCAGCATAAACCTCTTTCGACTAAATTCATGACGATGATGACAATAAAAAGCCCCGGTCAATCAATATAAAGACTACGAGAATTTATCAAAGCTTAATAACTATTAGCATAAACAGTTCATGACTATAAATGAACGCATATCATATTATTATTACAACGAGACCAGTCGCAATAATCATGCAAATTGCTTTGCAAATGTTCATCACAATCACAATAGCCCAGCTTGGCCAATCCCAGATTCTATCCTTAAAAGGAATATTAATAACTCGAATAGAGTTTTGAAAAGAAATCGATTTCATTTAGCTTATAAGAAATCAGTAGCAAGTCGATTTGGCTCAAGGCTCGTGCAAGGTGGCAGAGCCTCCCACATAATTATGATGACAGTATAGAGAACTACCCACGCAATGTTAATCATTGTTTTGGTTGCTTCGTTGGTCAATTAAAATTTTTTTCTACTAAAAGTTGATTCCTGTTATTAATCTGCTCGTTATCATTAAACATAATAGTTACTGACGCTTAAATTGATGATCTATTAAGAGGTCTCTTTCAGACAAGTATTTTTATAGACATCATAATTTCTGAAGCATTTAAAACGGCAACCCCTCTCGCAGGCAGCATTTCCATACGTAATTCTAAAGGCATTGAATTAAAGTTGGTGCAGACTTAACAACGATTACTAGACAAACTTGGCAAAAACAAGATGTTATTAAAATGTCTCTTTTTTTATTGAAAGCTATTCGATTTTTTTTATGGAAAGTACATTCACACAGTTTTACTTTATCCTTTTTATTATCTTTCAAACAGAATTAAAACACTAAAATTTAAATAAAGAAAAGTAAAACTTCTTGGATGATCCGCCCCTATATTACGGCCACATTTACAATAATGCTTTTTGTCCTCTTTGCGTTTTTTTTTTTTACTTTTTCAGGACGAAAAGCATAATATCAAATGTGGCCGTAATAGTACCCCTCTGTTCTTTTCCTTCTCACCATAGAGTAGTGGGCCGTGACGTGACCTCGGAGCAGGAATTGTCATATTAAAATACGGATGGGTTGAATAGGTAGCGAGCGATCGTACCGACCGATACCAACGTCATAGCATTGTAAACAAACAACCTTTTGCGCAAAGGATTGAGTCAGTTAAATCTAATAAATAAATCTCTGTTTTTATTAATTTGAAGCGCAAATTACTCGTTCTTGACATGTACCCTGTAGATACTTGATTAAATTTTTTTATCTCAAAAACGAATCTACCCTTAAACATTCTTTATAACCGAATCCTGCAACCTCCACAAAGCATTAGCATAAAGATCCTACAGCTACAGAATCAAATCTTTTAACCCCTGACCTCTCGCCGCCGCACAGACGCGGCACTACCCGCGAGCGTCCGGTCTGAAATTCACTAAAAAGAAGTAAAAGGAGGCCAGACAGAAACCAAGGCTGCGGTAAGGTTAGCGAGAGAAAAAAACGAACTAGTAACGGATGAAGATCCGCTACGAAAGCGGACCCAAGAAAGCGAAACAACACGCATATTAAATACTTGCAATTACTAGGATCACGCCACGCGACTGTAATTACAACTATAATTATCTCAACACAAAAATAGATAAATAAATTCTAACGTCTACATAATTATTGAAGAAGACTATTTTTCATATTGTAAGATAACACCGACACATACCATAGAAGACGTTAAAAGTTTTACGGCTCACATCTAGAATTACATTGAAAAGTTTTTCGATTCGGTCTGATGCACGGATGCACGCGTGGAAAGTAACTTTGTCAATTTCTCGCAAGTATCACACTTGGAAGCCAGTTTAAAAGTTCTCAAAGTAAAGATATTAAAATTGACGAACAAAATTCAGATGTCTGCCGGAGTAAGATTAGCGAGTAGACTCACTCATGCCGATTTACTGTTACCAATTTTGCCGCAAGGAGCCACTGACCGAGCATTGCTGGTGACATAATTTCGCTTAGCTAAGTGGGCGTTCAAAATAGAGCAAGGTAAGAGCACAACATTTTCGTGACCGCATATTTTAGCTAGAGTGCATTACTTTATTGGTGCGAGTGGCGGCGGAATCGGCGGAGCGTGGCGGCGACCGGCGTTCCAGCGGGCTCTCCTGTTCAGCCGAGCGGCAACCAGCCCCGACTTACTCCAAGAAAGCCTGCCAACGAACCACCACCCGGATTACGTAAGCCACGCGGGACTATCGCGGTTTAAATGGATCCGACTAATGGAACTTTGGACCTAACAAAATAAACATCCAGACTTTGTTTACGATAGACGAAAGCTTCTTGTTCACATCGCTATTAAAACTGTGTTTACATCATAACTTGCACCTGGCAATAATCCAGAGTTGCACTTAGCATTCTCATCTAAATGATAACTAGAAGATCATTATCTTGTTAGCTCTCCAGGTGATAGTTATATCGATAATTACACGAGCAGACACTTCCTAGAGTCCTAGATGCGGGCGCAATGATACGAGCCGGCCTCCCAAGGTCCAATGTAATTGTATAGTGTAGGTGCGGCGGCGCATGCCGAGCTCACTCAACCGCGTCTCTATGCGAGAGAAACGAGCTCATTGTAAAGCAACGAATTCATATTCAAACCAGTCAATGTATAACATTATCTGGAGCAGCAACGGCAAAATAAACCCTTTCATCGACGACCTTGCTCGCTCCGAAGTCGTAAAACGATAGTGAATCTTCTTAGTACGCGCGATCGCATGATTGAAAGCTCTCAAACATAAACAAACATGTTACGGGAGTCAAAACTACTGATTACTGTCAGTCCAGTCATCATCATAAAGTTAGTTTCCGTGTAAGCAAACAAACATGAAACGCTAATCCAACCAACGTTTGATAATGAATGTGAATTAGGCAAGCATTGTTATTCTAATAACGATGCGGTAAGGTGATTAGCATAAAGTGTATTTAGGGCGACATTGTGGTAGCATCTACCCCTTCAGTTGTAAGATGATTGGTTTGGTATTGGTACTGAGTACTGAGGCGTTGCGTAGCCTGGTAGTCACATTCATCTGGATTTACGGCGAAGGAATTAATCGGCACCGGCAGTCGGCCTGAGGTCGACGAACCCGCGGCGCCGTCCAGCCGCGCCACCTGCCGGCCAGCCAGATTCGAATGCCATCTGACTGATCGGAAACATAAAAAACGTCCTTCGTGCCAGCCAGCATTGTTAATGAAGCGGCCCAAGACAACGCATTCTAAATACAAAAGCCTTTGAATACAAAACGTCCTTTTGCATGGAATTTTTCGCAAAACTTAAAGGTACAGTGCAGACCTTGGATGTAGTTTTTTTGTACACTAAATAAGGAAGTCAGCTATCATTCTTAAATTTGGTATAAACAATAACGTGTCATTTATCATATTAGTGTTTCTTTTTATTGTAGTAGTTATTTTTGGGAAATGAATTGCATTCGTTCTGATTGCATATTTTATCTGTATCGATCAATATGATGCGATAATTTATGATTCAACAGCGCGCAACTTGCGTAACAAATAGCGTTGTTTTAATACGATGAAAGTAAGTACACATTATTTCATATAAACATGCTTACCGATACTAGCTATATTTAATTTATTAGGATTATGTGTTGCGAAGCATTTGGAATTTTTCTACACAATACTGCCTGAAAACTTGTAACATAAAAATAATTACGATCAATTTCAATAATTGAATGTCTTTCATTACTATTTCTCACTCACTGAGTAAATTTTCTTCTTATTATTATCAATCAACCTAAGTCAAACAATATTTATCAGTTTCCGTTGGCAGACCGAATTCAAAACATCCCGAAAAAAAAACTACGAAGATCTAAGTTGGCGTGACATATATGTAATTTTGGGAATATGGTAAAAATGTATGAATGGTCCAACGGAACTAGCTCCATTTTAAAAGTGGTCAACGAAAAGCAATGTCTAGGAACCTCTAATATACACGAAGACGGCAATGGCGACGGTTCATTAATCATTTTTATATTATCTTTGACATTATTTATATAAACAGACATCTACTTACGGTACTCAAGTAGGGTAAGGTCACTCATTTCATGTTTGTTTTTTTAGTATGATTATACAATAAATGTAGGTTAAACAGTGCTTGGATGTACAAAATGTAGGTTCAACAAGTTTTCTTTTTGAACTATTAAATCAAGCTGTAATAAGTACCTATATATGAGTAATACGAGTCATTGGACAATGACTCTATGAATGATTCATGCTTTTATTTTAAACGAGATATTTTGTAAAAAAATATATCCAAATAATATATAACATTTTAAGATTTCTCGTCAATTGTTTCTTTCTTGTGCCACCTGAATCCAGTCGGATAGACCCATGTCATCCCGCTATCTCCTTCTCGGAAATTGGCGATAAATCTTTATTGGACCTTAAAATAACTGAATATTTAATAATTTGGCCCGAAAGATACATAATACTAGCTATAAATTCATAGTCGATTTTAACAAAACGGGCACTCAATTAAACTGTATTAATTAAAGTGTCACTAGATTGCATCGAACCAATAAGTTGCTGTTACGACCACAGATACTGGGGTATCTGACAACGTTGCTTTATTAATTTACTAGCTTTCCGCCCGCAGCTTCGCAAGCGCTTTTTCTAATAAAAGTAAATAACTGGTTGATTTGTTTCTCAGAAATATAGGGAAATTATTTTTAATCGCACCAAAGCCCTAAAGAAATCATAAAACAGCAGTTTGCCTTTACAACATTAAAATTTGGTTTTTCCAGTTCCCGTAGTATCTTCACGAATTCATGTCTTTGCTAGACTTATATTCCTTACGTTTCTATCTTGAGATGTTTGGGCTGAAAACTTAAATACAATGATGTTCCTAGCGGCGGTTTCCTTACTCTGAGGATGTTCCCTTTTCCATTTCAGGATATCTTTTATTAATATTACCCTGTATTGTATAAACAAACTAACCCATATCCTTCATCTCTGAGGCTAAGCTCTGAGGCTTTACTAAAAATTAAAAACTAACCTATATGCTTCATCTCTGAGGCTAAGCTCTGAAGCTTCACTAAAAATCCAGTTCTATTGTACCCTAATTAGGTCTACTCAGATTCATTATCATCGTCGTCCCAACTGATTGTCGTTCATTGCTGTACATTTGCCTCCACTACAGGTTGCCATAATTACCTTTCTTGCGCGACCCTTATCCAGTTTACTAACATCACTTTTTTTCATACAAACTGTTACACTCTGTATCAGCAAAACTTTTCACACACCTTCCATATTACTTTATAAGGAAACCTAAGTTCGCCATACATATTGTATCAAGGACTCCAGGACTAATAAAGGCAGTTATAATATCATATTTAAAGTTTAAGTATTATGAAGAGAAAAACCTGTTTTACCCTGAACTCAGGGGCAAAATATTAAAAAAAAAACCATTTATGAGGTTTGTAATGTAAAGAGAATCTTCAGCGTAAATTTCAACTTTTTTAATCACAGTAGTTTAGAGTCTGATACAAACTTTTACATCCTGTATACGGCGGCACAGTGAAGTTATCCCCATATCCCGTCTTTGTGAGACGTAGGCACCCATCATCAGCACACCCACAAATAATTTCGCAATCAGCGCCCCTAAAAACTTAGAACACGCCACCCATATCGATTTTTAATACAAATTTATTTCCGCCATCTTGGATTTCGAAATTGATGTTTTTTGTGTAATTAGCGACCCTTATAACCTAGAAACATCATCAATTTAAATTTTTAAGCAAAATAAGGAGTGGTTTCGGTTTTTCATACAAACTTTAACACCCTGTATCATGGCTTACAGGACTAATGAACGCAGTTTTGATATCATATTTCATGTTCTCATATAAAAAGGACCTTATTTTGAAAATTTCAAGTCTCTAGTGTAATTAGTTTAGATTTTAGCAAAAATCATATTTCACCCTGTATAAGAACTCAGGGGCAAGATATAAAAAAACTAAAACCATTTTTGATGTTCGTAATGCAATGACAATATACAGTGTAAATTTCAACTTTCTAAACCCAGCAGCTTAGGAGTTTCATACAAACTGTTACACCCTGTATACGGCGTCCCGGTTAAGTTATCCCAAAATCCCGTCTTAGTGGGTGCCTACGTCACGTAAAGAAGCTACTGTCCAAATTTCATCTTTCTATCTTCAGCGGTTTCGGCTGGGCGATGATGAGTGAGTGAGTGAGTGAGTGAGTGAGTAGATCAGTGGTATTTGGATTTTATATATATAGATATTGCAAATAAACGCTTTCACGTCCATAAAGCAGCTATTTAACAACTGGCAAGCAAAATATCTAGATAATACTGATTTAGCCTTGATGACGATGGGCATCAGATTGTCTCATTGCTTATTACATTGCTTTGCTTGTGATTTTGGATCCGCCTGGTGTTGATTCGTCGGAGGCGTCTTAAGCCTGGGCCCGGGCATCTTTTAAGGATATAGTGTTAAAATTCAAGTCACAATCTGCATACTTTAGACATGTTAACAAATTAAAAGTATTTCAGCATACGTATGCCCTTGCAATTCTAAAACACGTAGGGACGGGAAGCAATCACAGACTCATCAGAGTTAACAAAAACAAATGAGTTTTACCTTCGGTTATTGTAGGCAACACGTTGACGACACTGGCTATTTCAACGCCCGCTAGCTGACTCATTCACCGACCTCAAACTTAGCGGGGCAAAAAAAAAACAATAACAAAACTGTCACAATTCACACTGGCTGGAAATGGAAACACAACATTTGTGAGTGGCGTGCCACTTTAGAAACTTTTAAATTAGGAACGGACAGATTCGCCACTATTAGCTAGCACTGCAATCACAATGACCTAAAAGCCTGTTTGGACAACGTCGCCTGCGCATACGTCGACCGAACGTGTCGGAGCGACGAGCGATACTGACTTGGTTCTTACTTGCTTGCTCGACGAGTGGCCTGGCCTGGCAGCCCCTTCACCCACTCTTATCTCGGTGTACTGTTGAATATCTCTGTGTATGGTATGTCTTGCATTGTAATTCATTGCACGTCTTGTTTTAATGTATGTGCGGTAAGTAAGTGTCAAGTTGAAGGAATTCTCGTTAAGATATTCAAATAAAAATAATAAATATGCCCTCATTAAATAATACTGAGTGGTAGCCGTTTCAGGCCATACTTGCAGCTTAGACTGCTTTGTTACTTTGACCTTGTTTTGTAGAAATTTTTAAGTTATCAGTGGCTATTGACACCTTTAAAAAGTTTCTTTTTTTATTAAATCTGAAGTGAATTCAGTAAGTTTCTGCTAAAAATGTGTTTTAATAATAAAATAATAACACATTTTAGTCTATACCTGGTTAAAATTTTTGAGAATTTCATAAATACCCCGTTTTAAGTCTCTACCTGAAGTGGTTTGGGTTGTAGTTGTATTGTTGTTCTAGCAGACTTCAAGTGTGTAAAGAAACAAACGTTCAAAGTAATGTTGATTCAAATAAAAATCAACACAATACCCAACTAGCAACGAAGGTCGTATAAGATTTACTCTTTCGACTATAGATCGTAAGACACTTGTATAAACGATCCTAAAATGTTAAAAAGCTGTATAAAAGCGGCTATCTGGATTATTTTGCATTCAACGCTTTTTGGCTCTATAAACATGTCTAGTAAACGTTTATACGATGAAATCATATCGCATTTACTCGATTGTTGTATAAATGTATCTCCTGATCGCCATTATACAACAATAAGTCGTAAGACAGCTCTTTAAAAGCAACTGAATTGCTAATTTGTCGTCAAACTAGCTATTATAGCACAATCTATCGACATTTAATTTTAACAGCATAATTGTGGAGTAAACGCGGTTCATACGATAAAACAGCATCTTAGTTACTTTAACAGCACTTAATGTCGTATGATAACTCTATGGAATGCTTTTATTCGACTTAACTAATTAAGTTGAGTAAAAGCTTTCAAATTATTCTTTTACAGCCTTTTCGGTCTCTAAAGGTTATTTGAAAGCCATTTTACATCGATATAGTGGTATAAATGCTTTTTGAAATCTTTTACAGCACTATCTGCCATTTTGTTACATGATACCAAAATAAACAACGTAATTTGCTTTTTTTATTCGCAAAATGGATTATAATCGATGGAAAAGGATTAAAAGAAGTGGAGGATTCCGACGTAAAGTAAATAAGATGTATACACGATTGAAACAGTCAAGATCTTCATTGGCTATAACCACGAGTCAAGAGCGTTTAATTGATAGGCGTGAGGGTTCCGTAGCGTATAATAATTACTACTACTATTAGGTACTATTAGGTATTCTGTAACAACGGCCATATAGACCACCGTTTGCAATTTATTGAATTTGCCAGTATGTTTTTCTGAGTCATGGGTGTTTATCTTATACTTATTGCGTTTGTTTTTATAATTTTATAAGTTAGTTGGTAGGTACCCAAAGAATTTGACTAAACTATTATTATTATTTTTTTATAATAAAGAGATACTTAAGTAAGTACTTACAATTTTGTTTTGTATTAAGTGATCCTACTTGCAATAATAACATTCGTCGCTTGGATAGTGATAATAAATTGAATATTCTGAACACCAGAAAAATGAGGTGCGCAGTAATAATTTTATTCTCTTCTCAGATAATATAAAATGACGTGGTTTTGATCCATTTTTAATTACAAAATGACATGAGTAACATTTAAGCATTATAAAAAAATGTGTTTTCTTCCAAGGCCATTTTGCTTCCTTAAGCTTCTTTAAGTCCTCTTTTTTATGAATTGATCTATATCTAAGTAGACTACCATTTTAAATTGTCACCCTTAAAAAAAAGCTAATTTTACCTAAAATATTGTATTCTATGAACTTACGCAAACCAAATTCAATGTAACTTAACTATTCAATGTGGTTTTTTTTTAAGTTAGGTTGATGGTATAGGCAGTTTTTAAACACGGCCGCGCGCCCCGTCTTTAACAGAGGCGCAGATCGGCGCTTGTCTGATTGGTCAATCTTTCCAAAATTTAAAAATGTTTCAAAATGTGCAAAAATTTAGAGAAGTTGACGGTATATTAAATTTATTGATAGTAAAATAATTATTTTATACTAAGTAGCTGACCCGGCAAACTCCGGATCGCCCTAGATATAAGTTAGCACGATTATTATAACATTATCTACCCGCTAAAAACTTGGCTGTATGTACTTTGTTATTTTGCTCGCCCAGAATTAAAGAATTTAAAAACAACGTCAAATCAATCAATCTTTTGATTAAAAATGGATACAACAGTAACGGAAAACTTAGTATTGGAAATTATAAGTAATTGTTGTTTTTTACTAACTTTCCCTCAATTTTTCCAAATTTTCTCACCTTTTCAACCTTCTCTGGACTACTACAAACATTTCAAGACTAAAAGCTAAATCGGCCCAGCCGATCTAGAGTTTTTGCGAGACTAACAAACCACGATTCATTTTTATATATTGGTAGATAGATAGTAGGTAGTAGAAGTAGATAGTAGATTTTGCACTAAGGAACCCTAAACTATCTGTAATGGCGTCCCTAGAAGTCGTAAGATGGAAATCTCATTTCAATCTTTCGACTAACAGCTGAGAGAATGCTCTATGATGATAAATGAGTTGCTATTATTTGCTATTGATGGCGAATTTATTTTAAATGTTAAATTAACATAATTTGTTATTCATTATTTACATAGAAATCTTGGGGCCCATTGAAATATTAACTACAATGCTAGGTATATAGACGGAAAAATTTATTCCGCACATGAAAGTAAGACCCTACGACCTAACTTTAACAGGTAACTAATTACCTGTCATCATTTGGTTTGATGGCTTAAAAACGTAATGGTTAATACGATGGCAAAATATACTTATATTTATTAGGTTTTACACTTCAACTGACATAAATTACGCGTATAAAATAAAAAGTCTATAAGTGCTGCTTGGGTGCAGTTACACGATAAAAAAGTCGAGTGATTGCAACCAAATTGCTTTATAACTATAAATAAGTCGAATAAAAGCGGTTCTACCGACTTGGAAAAAGCAGATGTGTCGAATAATGGCATTCTGATGGCCATTATGGTACTAAGTAGCATTCTAGTTGCGATTACTCGATATTTATTCGACTAAATGGCTACTCATACGATAATCTTACGATATTTACTGGATCTAAAGCTGAGAGAAGTGCGCCCAAATCGCGTTGAGAGAACGTGCACAGAGCATTTACACGACTTTTTAAAGATCCTTCTTACGACCAATAGCTGAAAGAGAAACGTGCTGCTGACTTTTTTACGACACGATTTGCTGGTTGGGTAACAGCTCGCAATTACGTGCTCAGCTCCGATTAGAATTGCGATTAAGTTTATCGTTTGTCAACTGTCACAATAGTGCAGCGCGAGGTCCAAATGGCAAATGTCAATAAATTACAATAATAGCACCGAGAGATTGTTCCAAGAGCTCCAAGTAAGACGGCGGAGCGGTCACGCACTAATTCAATAATGATATTAACGTCAAAATAACCGTTGTATACTTGTTCTAGGAAAGTCTAATTCTAAAATGTACGAGCGCGAACCACAAGTCTCATTAATTCCAATTACGTTTGAATTATGTCACGATTATTTATGATCAAATAAATAGAGTGCTTTTTTATTAACTGATCGATTTAATTTATAAAAAAAAATGCTTATCACATAAACTTTACCTTTTTTTTTTTTGTAACGGGGGGAAATGCCTAACTCATTTCCCGACGCTCGGGGGAGCGTCGAGGGTATGTGGGGCTCGCACCCACTAAAACCCCCCGGCGGCCGTCTTGGCGCTTTTGGGAAGGACCCCGGGAACCACGCATTACTGGCGTCCGAAGTTCTTCCCACGCTCAGCTGCTATCAGCTTCGTGCTCAGGGAGGGCATGTTGTTTCCTCCCCGGCTCGCCTTTGTAGCTGTGGCGGAACAGTGCCACAAGTTGTGCCGCCGCCCATCTTGGGGCCGTTTGATGAGTGTGTCGGGCCCCCGCCCTTCACACCCACGACCCCAAAGACCCCTTTAAGTCGCCTCTTACGACAGGCAGGGTATACCGTACACCTATTCTTACGCCCGGACCTACAGGGCTTAAAATAAACTTTACCTAATTGCAAATGTATCTACAGAAAAACACAAGCACAACTCGTTTCATTTCCCTCCTTAGCACACATAAGATGTACAAAATTTAATATCATTTACGTAACAACTTTACTATCCGCCTTTGAGGGCTTATAAAAAGTACTCTTTATTAGGTAACTCACATGAAAACCAACTAACAACCATTATGCGGCATCATTACCATGCTAGCAAACTATTATGTCCGCAGGGCGGCCTTATGGGGCAGTTTCGCCGTAGTGGCTGTGTGTGCGACACTTGAACTATGTAGTTGAACCCATAAAGGCAAAGTACTTTTCACTCGGAAAACTGCACCTTTACTTATCGATTTTATGTTCAATAGCTTAGCTTGCTAATAAGCAAAGTTACGATAGAGTTATTTGAAGAGAACCGGAATCAAATCGAATATAGATAGATAGATAGACTCTACCATTATAGTCGAACCTTTTTATTTTTAACGAGCTTTCCCGGCTTACTTCGTTACGCCATAGAATATAAGATACTACAAAAGACTTGGCTTTATAGACTATGTTATTTTGACTGCCCAGAATGGCCGAATAAAAAACAAACAACAACAAACCATCTGTCAAAATATGTAAACAACGGAAAAAATATTGCACCTTGGGTTTATTTGAGTTTAGGTAAGAACCCCTAATTTTTTTGAAAATCTAATATAGCCTATGACACTCGGGGTTAATGTAGCTTCCTACCAGTGAAAGAATTTTTCAAATCGGTTCAGTATTTCCGGAGCCTATTCTTTACAAACAAACAAACAAACAAACAAAAAAACAAACAAATCTTCCCTCTTTATAATATTGGTATAGATGATCAATGTATTGACTCTATAAAATGTTGTTTTGTGGACTGCTAGCTTCTCATTCACTTGCCTGGATCCGCATCGAATGATGGTATTGTAGTTTCCTAGACTTTCAAAAAGATTACTTGTGTTTGTGTCCTACATAAACGCTTTCTGATTGGGTACCTAGTAAAACAATAAAATCATTGAGCAAATGCCAACTCTGTACTCTACATTTTAAATTTATCAATTGAAACTTTAGAACTAAGTAACTTACCTATTAAATATAATTTGTACTTATTTAAATATGTGCCGTAGCAGTATATAATTTAAATAAATAAGTAAGAGACTGCGTGAACCTGACTTATGTCGAGGTTATACTTATCAATTGCTGGTGCTATTTTGCTTTCATGGTCTGTTTTTTAATACTTACTACTTAATTTTATTTGATTTTGTTTTATTTTCTCTTGTTACATTTTATAAACTTACTAGTCGACCCGGCGAACTTCGTAACGCCTTACCTATTCCTATGTTGTGCATGTATTATACATATAAACCTTCCTCTTGAATCGCTCTATCTTTAAAAACAAACGGCATCAAAATCCGTTGCATAGTTTTAAAAATATAAGCATACATAGGGACAGACGCGGGAAGCGACTTTGTTTAATACTATTTTATAAACTTAAGTATAGTTTTCTTACGTAACCTAAGATATAAACATAGGAAGATTGAAATAAAAGGTACATTTCTAAGTTTGACGCAAAGCCTATAAAACTTAACTTACAGCATATAATAAACAATGCAAACGAGCACTGTGATTGCGAGTTATTGCAAAATTATTGATTTCAGCACAGACTAAACATTGTCGGCTCTACCACAAAAAGAGTTAAACCTGGTCTAAATCACTAGACTAGGTTTAAATCACTATTTCGTCATACAAATTTGCGATTTAGACCGGTCTAACTTTTTTGTGGTAACAGGGTGTAACTTTTAATATTGAAATAACAACTCACGTCGCCAACCGTAATGGTCAGAATTTAATATAATCTACACCACAGTGCATTCCACTAGCTGGCGAAATTTTGACGTTCATGCAAAACATAGGATTAAGTTAAACTCTACATGACCCGGCATTATTTTGAACGAGCAAGAGTTACCCGTAAGAAAAGACCTGGATTTTAATTATACAAATAAAAAGCGACATATTTTCTTTTTGAAATGTAAGTTTGAAATGTAATCTCAGTAAATATATATTTGTGCAAGTTCAATATATTTTAGGACTGGGATGACTAACAGGACACATACATTAAGCATAAATTTAAAGTTTATTTAAATCGAATAATAATAATAATCTAATCTAAAATAATATTAATGATGCAACGAAAAACCCAAGCAGTCTCTCTCAGACATGGTCAAGAAGTTGGAAGGTCTGCCTTGTCTGTTAAAATAATAAATATAGCAGGATACTAGACAAGCAGATCTCTAGAATTTCAAAATATAATATAAATGCATTTAGAAATAAATAATTTGATTAATTATACTGATGTTCGGCTGTAGACCTGAGAGTCACCTACCCAATATAAGGACATCAATATAATTTAAGGGACTGTCGAATAGACACCAATTGGTATCCACCCACTCCCCCTTTGGGACGGTACCCTATATAGGTTGGCATTACACGTAAAATGTAAAAGGGAAATAGGCTAAATTCACTTACATCGCTTGGGATTCCCAAATTCATCTTCGTCGAGCCGGTCGCCCGAGTCCCCATCGTACTCGTAAACTTTAAAACTCTCGATGGAATACAGTTTGACGGCTTTACTCTACCTTCCCCTCTAAAATTCGCTAAGATTATGCTCTAAATCTAATTTAACTACCAAACAAAATCCTACTCCACTAATTAAGCAACTGGAAGCTCGTCTAAGCAAACAACTTAAACGAACAATGATTAGTCCAATGTTCACTACACTTCTCTCCCTTTACTAAGTTAGTCAATCACTTTATACTCCGACGACGAAAGGGAATGACGTTTCACTGCCCTTTAAATTACGAGATAATAGAACACTTTGAACTACCGCTACCTACTTGATGAATTGTTTTCTAAACACTAAATAAAACTTGCTCAGAGATTGCTACTGAAGTTAAATTATTTTTTCAGAAAAGATTCCAAGATGATGAAATTCGAAGTTCAAAAATGCAAAGATCGCGAGAATGGCTTCGAAAATGCGAGGTTCAGGGTGGCTTCCGCGCGTTAGGGCTGCCGCGTGTCGTCTGTCCGGGATGCAGGAGAGAGCGCGCCGGGGGCGACGCGCCGGCGCCCGGAACTGTGTCAGCAGACACCGGGGGCACCCCTGCCAGCCTGCCGTTCATAGCACCCCCTACGCTTGACACATCGATATCTCCGACAATATTCACAACACGTACGCCGCCCGGACGCTAATTGCTGCGCCGACTTCAATAACTTCAGTAGCATATTTTAATTGTCTTTATTTATGAGAATGGGGCGGAGGTGAGGGTGAACAAGAAATGGTAAATATCTCTGGCGAACTTTGAAAAGATTTTCAGATCCATTCTGGTGTGAGGTTTTGTTTCGTATATAAGATGAAAGCATTAAATATAATAGAACATGAAATTTTCTTTATTGGAACATTATTCAGTTAACAAAAAAAAAAACATACAAACGAAATAGATTTAACCATCCTCTGATTCTGATTACGACTGAATTCTCGAAGAAAGAATCAAAAACGCTTAACACATTCAGAATCACACCAAATCGTCCTGAATGTCCGCAGGGCAAACGAACAAGTTTCCATCTAACAAGTGAACTGTGTTGACACACTTCTCGCTACTAATGCTTTTGAAGCGTTTTCAGAAAAGGGTCGACAGACGACCGACCCTCATTCAGTTTGAAAACTAAAAAGTACTTATTACGCAGACTTTGCATAGAGTTCTAAATGCAGTGCCAACTTTTTAAAATAAGCTTAACAAACGAGCAGTTGGCAGAGAAATCTAAGCTACGTATATGTGCATAAGCAAAAGAAAATGCTTTAACAATTTCACAAAGCAATACTGAGTAAAAGAAAAATGCACTATACAGAGAGGCATTCATGCATATTCATCTTGACTGTATAAAAAGGAAGACGGTAAAAATTATAGAAGTAGGCATTACTGGAATATAATTAATAGTAGATGAATGAAGGCAAGCAAGCTTGCCTTGAGCAAGGTACAAACTTACTGAGCTGTTTCATCACTCATATCAATGAGAAAATCGGGGTGACACTCACAAGGTGAGAAATGAATGAAGCTCGCTTACAGCTCTTGCTGTGAAATCCTCAAAGGACCCTTGACTCGATAAAGGCTATAGGGGGAACGAAGGCATTTCACTAATTAATAACTTACGAGTCGATGCTATATTTCTGGTGCATTGAATCAGTTTCATTGCAGGGAAAGTCGTTAAAATACAGCGGTTCGCCATTTTACTGGTGCGGGACAAATGCAATAACCATTTTGAATGGAGTATTAAAATTGATATAACACCAGATATTTTGGTAAATGTATTTTAAATTCTGTTGAGTCATTGAATTACCATTCACGCATGTGTTTTGCGATATTTTTACCAAAGGACTGATTTGATTTAAACCTTGAACTTTTCAAACGGAGTATAACTATTATAGTACTCACTTCTAAAAATACAAAATACAACGAACTGTTACTTTCGCTGAAACCTTAAAAGATGTTCTGCTTTAGATTCGCTATAGAAATCGCAAGTAGCATTACTTGACACTGAGGTCGGAAATTTTGACAAAATGTGAATCTTGTAATATAAAAAGTCATATGAAATCCATATACATATGAGAGCATACATTGAGCTTAAAGCAGCGCAGCGTAAATAATAACAGCACCAGAGAGGATTACGTCTAGCAAATAAAGCTCATCTTAAGCTGTTTAAACAGAACTTAAACTTATGGGAATGTAACTTTAGCTCACTATAGCTAGGTTTTAAGTTTTCAAGCTTAATTTATCTTTAAGCGACTATGAAGTTCCTGCAAAATGTCTTGCTTGTGTAGTGCCAAACACATAATTATACGTAAATCACACAATGTTTTTTTCTATTTCAGAATAAATACTGCAAGTATACGCTTTACTAAGAATTTCATAAGACATAACAGGTCGCAGTGTCGCAGTCAAAAGAGGAACCAAGTTCTTTGTCACAGTCAAAGAAGCACAATGGAGTAGATTTTATCAATGCCTCAGTATTCTAGGCTGACAGCACCATTGTGCTACAGATTAGGGGACATTACAATACGATTACGATACGAGAACAATATGAATTAGATGCTTTTATTTTCATTACCTAGATGCTTTTATTTTCAGTTCTGGTAGTTAGCTCTTATTCGTTCAAGGTGTTACAGAAAATTACTGCAGCAAGCGAGCAAAGTAAATTTTGAATACGTAAAGAAACGAAAACAAAGAACAAATATTTGAAGTAAGCCATGATAAGATTTTAATACATTTATTTACTGACATATGAAATTTCATAATGCATAGTTTATGAAATTTCATCAACAAGACAAACATTAATCAAGGTTTAAACTGTTATAATAAGATTCTGTTAGAGCCTTTATAGCAGAGATCTCAATCAATTCGTTTGCTTTACGATAACCTGTCACATATATCTGAAGGAACATAAAGCAGACTGCATTTCCTATCGCATTACGGAGAAGCAAATCGCACTCGCATATCCACGCACGATTCTCGGAAGCTCGTCTCTGGACTCACTGGTCTAAGTTATGCGACCGATGCTCTTTGCGGCAATTGTGACGTAATAAATACCGTTCTTAGATTATCATAATCATCATCTTAGCCGAAACACGTTTACTGCTGGACATAGGGATCTCCCACAAATAGTCTTACTGACCGATCTAGAACTCAGTGTCCTCCCGAAACCTATACCAGGCTCTGCCTTTACCACCTTGTTGGAGGTCTGCCTACACTGCGTCTTCCGGTGCGATTATTTTATGTTCTTAAATAATGTTTAAAGATATATTAGGTTATAGCGGTCCCAACATGCAAGGCATGCATGGAAGTGGATTAGATCGTAGAAAATATGATATTTTATCCTGTCCAGCAACAATTGAAGCCAGGTTTTCCATTCTTGGTTCAGCTGAACACCTAACTGAGCTGTTTGGGCATGCACGCCTCGGCCTGCAATTTGCTGATGAGCTGGGATTGTTCAAATTTAATGTGGGGAAATTACAATGTCTCCAAACGCGTGAGCTCAGTGAAGGAGTATCGTCTCTATTTCCCACAATATATAAGAAAAAGTGTGACGCCCGATATTAGACGCGAGACAATAAAAAAAAACTACCATGGGATCCTGCGGAATAATCTATACCAATATTATAAAGAGGAAATATTTGTTTGTTTGTTTGTTTGTTTGTTTGTTTGTTTGTAACGAATAGGCTCCGGAAATACTGAACCGATTTGAAAAATTCTTTCACTGGTAGGAAGCTACATTAACCCCGAGTGTCATAGGCTATATTAGATTTCCAAAAAAATTAGGGATCCTTACCTAAACTCAAATAATGTAACCCAAGGTGCAATATTTTTTCCGTTGTTTACATATTTTGACAGTTGGTTTGTTGTTGTTGTTTGTTTTTTATCAAGCCCATTCTGGGCAGGCAAAAGAACATAGTCTATAGAGCCAAGTCTTTTGTAGTATCTTATATTCTATGGCGTAACGAAGTAAGCCGGGAAAGCTCGTTAAAAATATAATTATAGATAATTTAACAACCTTATTTTAACCAACCTATGTGAGTGACGTAAGTTAACTAATTTAACTGTAGACGTCGTAAAAGCAAAAAAAAAAAATTTAAGTCAAGAACATAGTAAAATAATGTTTGTTGACCTAGAAGCGTATAACTACTATTAGGCGTACAGGAGAACTTATTATGCGTAAAAAATGGTTTAACTCATAGTTTTTTTTTGAAGAAGTGGCATGGACACTTGATAATGTGATCCATGTCATCTGAATAAAACTCTTTGTTTTAACATTACATGGCAATGGCACTATCCAAATAAAGCAATACACAATTAAAGCGGCGCCTTTTTTGCTTACGTGATTGGCCTAAGAACAATTCAGTAGCATTTTTTTGGACTGACGTGTATTGTAACCTTGCGCATACAATAGGCGAACCTAAAATCTATTGAAATCCGAGACGTGCTCTGACGAATTACGGTCAAGCAACCTGACCAAACTAAGTCTAGGTCTAATACTAATAATAGCTCTTTTAGGATACACTATATTAAACCAAAAAATAAATAATGCGTACTTCATAGGATGATTTTGTAAAGAGAGCTACCGTACCATTATTATCAAGTTTAACAACACTTGTTTAACGCACGACCACCAAAATTAACAACTGGCATCAGGAAGGATAAAGGGGATTTAAATTAACGCTGAAAACTGGGTCAAGTCAGTACACGAAAATTGCGGACGGAATGACCCCTGACATTTTGTTTGGAAAATGGACGAATGATTTAATTTGTGAACTAACGTAGACACTTTAAATCAGTCTTGGTTATCAAGGCATCTTTCACGAGGGACGAGCGTCACAAGTTATGATAAAGAATGTAGAGAGATAAAAAAAATGTATTTGAGTTGTTTTGTTATTAAATAAAGCACACTTCGCCAGCGTTATTTTCTATCAGTCTGATTTTCGTGATCAAAATGTCCATTCTCAGGTTTTCAGATTTTTCAGCCAACTTTCTTTAATCGGTTCCGTAGTTTTGGCGTGAAAGCGAAACAAACAGAGTTACTTTTGCATTTATATATTAGCAGGCTATATAATTTAGATACAATTTTAAACTGTGTTTCTCTCAGTATTTTCACAGCCCTGGGCCTCAATTCATAAGAAATTATTCGTTACTGATTTTGAAATCCTTATTTTATCTCTGTCCTAATTGCCTTGATTGGACTAAGAATTTAGGTCTGCCTTTAAAATAAGTCAGTTGGGAACCCAACTTAATAGTAAATTTGAGATTGGATAGAGTATATATTTTGTTATTCCGCATCTCTATTATTTGGGCTTTTCTCTACTAACTGGAAAAACATGGTCCAGGCAAATTTTATACTTTTTTGTCTCTATATTAAAACATTAAAATACAACATCAAGCTTATTAAATAATGAAACATTTTATTTATTTTGGTGAATTCTGAAACACCACTAAAAACAGTCCTCTGTTATGTCCATTTCCGGAACAATTATAATTTGGATGAATATTTATTAATTATAATAAAACATTCAAAATCTTACTATACTATAAACATAAAGAATACTGAATGCATGTAAACAAAAAACATATATATTAAATAATATATGAAGGATTATGTTTTAATACTGAAAACTGTTGCTCTAATTTCATCCATAAATTTTTGAACAGTCCTCTGACCATCACCATTTTGACCATCACGCTACAACCCTATTAATTAAAAAGCATTATTGTGGTTACATTTTGGGTGCAATAGAAGGTTAACAGTGTAAAGTTTGCGCAAAAGCAACACTAAACAAGTGGGCGTCTTTTTGGTCAGCCTTAACTCATCATAATATGTAAGAGAGCCAGCATCTGAACAAGTTCGACTGGACCAACTAACCATCAGAAACGATTTTGGCTAGTCTTTAAAAAAGTGAAGCTAAATTTATTAGACAAAACAATCAAGTCAAAAAACATGAACTTACACATCAGTCACATTAGTTTTGGTCTGTGGCTTTTTAAGTGTGTGAGTGTGTATGTTTGTTACCTCTTCACGTCTAAACTGCTGGAGCCATTTCAATTAAATTTGGTATGGAGTTAGCTGACATCCTAGATTAAGACATAGGCTATGTTTTACTGTGGTAATACACTGCGGGTAACACTGTGGGACACAGCTAGTTGATTATAATTACTGTCCATCTCTGCACAACCTATAGGAACCTTTCACATAGAATATTCTTAGAGATTTCATTCACATTTACATGGTGTAAAAGAGTTTAAACAGAATCTTCTTCATAATGCAAGCATATAAAATGTCATAAAAAGTCAGTCATAAGAACATAATTTCCTACCACTTAAGTACCTATACTTACTTCGTAGATACTCAACACAACTAACTTTTTTTACAAAACTTTGAGCCTAACCAATAAATTACATGCAAGTGACTCTTAAACTGGTTTCGCTGATCATTGAAATTACCAAGTATATTTAATTATAGCGCGTGTGGTGTGAATTAGCAAGAAAAAATTAAGTCACAAAAAACTTACCATCTTTGACACTCTTTGAAGACTGGGACGAAGACACTCCGGGAATAGTTTTATCAATAGCACTGTACATTTTATCGTCATCCATGTTTTCTTATCACTAATTAATGTCCACGGTATGAAATGGCATGCTATTTTTTGCGATAAATTTACAATGCACTCAAACAAATGGACGAAACGCGAAATTGCAGCAGCGAGCGGCCATTCCACCACATTCCGGTTGTAAATATCGGCTGTATTCGATTTGCTGGTGTTTTTCAGAATGTTTGATTGACGTTCAATGCTCAATCAGTTCCTCAGTAAGGCTTCAAACGCACAGGCGGATTTTTTTCCGCGCGGTATTTTCGCCGCGCGGATAAAAATCCGCTGTTGCGGTTTTATTTCCGCGCGGTTTGAAAGGTTGTTATTTAATTTTCAACCTTATTCTTAGCTCCCGAACGTACAGGTGAATTTTTACCCGCGCGGAAATAAAACCGCAACAGCGGATTTTTAACCGCGCGGTTTTTTATCCGCTGGTGCGGACACTTCCATAGGAATACATAAAAACCGCGCGGAAAAAATCCGCCTGTGCGTTTGAAGCCTAAAAGTCTCTTGTAGCTTGCTGTATGCTGGCTGTATGTAATGTATGATGCACATAATATGGTTTCGAAATCTATTAATTAATTACCTATTAGATATTTTATTTTCCATTCGTACATACACAAATAATAAAATCAAAATTCAAATAGTAATGAGGGGTTTTCAAAGTAACATTTAAAAATTAATAGTTTCATAATACGCCCGTAGATGGCGTTATATGGCAGTTCAAATGAACTTGAAAGTTTAAAATAAAAAAACGGCGCATGATAATCAATCTGCAATCCAGTTTAATTTTGAGCTTTTAATTTATTTGAATTATTTCAGCTTGCTCAGGTGGCACAGGAGAGAGAAACTTGGAAACAGGAGGGGGTGGTCTTTGCCCAGCAGTGGGACACAGCCACAGACTATTAAAAAAAAAAAAATTCAGCTTCACCTGTAGATTATTATTGCTAGCGTTATCTGATAGCAGCGAAATAAAACTTGTATTTTTTTTCTGAGATGTCACATTGAAAACCTCTCATTAATACAATAATAGATAGGTGTCTTTAACTAACTTAAGATGAGAGGTTTTTAATTTGACATCTCAGAAAAAAAAAAAAACAAGTTTATCACGCCGCTATTAGATGGCGCCTGCAAAAATAAAATTAAAAGTCGTCACGCGTAAGTCAAATAGTTATAGTCAAATCGTTTTTGTTTTCTGATTTGAATTACTTACCTGTCTATTCTATACGATACACAACGCCATCTACGGGCGTATTACGTTTTTTTTTATCTTACTCAATTTGAATACAGCATTGTAAAATGTCAGTCACCATTGTCAATCAGTCATTCATTGTTAATTAATTGACTGACAGGTACAATATCAATCAGTCAATCACATTCAAGAAGTTGGGTTGGGATTGATGTGTTGTGTTTTTGGAGTTGGGGGATAGTTTTATTTTAGTGGTTTTATTTTGTAAATTTTGCTCATAGCAAAATATTTTACTTTTGTCACTTTCCAAAATGATGCAACATCAATACTGGGTAACAAAGAAAACCGTTTTGAAAAAACTTGGAACAAAAGAGGACGAATGTATCGTTTCATCGGACGCCGAGTTGGATGCAAAATTAGAGCTTTTCCGATCGATATCGGATACCTGCACACAATTACAGAGGGTTTTAGATCAGTACCAGGAGCGACTATGTGTTCTGGCTCAAGAGGAGAATGTTTTGGGCAATTTTTTGCGAGATGCTGGAAAGGGCGAGGATGCAGCTGGCAAACACATGATAACGGCGGGAAAAACAATCTCGTACTGTGGCCAGCTGCGCCTGTCTGTACGGAGCCCACTACTGCGTCTTTACCATGAAGTTGAGACCTTCAGAGCACGTGCTGTAAGCGATACGCGTTCAACTATTACGGCCATGGAGAAAGCTAGAATTGAGTACCGCGCTGCCCTCAGCTGGATGAAATCAACAAGTCAGCAGTTAGACCCTGACACTGGACGTGGACTGGACAACTTCCGGAAGGCTCAGAGACAAGTGCGCGAGAGCAAGAGAGTTTTTGATAAATTGACTTTGGATGTTTTACAAAAGGTATATCTTGTATCCTCTTTTATTTGACTGTCTGTCTATTAAAAAATAATTTCATTTCTTTTTGTAGTTATTACAGTGAAATGTTAAAGTAAAACAGTTTTATTTTTCAGATTGATCTCCTAGCAGCCGCAAGGTGCAATATGTTTTCTCATGTTCTGGCAAATTATCAGAAATCCTTTGAAGCATTTTCATCAAAAGTAGCTGAAACCTTTACTACAGCAGCTGACACTATGAAAACTGACCCGAAGTATGAGTTTAGCATCTTGAAAGAATTGTCACAGAATCTGGGCGAAGAAGAGGAGAAGGAGTTAGTCCCACAAGATAAAGATCAATTGCTGTTTTTCAAGGTAATAATAAGTAAAACAAGGTAAAATTGAAGTAAAAATTGTTAGTCTCTTTGATGTTAGAGCTGTACAGGTAGGGTTGCCAGTTGACCAGATAAAGTTGACAAAGATAGCCTATCTTTTTATGATAGTCCTGCAGCCTGTCCATATTTTGAATTTATTAGAATTTAGAATTTGAGTTATGCATCACTTCTATTTTCTAGGATGAATACAAAGATACAGATAATAATGATGTCAAGAAAGATGAAAATAAGGATCATACTTGTGCTGAGCAAGCAGAAAACTTGGCTGAATCTAACATTGATTTGGTTGACACTAGCATTGATGAGACTTCAATACTGGAAGCGGGGATTAATATGGACTTAGCTGGATTGAACTTGGATTGTGGTGACCCTGGAGTTAGGGGGTTCTTGCCTTCTCAACTGTTACAGGTTGGTCTAATTTTTTTATAGTAAGTTCCTTTATTTTAATTTGAAGTTTGCTGACAAATTTCTCATAATTAATTAAACTAATAGTTTTGATCTGGTTCTGGTACATAAACTAACAAAATTTGGCCCTGTATCAAAAGCATGGTACATACAGTTTAAGGATTATTGTTCCGAAACCACATGTTTTGTTAGCGGGCTTTAAAGCAATAATCCAATAAACTTCTGATAACCATACAGCGTTGCCGGGCTTTAAGCCCACCCTTTTAAGCTAATTTGTGAACTTGACATTGGCAAAATACTCCACTGAAGTGGATTCAAGTCCATTAAATTAAATAAATAATAATACAGTTTAAGGAAAGTGATATAATAATATTTATTTAAAATGCATTGCAATTTAATATTTCAGAACTTCAACACTAGTCTTTTTGGCAGCCCCATGGCCAGTACTTCAAAGCTAGACCCTCCACCAGAAAAACCTGCTGTTCCAACGCCCACTAAGAAAACTGCTCCTAAAAAAGATGACAAAGCAGCCTGGTTCAAGCTCTTTGCTGAATTAGACCCTCTGGCCAATCCTGATACTTTATTGGGTAATTCTAACAATCAAAGCCATGCAGCATAAATCCCCTTTAGAGATTTTAACACTACCCGCAAAATCTCACTGCTGCAAGAAAATGCCATAATTTTTATGGTGACAATATAACAAAAAATTTAAATAAAAAAAGAACAGCGAACAAGTGGCACCAGATAACAATCAAGACATGATTTTTCGTGTGCTGCTCTGTGTGTCAAAAGCAATAAGCCTTGGGCTTGAGTTGCATTGCTTTTCGCCATCAGTCTACCATGTTAGCGATTAAGTCATGGTGTAATTATTATAATTGACTAATTTTAAGGCATTGTTTTACTTTTATTGTTAGGTACAAGCTACTTTGTACCTAACTCAACTTGAACATTATTTGTGCTAACGACTTGTATCTATAATCCAAAGATTTGTTTATAACATTCCAAAAAACTTATTTTTTTATAATTATAATGTGTTTTTAGTAAGATTATAATAATTATGTGTTTACAAATTAAAATTATATCTAGTCAGTCATGCTTTAATATTATTTTGCGCTTTTTAAAGCTTGCTATTATTTAATTATACCAAAGTTTTATCGATACTTATCTTAATTTTATTTACCTACTAGGTTAAATACTAGGTATTATAATATTTGAGCATGTATGTAAAAGCTATGTATATTCCTGATCTGCTTCTTATATGAAAAAGTTTTATAACAGTCTGGTGTGTAAGGTTTTTTTTAAACTGACTGTCTAGGTTTTTTATTTGAGAGCCGAATCACAACATGCTGTATATTAACTGATAAATTAAGAGGGCTTGTACCGTAATACTAGCGCCAATCTGGAGAAAAAATATCTTCTCTTATAGATAAATAAATGAACTATAATAAGTAGGTACCTTCTAAACCATGTCCAAAGTCAAAAATGTGAGCCTGTGTGAGTTATAATTTTTTCGAGATTGGCGCTAGTTTAAGGGGCGAAAGGGTGCGAAACGAGCGCCACTCCCGATAAATAATTAATATCTTCTAAACTATGGCCGAAATCAAAAATATGCGTCTTTGACTCCCTAGATAATCTTTCTTAGAAATAATAAGGTTAAGTTGTGTAACTTGATATGATAACTTGAGACTTGGATAATGATCTTAGAAATATTATTTTACGAAACTAAAGTAGCCACTTTAGGCAACAAACGGATTATTCCTAGATTTGGAACCTGGAAGCTACACAAACAGGGCCTTAAAAATTCTTAGCAAGATTACCTAGGTAGTCGAAGACGCACATTTTTTATTTCGTCCATAGTTTAGAAGATATTAATTATTTATCGGGAGTGGCGCTAGTTACGCACCTGTTAGACCTTAACTGAAAGCCCTCTATACTATACCTACTTTTACCCTTATTTAAAAAAATTATAAAAAATTAATTTTGTAGTTATGATCATTGAATAAATAAATTTATTGTAATGTGCGCCTATGTTTTATTTACTTATACAACGGTTTCCCTAATGGGACCAATGGCGTTTAAATAATGATAACACCTCAAAAAAAAAACGGTGGCGTTGAGAGCTTAAGGTGGTAACTCTCGCTATGGCGCGAAATTCAAATTTGTTCGTGTTTTTTATTTATTCTGGCGAAAGTAAGTACCTATACATTTTTAATAAAGTTTAAATGAATTTGCGTAGGTATGTAAAAAACCAAAACTTTCCCAAACTACTTAAAAAACGTGAAAAAATTGAATTTCGCGCATTGAAACTCGTCACGCGTTAGTCAAATACTAGCGGCGGTTTTCTTACTCTGAAGTCAAATACCTAGGTAGTTATTGTGTTGTTTCGTTTTGTTTTGAACGTTTCAAAACTTGTCATGCGTTAGTCAAAAAGTTATTGTTTTGTTTTGAACGTTTTAATTTAATTTATATACAGGGAGTCTTCAGGGTGTAAGGCAGAATGAGTGGACATACCTACGTTAATGGGGGACAGAAGAGACCGTCTGCTATGCGTTCCACCCCAAAGATATGGGCAAGGCCTTATCATTTCTTTTTATAATGTTTTTTTTCTGGCAATGAAATTGATGGCAAAAAAAACATTTAAAAAATATGATAGGCCCATATCTTTGGGGTGGAACGCAAAGCAGAGGGTCCCCCCTGCCGGGGGGCAGTCGTCACCCCCTTTCGGTCGTCACGTCAATCAATCGGGGTGTCAGTCAATGTCGATCAGTCTTGGATCAGTCGGTCGGTCTTGCTCTTTTTTGTGGTGTTGATCTTTTTTGTGGTGAAATTTGGATAATTGGATCTGAAAAAAGCAATTAATTTAGCATTATTGTTGATTTTCAACTCCAACGCTCTCTTCTATTAAATCTTGATTTGTTGCGACACCAAAATGTTAAATTCATGTAAGTATTACAGAACTTTAAACTGAAAAAGTCTCATTTCAGTATTTATCCGATTTTTAATATTTGTTGTTTTATTTAGTTTTCCGTGAACTGTTTCGTTCCGAAGAGCCACCAACGAAGATAATAGAAGTCCGTTCGGACAACTACATTTCGAGGCCTATTCGATACCGGGAGGATTCCATGCTTCTGTACGGGCCAAAACTTCAGCCTGATCCCAAAAATGGAAACGATAAGTTCTATGAGATTGTACTTCATAAACCTTTTACTGAGACCTTGCATCAAATGTACAGGTAAGGGTCTAATGATAATAATTTATGTTGACCTTTGTTCCAGTACTGTAACTTCTTTTGTATTTAATTGCTTGACATACTTACCTATTTATGTCTCATTTCCTAATGCAAAGCAAATTAGATTCATACAAGAAAAGATACTAATATGATGTGTTTGTATATTGAACTGGGCGCTCCGTGGCTTCGCCAGCACATTTTCCCTTAAAATATCAAAATCCCAATTTTCGTGTGGGAATTTTAGGATAAAAAGTAGCCTATGTTCTTTCTCAGGCTCTAAACTACCCATAAACCAAATTTCATTCAAATTGGTTCAGAAGTTTTCTCAGGAAAGCGAGACAGACAGACTTAATACTTGAGACTTTCGCATTTATAATATTAGAATGGATATTTTTCCAAAATCTGATTGGAAGTGATTAATAAAGAGTAGCTGAACAATATTAGACACTCCCATCACTGAAATTACAAGATGAACTTCTATGAAACTTTTGCAAATAAGTAGGCTTTTTTGTTCAAAATTGGTTTACAGAATAAAAGTTATGTTTATCCAAAGTTTTTTTATACAAATTTGTCATATATTGAAAGATAAAGAAAATATAAGTAGATATGTCGTGGCCAGATCGTTGAATTGGCCATTTCATGATGTGGCCGGCCATTTCATGAAAAGTGATTTTTTCATGAAATGGCCAATTTTCGTTGGCCGGATCGTTGAAATGTCTTTGAAATGACAACGTTCAACGATTTGGCCAACCACGTTTGGCCAAATCATGAATGTAGAGTGAAATAAAGGTGAAATAAAAAAATATTATGCTTAATATTTTTTTATTTATTAACGTTACAGACATCAAGAGATCTATGTATCTTAATTAAAATAGCACTAATAATGACTTAACATTAATTATAAAATGGCACAAATAATCACTTTACATTAATTATGTTTGTACTAATGTAGGTGCTTTAATATTAATTATTTAAATTGGAAAATATAAGTATATTACTTATACAATAAATGCTAATATTGCTAAATTAGTGAATGTCTAAAGAATGAGGCCCTCTCTCATCCTCAATTTTGAAATAACTAAGTTACCCATCACTAATCAAAACACACAACACAAATGCAACAACAGCGCCACTAGCGGAGAAATTTTTAACTATTCAACGATATGATCGCTAACGTTTGGCCATTTCATGAAATAGTCATGCTATTACTTGGCCAAATCGTTAAACGTTGACATTTCAACGATCTGGCCTACGAAAATCGGCCATTTCATGAAAAAATCACTTTTCATGAAATGGCCGGCCATATCATGAAGTGGCCAATTTAACGATCTGGCCACGACAGATACACCACTTGTCAAAAATTTTTGTTATTTCAGACTGAAGCTGTGGGTCATTTTAGGGTTTAAAAATAAAATAACTGAATCTTTAAATTTTTTTTCAGTTTATTTCGCTCAGAAAATCTTGAGACTGCTGAAGAAAGATTTATTATTTACAAAGACAGAATTCCACTTTTTATAAAAATTACAAAAGAAGTAAGTGTAAAATAAACAGTAATTCGGAATACATGTCAATGTTTATCCACAATTTTTATTTCATCCCAATTCACAACTGCATTATGCTTACATTTTTGCTTAATAGGTATATAAAAAAAAGCATGGAGCTTGATCTCATCAGCAAACCATCAGTATTTCATTGGGCCAGGAAGCTCCAATAGCTAACCTTGAATAGACAACCTTGCTTTGGTTGTGGCTAACAGTATAATTCTCCATCATCCCGTCCAAAAGTTTTAACCTTAGAGCATGTTTCAACATATAAACTAAATTTGAATATCAATTCCAGTGCACAATACCAAGCCTTCAAAAACTATGCGACACTCTAGCAGAACATCAAGCATGGTCTATTGCCCATATTGCTGCCCACTTTGGACTACAAGAGTTGTTCAATGATCCCAATGTGCAAAGACACATTAATGAGGTTGACCCTAACACTGGAGCCACACCACTTATGGTAAGTGAATGTCATTTCTTTTTAATAATGATAATAATAACGCATTACACTTAGAGCCCTTATCTAGGAAGAACCTGTATCTACAGTGCCCCAAACTTATACAGAGACGAACATTACACCCAGACCGGAAACAAAAATCAATATACATAATAATAATGTACAGTGGCGGACACGATCGGCGTAACACTTCCGGTTTTTCTGTATTGCAAAAAAGCTCTTATTCTTTGGTAATACAGTTTAGGGCTGACGAAACCATAGACAAATCTGTTACGGCCTCCTAGTCCGTGACTGTACATACACCCCGCCGGGAATCGAACCCAGGTGCACACGTATCTCAGTCCACATCACTGCCATGCCAACTGAGCAGTCCAATTTCTTTTATTAATTTTAAAGAGTGAAATTATATTCAGGTACAAAACATTTATTTAAATATTAAACATGGAGTCTGGAAGATAAGTGGACATACGTAAATAGGGGACAGGGAAGACCAAGCAGGCGAGCTAAGTGCAGGCACTTGTTAACCCCCACTGATGAACAAGAAGGAGAAGACCCTTTGCTATGCATTTCACCCTAAATATAGCCCAGCCCTTTAATAATTTTTTTTAAAAAAAGTGACTCCAAACTTCTTTAATTTTGACAAATATCAAATTTAAAATTTGATATTTGTCAAAATTAAACCGCGGGGATTTCGAGATATAAAAGTAGCCTATTTCCTTTCCCAGGCTCTAGACTATCCATGTACAAAATTTAATTCAAATTGGTCTAGTTGTTTTCTCAGGAAAGCGAGACAGTCAGACAGAGTTACCTTTGCATATAAGATTTATCTTGTTTTTGAAGTGTTTTCATATAATAAGTGAATTAATGTATGAAAGATTAATAATTAATTGTGATTGGTGATGCTTTGTTTGAAATAGTAAACAATATAATTAATGCCAATCATAATTTACTAGCCAAAGGTCTTTTGACAACATTTAATAATTTTATAAGGATTAATATGCTGCAGTTAGTTTCATTCCATAGGTTTTTGTAATTAAATTTTACAGCACTCTATAAACGTTAACAAAAGAGTAATAAAAATGTAGATGTGATGCTATTAGTTATCTTATGGTAACATCATTTACATAAAAGATTTATATAGTAATAAGAACGACATAAAAAAATCCGTAACAATTCCGGTTTTCTGTATTCCAAAATAGCTCTTGTTCTTTGGTAATACAGTCTAGGGCGCACGACATCATAGACAAATCTTTTACACACTCCTAGACCGCCACTGTACATATGATAGTTCCTCTGAGGCCGTGCCTCAGATTAATGTTCTTAAATATATTTATTTAACACAATAACAGGAATGAACGTATTTTTGGTTTGCTTCGCTCGTTTTTGTTAGACAATACAAGGCCATCTTGTGTAAATAAAGATTACGACAAGAAAACCGGACTTCGAGCGACGATGGTCAGCATTAGTCACACAAACAAACATTTATAATTTATCTATATGATAATAAACTGAGGATTTTTATCGTTTGTGCTTAGTATCAGATTTTTTCGTTTTATCTTTGGAAAGTATGGCCGCTTCAAAGTATCTTGCACCAGTTTTTAAGAAATGTTGTAGATTATTTATTAATGAAAAGTGGTTAATGAAAGTAAGATGATTTCATAGTTTGTTGCTATTTCATAGTGTTCTTGACTTATCTTTAACTTCTAAAGAATTAGCTTTGATATAAAATGAGTTAAAAACTGTTCCTTTAAACAATGATATTTAATCTTTAAATTTTAAAGTTATCCTGATTTAATGTAGTTTTTAAATAGCGTTACAAAGGCAAGTTGGCTGCGCTACTTATAAAAATAATCAAAACATTCGAATGTTTTTTTTTTTTTATAAAACCATTTCGTCTATAAATTTATTTAATTTGATAAATTTATCATTTATCTTAATTAGCTTGTTATTTTTAGATTAAGATTAGGTCATACTCAAATTGTGGTACAGTTGGTTTCACGAAAGTAAGTTTATCCTTTTTTAGTAATATATCCTTTTTTTTGCAGGTTGCAGTAAAGACATGTAACGTCCGCATGGTGACGAGTCTCCTCTCGCTAAAATGTGACGTGGACACCCTTGATTTGGATGGAAACAACGTGTTCCATTACGCCGCTGCCAGCAATCGGGAGATTATTGCTGTGAGTCAAAGACTGAAGATACCCAAATAGACATTACATTCCACCTCGTATTTAAAAAGTGACACTTTATTGACTTCAAGTTTACAGCTGGTTAAATATTAATTTCCATACATTCTTTATTTGTTTGGCCAATTAAATCTGTTAAATCCCTCGCTTGTTCAAGTTTCAAGCTTAAAACTTGAACTTAAACTCTTGAAATTCTCACTGTCCTCGGGTTTGAACTTAAATTAATTGTGGCGTTCTGCGGGGGAGGCCTACGTCCAGCAGTGGCTAGTGGTTAGCGATCGCCGTATGGATCTCCATGTTTTCCACGGTTCGGGCGTTTAAGGGGCTAAAATTGGGAAAACGGCGAGAGGAGTGTTCGTATATACGACTTTAATAACACTTAAAAATAATACAGAAAGCTATTTTTTTTTTCGTAGCTTCTCAAAAGACTGAACTACAATTATAGTAGGTTTTCAAATAAAAAAAATAAAGGGTTTTCTTATAAAAAAATCGTAAAGTTCATCAAAAACTGCAAAAACAGCTTTTGCTGTTAACGATTGTTTACTAGTTTAAAAGTAAGTTGAAGCAAAACAAAAATTGTATCATAAACTAGAAAGTCTGTTCAACTTTTATATTGTAATTACAAAAATATACATGTCCATTTTCATCTAGTTTTAATTGCTAAAACTTTACTAAAATTTCGGCGGAAATTCTCCATACTAAATTGTATGGAGGGATCCAACGGCCGAGCGGCCGATTCGATAAGCAGAAACGGGCGCCAGTACGCCTCCGGTCTTGAGGCGGAGCGTACGTCAGTCGTGCTTTGGCGCGCTATTACAAGACTATTTATTATTGTTTGCGCGAGGTTGGCGCAGTGAATGAGAATTCTTTTTTAGTTTGGAAAAAGTAAGTACATTTTATTATTAATAAATTAATAAATTTGAGCAATAGTAGACGTAAGTTTCTGTGATTTTTTAATATCAAATAAGTATCCCTACAAATTTATATTCTGAGGGGAAAAAGAAAGCACTTATTTTCACTCATTTTAAAAACGATATCTACATAGTACAGCTCTTAAAAATATATTTTTATATTGGGTTGTTTTCTATATCTTTCTTTTTTAAATGCAAAGCAATAAACTTTTCATTATTTTTATTTATTTTACGATTTGATATGTAGGGGTCATTGACCTTAGTAGGATTACCCACACGTCACAGTGTGTATGTACCTATCAGGAAAAATAAAAACGTAGTGCTTCTATTACTCTATCGTACACGTATAGTAATTAGTTTTTTCGCTACCTACTTTACACAATGAAACTACAATAGGTATGGACGTAGGTAGGCAATGTTTGGTTGCATAAGGGTTTCTTATGAAACACAACTTTTAGGGGATATCTCTCAAACAAGAACAAATTTAGGTGTAAGGTACTATAAACTATAGTAATAATAACTTATTATGCAATATGCAAGCCCGACCTGACATACGCGATCCTTTATCGTTGCTCGAAATTCAACACCTCGAAAAAGGTTTTTGCACATATTTATAAAAATAATATATTGAACTTCAATTTATTTGAAAATGATGAACCTAAAAATTAATAAAAAGTTACTTTCTTTAAAAAAATGGAGGTGGATTTAACAGAGTTCTAAATATCAATGTTATTTATTTTATTATAAAATTATATAAATAACTGCTTGCCAGTTGTGTTAAAAAAACAACCCAGTAAGATTAAAGTTAAGCTCGGAAAGTAACTTTTTATTCTATTTATAAAAAATGCAAGAATAGGTAAAAGGAAATGAACGTCTTTCTATGCTGCAAAAAAAGTTAAATATCCAAGAATGTTCTATGTACTGTTGGTTTGTCTAATAAATAAAATAAATAAGACGCCACCGCTACAAAGGTAATTTTTATTAAAATAACCAACTTAAAATATTAATTTACACGATTATTATTATCTATACCTACTGAAGATTCTTATGTATGGATCATGTTACTTTCTCGGCCAGGAATGGGCAAATTAAATAACAACAACGTTAAATCTTAGACAGGAAAATACATAAAACAGTTTATATGGGAAAATTACATTTTTATTTTTCTTTCAACCCCTCCATTTTTTCTATCTTTTCTCACCTTTTGAACCTTATGTGAACTACGACAAACATTTTGAAACTCAAATCAGCTAAACGTTCTAAGTCGTTCTCAAGTTTAAGCGAGATAAACAAACCACGATTGATTTTTAAATATAAACTAGTCGACTCGGCGAACTTCGTACCGCCTAACCTATTACAATGTTATGCGTGTATTATACATTATAAACTTTCCTCTTGGACAGATGCGGGAAGCAACTTTATTTTATACTATGTACTAGAGGCTGCCCCGCGGTTTCACCCGCGCAGATTTCTCATAAACACAAAATTCCTGTTTGTTCCCGTTCCCGTGGGAATTTCGGGAAATCCCTTCTTAGTGCTCACCTACACTCCCTAAGGAACCTACATGCAAAATTTCAGCACGCTACGCCCAGTAGTTTCGGCTCTGCGTTGTCTGTCAGTCAGTCAGTCAGTAACGGAAGAGTTTTATATATATTGATTGAAGATGGTCTGTTATTTTGACCATCAAACTCTATCTATAGTCTTTTTTTTATCCAATTTTTTTTTTTATTACAACAAGAAACCTTTTTGGCGGGAAACATTTTTCATAGTCAAAGAAGTCTAAAGAAAATCAATCAATGTGGCAGACAGACGTTTGTTTTATTGAAAGGTTTAATATACCTAAATTTTTGAATAATATAATGTACCTATTTAAAATTAATTCGAACAATAAATGTTCGTTATATTGAAATAGGTATTTTAATCTGTATGTGTGTATGTACTATGTATGTTTGTCCGCGATTCTTTCACGTTTGGCTGAACCAATATTGATGCCGTTTTCAGAGTAGTATTTGCTACATTCAGGACCGGGTTTAAGTGTTTAAACAAACTTTGAAAAAAGGCAGTTCTCAGTGTATGTATGTGTCAGTTTATTGAGCCGTGTGCCTTTAAAAAGAAAAAAGTATCATATTGTCACTCGTTAGCATTAATTGCGAGACTCTTAATGTCATACCTACGTAATTACATTTATTTTAATCACAAACAGTAAATTATTGCAAGTAATTCTTTTATATTAATTATTAGCAACGAGTTTTCAGATGCAAGTTCCATATCTCCTTTTCAAAGATTCAGCTATCTTCTAACATAATAATGACAGGTATAAAGATAAACATACAACCAGTACTTAGGGACACGTAAAAAGTATCGATACTTTGCGGTATCGAGTACATTTCCATTCCTATCCTTACTTTGTACTCAATACTGTGCTTACGATACTTTTAATCAATGAGTACATACATTTTGGCAGGTATGGCATCATATCGAATGAACTGAAATGAATTCCCATATAAAACTAGCGACAATAAAGGTTCTGCAAACGATCAAATTTGTTTGACAAACACGTTTTCATATAATATTGTTTGACAAACTTCAAACACATCTTTTTTATATTACCCCACGATTAATTTTTTTGACATACGTAAAATTTTACAAAAAAAAATAAGTTAAACGGACACTTACACGGCTTCCGGCTATTTTTCATCGTTAAAGGAAAATCAACTTGTTTTATTTTTTGAAGAACTTTCTTTTATTGTATTAAACTTGTGTGCCTAGCCTAAGTAAGAACTGGCCCTAAGAAAAGTGCTTCGGGGTATCGATACTTTTGTTTCTTGTTTTTTTTTTAACAACTTTTCCAATTATTGTATTAAATTTGTGTGCCTACCAAACGTAAGAAAAGTAAGTACTATAGGACCTCAGAGAAGTACACGATAGATACATTGAAGAATTGATACTTTTGTTTTGATACTACTCATTATGAGTACAGTATCGATACTTTCTATTCTTTACCATATATTATATGAAATAGTTTTAGGTTTTGTAACAGTTTTTTTAGCGTATTTATTGCTAGTGCTACCTGCACATAACACAAATAAATTTCGTGGATAATTTAATGAGTGGCTTTCAATTTGACATATAAAAAAAATAAGTTTTACTACACCGCTATGGTATGGCGCTTTGCAAAAGTCAACAGGTCAAGTTGAAATGAATCATTAAAAGAAAAAAAGAAAATTGAAACTCGTCACGCGTCAGTCAGATAGTTATTTTTGTTTTAAACTTTTTAAGTTAATTTGAACTGATTTGAATTACTATCCTATGTCTTTTACTTTAGACAACGCAATCTACGGGCGTATTATGAGACTTATTTTTGCTTTTTAATGACACAATGAAAACCCCTCATTAATTCATATTTGTTTTTTACAGAAATCAGAATCTTCCATCCCCCCGCTGATAAGAATTTATCACACCTTTATGAGGCATACTGCAGTTTATAATGTAAAACTGGAGTAGACGAGTGGAGTCGTCATGTCATTACGATAAATTTGAAATCTTTTGTAATTTAGGGGATATTGTTATTATATTTTATTGTAGTTAAAATTTTAAATTAATAAAATATTTACGTGTGAGTATTTACTTAAATGAAATATATTTACCTATGTTGAGAAATTCAGTCCTTTAACAAATAAAAAAAAACCTAAAAGCTGAATATATTAAAATCACTCTCAAAGCCTAAAAATCAAGTAAAATCGACAATTTTTTATTTGTGGCAATAATTGTTTTCTATCTTATACCAGTTGTAATTAATTAAAAATATACAAAAAAAAATATAATATTGAAATGCGACTTTAATTTTTACCTTTAATGTAATCAAAAAGTCATAACCAACTTTTTGTATTTTTGCAGTGTTGAACTCTGACCGACGATCTTTTTTAACCGACTTCATTAGTTAAAATAAACATACTTTACCTTTTATTTAGTAAATAATAAGTAGGTAAGATATTTAGTTAGATAGTTAAAGTTCTAAACAATTTTTTTAATGTTTCTAATAAAGTATGTTTAAGTACTCAACAATAAACAATTTGTACTAAAATAAAACCTATTAGGCAGTAAAAAAATTATATAACATCAATAAATCATATTATTTCGTAATCACAATTCAATAAACCCATAAATCATAGTAACGATACACCAAAGTTAATTCGCGCGAAAAATCAGATTTAAATATTGCGCCAAGAAATGTTCGCAACTCGGCCGCGTAACATTTAGCGCTAGGGTCGCGCGAAATCGGCGTTCAAATAAAAGAGGCCTCAGCCTTAAGTAATCGCCATTTACGAAAATAACAGAGTATATTGCTATAATTGAAAATTAAAAATAATTATTACCAGATATATATTTTTGTTACAACTATGTCAGTATGTCATTGCTCATGGCTTCAGTCTGATAAAACAAATAATCTATTACTGATCTGATTTCAACTTTTGCAGTAGATAAAAATAATATTCAATGAAAATGACTGACATTTGATTTAATTCGTCCGTAAGTTTGTTTGACAAGTTTGTTGTAGTCCACATGGTAAAAAGCTGTATAATGAAAAGAACACACACTATTTATTTTATAGTTCTATTTCTTTTGATGTAAAATACTTAGTTAGAAAGAGACAACAACATCGACAATTTTTTTCGTAAGTCAGAGCAGGGAATACGCCCCTGTTTCGCCACTACTACAATAAAAACACATCACACACAGAGCCCCTAACTAGGAAGAATCTGTATCTAGAGTGTGCCCGAAACATATACAGACGAACAGTACACCCACAACGGGAAACAAACATCGATATTCATCATAACAATGCTCGCTCCCGGGTCACCCGCGTCTACAGGCTCAGTACGTCTCACTCTACATCATTGCCAACTGACCAACGGAGCTGTTAAACTAGGGTTCTTTACGGCGAAACAGGATCAAAATTAACTGCCGTATAAAATAAAACTGACGATGATCTTGTCTCTTTTTAACATGATTTCGCGCAGTGGCTTTGCTCTTTCGATTTCGCACTCATGCGTTCCTACAGTAAAGAAAGAAGGTAGAGCGTGCGTGGTTTGTCGCAGGCTCTAGCGGCTCACGCGCCGGCGCACCTGGACGTGTACAACAAACAAGGCTACACGCCGCTGCACGTGGCGTGCACGGCCGACGCGCCCGACTGCGTGCACGCGCTGCTCGTGGCCGGAGCTGACGTTAATCTTCCTGCAAGATCTGGACAGTCCTCCGGTCTCAACGCCAGCCCTGGTGAGACTGCTGAGTAGATTCTTTGGTGCTTTCTTTTCAGTTTTAAAATTGCTTTTGTCTGCTGTTAGGCACGGTTAATGGTGGGATGCCTTCTAAGTTTGTTACCTGCGAGGTTGCCACTCAATGCTAGAGGCTTGGCGAGACTGCTTAGCAACCTCTCAGCTGCCGATGACGACCTTGGTGTTCTTTTCAGGAACAAGACAATAACTAAAACAGTTAATACTTTTACAAGAAATCAATCGGTACAAAAAAGCGTTAAAACATGCGACTATCTATTTAACATTTGAAATTGGCATTAGAACAGTTATCTTCATAAAAAAGGATAATCAATGCAAAGCCAGATAATAACCACTTATAACCGGCCAGTATTTTTATGTCGTCGCGGCGTAGTCAAGACATGGGTATCTATCTCAACGCTGCAAAACACAATCAAATCTTTCCTCTTTAGTAGTAGTAAATATAGATGTTATAAATTACGAGGTTATGTTTTAATTTTATTTTGTTTGATATTTCCAGCCATAGTAGCAGACGTGCTAAAAGACAACACGCCGAAGTTGTACCAGCAAGATATGAAGCACGGTGGCACACCGCTGCACTGGTCAATATCGCGCGCCGTTATTGACGCTCTGATTGAAAGGAAGTGTGACATCAATGCTAGGAACTTTGACGAGAGGACTGCTCTTCATATTATGGTATGAAACAATAATTTGTCATTTTTATCGTGTTGAAAAGCCCTATTTATTTTATTCAGGGTGATAAATTTACACATTTATTTACGCTCGTAATCGTATCTGCAAAAAAAATTGCACGATGTTTTGCCTAATTTAATAGACGTTACATACGTGACGTGTATGAAATCAAGAACTAGATGAGTAGGAGTAGCGAGAACTTATCAGAAGCAATTAAAAAAAACCTACCTGCCTTGTCTGGCCATTCTTGCGCCCCCCAGAGTCTACGCCCTGTGCCTGGGCACCGGTGGCACACCCCTATTTACGGCACTGCCCTTAGACACATTTTTGACACCTATGGGAGGAGATGGGGTCGTTGGGTGGTATTCAATGATGCCTGCCACCACGCATTATCTTATTAGGTGGGGTAAATCCGGCGTACTTCGTACTGCCTTAACTATTACTATGTTGTTCATGTATTATGCATATAAACCTTCCTTTTGAAACACTATCTATTTAAAAAACCGTATCAAAATCCGTTGCTTGGTTTTAAAGATTTAATCATACAGGACAGACGCAGGAAGCGACTTTGTTTTGTACTATGTATAGAAGGCCTATTTTCTACAGGCACTTCGTGGTAGACTAGAGTGTGCAGTGGCATTATTATCAAGCGGGGCAGAACACTCACTGAAAGACAGTGACGGCAATACTCCTCTACACTTGGCAGTGAAAGAGACGAATATATCAATGATCCAAGCTCTGATAGTGTTCGGAGCTGATATGGAGGCTAAGAACAATAAGGGGCAAACGCCGAGGCACCTGGTACCGGCGGAGATGTCTTCAAGCAATTATGACAAGATATTGTATGTGCTGCATGCGGCGGGAGCGGAAAGGTGAGTTTTTATTTTATTAGTGAGAGTTCAATTGTAACTTTTATATTTATTTGCGACTTGAAGACACTAACAAAAAAGTCGACTTCGATGGCATGGGATAAAAACATATTATAATTGAGTTTATAGTTTGAAAGACGCAATGGTCACATGTCTTTGCCATGCTAACTGTCATTGCCCACAATGTTTTCTATTCTACTAATAGAAACGATAAAATCGAAAATTTTGTGTAGGGGGCAGATCTGCGCGCGGGCGAAAACACGCATGAGCATGACGCAGGAAGAGGGGTTTTACAGCTTGGCAACTGTGTTAAAACGGAACCATTATATGTTAAGTTGAAAAACCTAAAAAAATATTTCTTGTAAAGAAACAGATCATGAATTGATTGATTTTAGAATTTGACTAACTTTGTGCTTAAATGGTGTTTTATCTATATGAAAAAGATTTTTAATTACACATACAAAGTGGCGCCCGCATTATTTTTTACTAGATAATATCTGTGCCAAGCTGTAGTATTCTGTCTGACGGGCGTCCTACCGACAGGTGTCGGGCCGAGATGTCCGGCTGCACGGACAAGTGCTCCTCCCGCGGGCACTACAACGGCGTGCCGCCGCCGGGCGTGGCGCGCGCGCCCACGCGGGACGTCATCGCCGGCGTGCTGGCCGCCGCCGCCGCTCAGGGCGCGTGCGAGGCGCCGGGTGCGGCGAGCGAGGGACGGTCTGTGCTCTCTCACTCTCTCTCTCTCTATTTTAGCCATTTTAGGTACTTTTAAAGGGGTAGCGTGGTAGTATTGAACGTGATCACTTCGGGGTCACCATTTCAGCAATTTTAGACACTTACCGCAGCACGAAGGACACCCTATTTTAGCTATTTAAGAAGCTGCATCAGTAGGTTGCGTGGTCGGATTATGTCCAGGTCACCATTTCAGCAATGTAGTAAGACACCCGTGACGTCATGGCGGTGCGGCGAGCGAGGAACGGTCTGTTCTGTGCTCTCTTACGTATTATACTGCTGTGCTGGGTGTAATACGCAAAACTGAGTATTTTAGTTATTTTAGGTACTTTTTAAAGGGGTAGCGTGGTCAGTATTGAACGTGATCACTTCGGGGTCACCATTTCAGCAATTTTAGACACCGCAGCACGAAGGATGGTCTTTACACTCTCTATTTTAGCTACTAAAGACACTTTATTCTGATCACGTTGGGGTCACCATTGTGGTAATTTTTTACACTTCAGGATACCACTTACCGCAGCACGAAGGACACCCTATTTTAGCTACTTAAGAAGCTGCATCAGTAGGTTGCGTGGTCGGATTATGTCGGGGTCACCATTTCAGCAATCTAGTACGTGACGTCATAGCGGGCGTGCTGGCCGCCGCTACCGCGCAGGCCGCGCGCGGGGCGCCCGGTGCGGCGAGCGAGGGATTTTAGTTATTTTAGGAACTTTTAAGAAGGTAGCGTGGTCACTATTTAATATGATCACATCGGGGTCACCATTTGAGCAATTTAAAACACTTAAGGATACTACTTACCGCAGCTCGAAAGACGGTATTTACACTTATATTTTAGCTAGTTTAAATAACTTTATCAGTAGCGTACGATTGCAGATCACGTCGGGGTCACCATTAAATAAATTTCAAATTACAACTTAGACGGAGAGCTGCCGGCCAGAGAGTACAAACGATAATGAGTTATCTCCACTTTAGTAATTTTAGGAACTTTAAGTTATCACTTTTCTTTTTATCGCAGTAATACGGCTGGGTAAGCCGCCCAAGCTGTTGTAATTGTATGAATAGGGCTACAGTATCCCCTGCCTGTTGTAAGAGGCTTACTAACCTGCCTTCCTAGACTGCTGCTTAACCAGACTGGTTGATATCATTCATTCATTTATAAACTTTAGTCACTTAAAATATGAAGAATAACAAGTTCTTTTTAACCGAATTCAAAAAAAGAGGTTATCAGTTTGACCTGTATGTATGTATGTATGTATGTTTGTCCGCGATTATCTCGCGTTTGGCTGAACCGATTTTGATGCGGTTTTCAGATAAGTATTTCTTACATTCAGTAGAAGGTTTTAGTACCTATTTTAACGGACCTCGAAAGAGAGGAAGTGCTCAGTTTATGTATGTGTCAGTTTATTCAAAGCGGGTTCCTTTTTTGTAAAATTTTTTTATTAATTATATTCTTTATCTTTCAACAGCCTCCTCTGCTTGGACGGCGGCGGTATTCGTGGCCTGGTGTTAGTTCAAATACTCCTGGCTTTAGAAAAAGCTGTTGGAAGACCAATAGTGGAATGCTTCGACTGGGTAGCCGGCACCAGCACAGGAGGCATCCTGGCTCTAGCCCTGGCTTCGGGGAAGACCCTTAGGCAGTGTCAACAGCTGTACTTCAAGATGAAAGACCACGCTTTTGTTGGCATGCGCCCTTACCCTTCTGAACCATTGGAGAATATACTTAAGGAGAATTTAGGTATGTTTGTGTCATTGGTTTTGTTGTTACCTTGTTTATTTATAGATTGTAGATAGATGCTATTTGCAATTAATGAACTTAAAATTTATGTTTTTTTAATATACATAGATTGCAATTAGGCGGTAGGTAGAGGTTATTTTTAGTGTCTTAAAAATACTTTTATCGAATCTGGAATAAAAAAATTTCACAGTTTGAGTACGAGTTAATAATGTTTGTGTATTTTTTATTTCTAACATATAACTTGTGTAATGTTGTACGAAATTCCATTACTTCTAAGTTTTTTTTTTATTAGACTGTCTGACCAGTCAGGCAAGTCTATAATTAATTGTGTAAAAAAAAAGGCTACTTATGCTGAGTAGCCCCCCTTCCCACCCAGGCACTGAGACAGTAATGGCAGACATAGAGCGGCCAAAGCTAATGGTGATGGCGGTGGTGGCGGACCGGAAGCCCGTCGACCTTCACATCTTCCGGAACTATCAGTCGCCACAGGATATTCTGGACGAACACCATGGGGTGCCTAGTTAGTACCTTTGTATTATACACTTGTTACCACGGAAAAAAATGGAACTAAAGTACAGAAGGCTTATTTCCTGGTGTCGAAATAAAAAAACTAACTGCGTACACATAAATTACTATCTAGCTTACTCCTGTTTTATATAACTACATCGATATTATCCTAAAGCCCTATCCCGCAAAGCTTTCTACGAAAATTAACCTTGTCGCTTTACGAGAAGACTCTTTTATCTGCAATCAATCGACAACATAATAAAAATTTTCTTTAACTAGTACAGTGCGGCACAAAAATCTAGAAATTAAAAAGTGGCAACACTGTATGAAATTTTTCGTAATTGCGTCAAATATTCATACAGTGTTGCTCCTTTTAAATTTCTAGATTTTTGTGCAAATACATACATTTATGGCAATAAGCGGCCAGTATGCTTGTTTAAAATTTCAACGAAAAACCAACCTTGTGACCTGAAGCTTAAAGCAAATAATCCTGCAGCAACGGTGCCAGAGGCGGGCGACCAGGCGAACGTAGTGGCGTTGCCGCCCGCGCCGTCGCCTGCCGAACAACTGGTGTGGCAGGCGGCCAGGGCCACGGGAGCTGCGCCCTCCTACTTCAGAGCTTCGGGCCGGTAAGTGGCTGCTTGTGTAAAGTTGTATAGAATGTCATACTCCAACAACAGTGGCATGTTATTTATAAAAACTTAAAGAGCTGTTTAGTTAATTGACGTTTATCAAATTTAGACTTGATGTCACGTATTAACCATACAACAAACCAGAGAAGCAAACCTCCAGTAAAGCTACTTAAAACCTTCCGTATCTTTATTAATAATACGGTTAGTAAATTAAAGGTAAGTATAGTTTTTCTTTTAAATACGGGTGAAAATGCCTAATGCATTTCCTGTCGCTCAGGGGAGTGACGGAGGTATGAAGGGCTTGCACCCATCAAACCCGCTCGGTGGCCGTTTCGGCGATTTTTGCGGCGTCCGGTGTTTTGGGGTACTATTACGGCCACATTTGCAATAATGCTTTTCGTCCTCTAGAGTGTAAAAGTCAATAACAAAAGGGACCCTTCAATAAACTGGCACATACATAAACTGAGGACTTCCTCTTTTTCGAAGTCTGTTAAAATAAGGACCAAAACCAAAATTTTCTCCTGAATGAAACAAATACTATTCTGAAAACTGCATCGTAAAAATCGGTTCAGCCAAACGCAAGATAATCGCGGACAAACATACATGCATACGGGTGAAACTGAGAACCTCCTTTTTTTTAATCGGATAAAAAAAAAATAGCAATATCTCCCCGACAGGTACCTAGACGGCGGCCTGATCAGCAACAACCCGACATTAGACGTGCTGACGGAGCTGGCGGAGCTGCGGCTGGCGCTGCAGGCCACGGGGCAACACGAAGAGGCCAAGAAGACCAACTTGAGGGTCGTCGTCTCTTGCGGGACAGGTCAGTCCGTATGAACTGACAGGTACTGACACTGAAAAAACACCTAGGGGTCAAGTTTCTTAACTAAAAACGATCGACTCGCAATTGTCTTGTAAGCGACTCGTCGTCTCTTGTAGGACAGGTTAGATTTTACATTATCGTGATGAGGGTATTTTTAATTATAACCTCTTTGATGTATTGATTGATTACTTATTCTGCTGTATGATGATGTATTAAGATGAAAATCCGAGCGCTCAAACCATTGAAACTTAAATTGCTAACTCGCACTCGGTTGCGAGATTATGGCTTGCGAGTATAAGTCTAATTCGATCAAGCGAGGGTTGTAACAGCACCCGAAGATGAATAGCCTTTGGGTAAAAACAAGCTCATTAAGTCAAGTGAATTATTCTGCCCCTATATATATGCATTTTTATATTTTATAATTTATCATGGGATGAAATGAAAAGCATGCTGGGTGGGTGTAAAGCTTTTCTGCTTTGGGTGCTGTTACAACCCTTGCTTGTTCTTGTTTTATGCTATTATTCTTGTTACAAATTGCAACAATTTATCTTGATTGTTGTTTTTTTCTTAGGACTAATACCAGTGACAAAGTTAAAAGACATAGACGTGTTTAAACCGGAGAGCCTGTGGGACACGGCGCGGCTCGCCTGGGGACTCACGGCCATCGGCGGACTGCTCGTCGACCAGGTAAACAAGAGACAAAACAAACAAGGTTTAACCATTATCTTTACCAATATAATAAAGAGGAAAGATTTGTTTGTTTGTTTGTAACGAATAGGCTCCGGAAATACTGAACCGATTTGAAAAATTATTTCACTGGTAGGAAGCTACATTAACCCCGAGTGTTATAGGCTATATTAGTTTTTTAAAAAAATTAGGTATCCTTACCTAAACTCAAATAATGTAACCCAAGGTGCAATATTTTTTCCTTTGTTTACATATTTTGACAGGTGGTTTGTTGTTGTTGTTTGTTTTTATTCGGCCATTCTGGGCAGTCAAAAGAACATAGTCTTTAGAGCCAAGTCTTTTGTAGTATCTTATATTATATGGCTATCTTTGCAACCATTCGTTCACAATTCATACACAAACACAAAATTCGTGTTCAAAACAAAAATACGATAATATCACCTCAATTTGCCAGATACAAAATGTTGTTAAAAGAATCGTTCGTCGTCGCTATCTTCCCCACCAATCGGCGGAGCGCGTTTACTTTTCCAAGGATATTCTATAATCCTTCATACCGGGTGTTTCTGACAAGGCGGTAATAAATGAAAGGATGGCTTCTGCTCACCATAACTAACAACTTACCCAAAGCAACATTGGTCGAAATCTCAAAAAAAAAAAAACAGCTGTTCCATACATTGGTTCGATCAGCTGGCGGGGTCAATGTACGGGACGGCTGATTTTTGTTTTGATATTTCGACCCATGTTGCTTTGGGAAAGTTGTTAGGTATGGTGAGCTGAACCCTTACTTTGATTTATTACTGCCTTGTCAGAAACACCCTGTATACTAATCCTAGTGCGTCTAGAGACTATTTATGTAATAAAATTAGGAGTTCGTGTTTTGGCTACTGTATAATCTATATACTTGTATATGTGTTTGCTCGAAACAAATTGTACATATCATAGACAAAGAAGAACGCTGCGCTTCCCATAGACGGAAGATATTATAACTGAATGCGAGCCGTTTATCAGGAATTTATTGTATGGTTGTGGCAAAATAGCAAAAACCATGGCCGAGAAAATTCTAAAAACGACTCGACTGCATTCATAAGAGTTTATGAGTTTGTGCCGTCTGTCTCGCTTATGATTATTTTGTTAATATCGAAGGAGTAAAATAGTGATTTCAATTTCTATAATAGTACATTCCATATCTCAAATTATATATCAATGTTTCTACGATCTACAGCATATTGAGTGATGTAATATAATCGATTCGTCTTCCTTCCCCCAGGCGACCCAATCAGACGGGCGGGTGGTGGACCGCGCGCGCGCCTGGACCGCGCTCAGCGGCGTGCCCTACTTCCGGTTCTCGCCGCAGATGTCGCGCGACGTGGCCATGGACGAGCGCCAGGACGAGCGCCTGGCCGCCATGCTGTGGGAGGCCGCGGCCTGCATGCAGGAGAGGCGGCCCGAGGTCGCGCAGCTCGCTCAGATACTCACACGGGGTAAGTTGTACCGGGCAGGACGAGCGCCTGGCCGCCATGCTGTGGGAGGCCGCGGCCTGCATGCAGGAGAGGCGGCCCGAGGTCGCGCAGCTCGCTCAGATACTCACACGGGGTAAGTTGTACCGGGCAGGACGAGCGCCTGGCCGCCATGCTGTGGGAGGCCGCGGCCTGCATGCAGGAGAGGCGGCCCGAGGTCGCGCAGCTCGCTCAGATACTCACACGGGGTAAGTTGTACCGGGCAGGACGAGCGCCTGGCCGCCATGCTGTGGGAGGCCGCGGCCTGCATGCAGGAGAGGCGGCCCGAGGTCGCGCAGCTCGCTCAGATACTCACACGGGGTAAGTTGTACCGGGCAGGACGAGCGCCTGGCCGCCATGCTGTGGGAGGCCGCGGCCTGCATGCAGGAGAGGCGGCCCGAGGTCGCGCAGCTCGCTCAGATACTCACACGGGGTAAGTTGTACCGGGCAGGACGAGCGCCTGGCCGCCATGCTTTGGGAGGCCGCGGCCTGCATGCAGGAGAGGCGGCCCGAGGTCGCGCAGCTCGCGCAGATACTCACACGGGGTAAGTTGTACCGGGCAGGACGAGCGCCTGGCCGCCATGCTGTGGGAGGCCGCGGCCTGCATGCAGGAGAGGCGGCCCGAGGTCGCGCAGCTCGCGCAGATACTCACACGGGGTAAGTTGTACCGGGCAGGACGAGCGCCTGGCCGCCATGCTGTGGGAGGCCGCGGCCTGCATGCAGGAGAGGCGGCCCGAGGTCGCGCAGCTCGCGCAGATACTCACACGGGGTAAGTTGTACCGGGCAGGACGAGCGCCTGGCCGCCATGCTGTGGGAGGCCGCGGCCTGCATGCAGGAGAGGCGGCCCGAGGTCGCGCAGCTCGCGCAGATACTCACACGGGGTAAGTTGTACCGGGCAGGACGAGCGCCTGGCCGCCATGCTGTGGGAGGCCGCGGCCTGCATGCAGGAGAGGCGGCCCGAGGTCGCGCAGCTCGCTCAGATACTCACACGGGGTAAGTTGTACCGGGCAGGACGAGCGCCTGGCCGCCATGCTGTGGGAGGCCGCGGCCTGCATGCAGGAGAGGCGGCCCGAGGTCGCGCAGCTCGCGCAGATACTCACACGGGGTAAGTTGTACCGGGCAGGACGAGCGCCTGGCCGCCATGCTTTGGGAGGCCGCGGCCTGCATGCAGGAGAGGCGGCCCGAGGTCGCGCAGCTCGCGCAGATACTCACACGGGGTAAGTTGTACCGGGCAGGACGAGCGCCTGGCCGCCATGCTGTGGGAGGCCGCGGCCTGCATGCAGGAGAGGCGGCCCGAGGTCGCGCAGCTCGCGCAGATACTCACACGGGGTAAGTTGTACCGGGCAGGACGAGCGCCTGGCCGCCATGCTGTGGGAGGCCGCGGCCTGCATGCAGGAGAGGCGGCCCGAGGTCGCGCAGCTCGCGCAGATACTCACACGGGGTAAGTTGTACCGGGCAGGACGAGCGCCTGGCCGCCATGCTGTGGGAGGCCGCGGCCTGCATGCAGGAGAGGCGGCCCGAGGTCGCGCAGCTCGCGCAGATACTCACACGGGGTAAGTTGTACCGGGCAGGACGAGCGCCTGGCCGCCATGCTGTGGGAGGCCGCGGCCTGCATGCAGGAGAGGCGGCCCGAGGTCGCGCAGCTCGCGCAGATACTCACACGGGGTAAGTTGTACCGGGCAGGACGAGCGCCTGGCCGCCATGCTGTGGGAGGCCGCGGCCTGCATGCAGGAGAGGCGGCCCGAGGTCGCGCAGCTCGCGCAGATACTCACACGGGGTAAGTTGTACCGGGCAGGACGAGCGCCTGGCCGCCATGCTGTGGGAGGCCGCGGCCTGCATGCAGGAGAGGCGGCCCGAGGTCGCGCAGCTCGCGCAGATACTCACACGGGGTAAGTTGTACCGGGCAGGACGAGCGCCTGGCCGCCATGCTGTGGGAGGCCGCGGCCTGCATGCAGGAGAGGCGGCCCGAGGTCGCGCAGCTCGCGCAGATACTCACACGGGGTAAGTTGTACCGGGCAGGACGAGCGCCTGGCCGCCATGCTGTGGGAGGCCGCGGCCTGCATGCAGGAGAGGCGGCCCGAGGTCGCGCAGCTCGCGCAGATACTCACACGGGGTAAGTTGTACCGGGCAGGACGAGCGCCTGGCCGCCATGCTGTGGGAGGCCGCGGCCTGCATGCAGGAGAGGCGGCCCGAGGTCGCGCAGCTCGCTCAGATACTCACACGGGGTAAGTTGTACCGGGCAGGACGAGCGCCTGGCCGCCATGCTGTGGGAGGCCGCGGCCTGCATGCAGGAGAGGCGGCCCGAGGTCGCGCAGCTCGCTCAGATACTCACACGGGGTAAGTTGTACCGGGCAGGACGAGCGCCTGGCCGCCATGCTGTGGGAGGCCGCGGCCTGCATGCAGGAGAGGCGGCCCGAGGTCGCGCAGCTCGCTCAGATACTCATACGGGGTAAGTTGTACCGGGCAGGACGAGCGCCTGGCCGCCATGCTGTGGGAGGCCGCGGCCTGCATGCAGGAGAGGCGGCCCGAGGTCGCGCAGCTCGCTCAGATACTCACACGGGGTAAGTTGTACCGGGCAGGACGAGCGCCTGGCCGCCATGCTGTGGGAGGCCGCGGCCTGCATGCAGGAGAGGCGGCCCGAGTCGCGCAGCTCGCTCAGATACTCACACGGGGTAAGTTGTACCGGGCAGGACGAGCGCCTGGCCGCCATGCTGTGGGAGGCCGCGGCCTGCATGCAGGAGAGGCGGCCCGAGGTCGCGCAGCTCGCTCAGATACTCACACGGGGTAAGTTGTACCGGGCAGGACGAGCGCCTGGCCGCCATGCTGTGGGAGGCCGCGGCCTGCATGCAGGAGAGGCGGCCCGAGGTCGCGCAGCTCGCTCAGATACTCACACGGGGTAAGTTGTACCGGGCAGGACGAGCGCCTGGCCGCCATGCTGTGGGAGGCCGCGGCCTGCATGCAGGAGAGGCGGCCCGAGTTCGCGCAGCTCGCTCAGATACTCACACGGGGTAAGTTGTACCGGGCAGGACGAGCGCCTGGCCGCCATGCTGTGGGAGGCCGCGGCCTGCATGCAGGAGAGGCGGCCCGAGGTCGCGCAGCTCGCTCAGATACTCACACGGGGTAAGTTGTACCGGGCAGGACGAGCGCCTGGCCGCCATGCTGTGGGAGGCCGCGGCCTGCATGCAGGAGAGGCGGCCCGAGGTCGCGCAGCTCGCTCAGATACTCACACGGGGTAAGTTGTACCGGGCAGGACGAGCGCCTGGCCGCCATGCTGTGGGAGGCCGCGGCCTGCATGCAGGAGAGGCGGCCCGAGGTCGCGCAGCTCGCTCAGATACTCACACGGGGTAAGTTGTACCGGGCAGGACGAGCGCCTGGCCGCCATGCTGTGGGAGGCCGCGGCCTGCATGCAGGAGAGGCGGCCCGAGTTCGCGCAGCTCGCTCAGATACTCACACGGGGTAAGTTGTACCGGGCAGGACGAGCGCCTGGCCGCTATGCTGTGGGAGGCCGCGGCCTGCATGCAGGAGAGGCGGCCCGAGGTCGCGCAGCTCGCTCAGATACTCACATGGGGTAAGTTGTACCGGGCAGGACGAGCGCCTGGCCGCCATGCTGTGGGAGGCCGCGGCCTGCATGCAGGAGAGGCGGCCCGAGGTCGCGCAGCTCGCTCAGATACTCACACGGGGTAAGTTGTACCGGGCAGGACGAGCGCCTGGCCGCCATGCTGTGGGAGGCCGCGGCCTGCATGCAGGAGAGGCGGCCCGAGGTCGCGCAGCTCGCTCAGATACTCACACGGGGTAAGTTGTACCGGGCAGGACGAGCGCCTGGCCGCCATGCTGTGGGAGGCCGCGGCCTGCATGCAGGAGAGGCGGCCCGAGTTCGCGCAGCTCGCTCAGATACTCACACGGGGTAAGTTGTACCGGGCAGGACGAGCGCCTGGCCGCTATGCTGTGGGAGGCCGCGGCCTGCATGCAGGAGAGGCGGCCCGAGGTCGCGCAGCTCGCTCAGATACTCACACGGGGTAAGTTGTACCGGGCAGGACGAGCGCCTGGCCGCCATGCTGTGGGAGGCCGCGGCCTGCATGCAGGAGAGGCGGCCCGAGGTCGCGCAGCTCGCTCAGATACTCACACGGGGTAAGTTGTACCGGGCAGGACGAGCGCCTGGCCGCCATGCTGTGGGAGGCCGCGGCCTGCATGCAGGAGAGGCGGCCCGAGGTCGCGCAGCTCGCTCAGATACTCACACGGGGTAAGTTGTACCGGGCAGGACGAGCGCCTGGCCGCCATGCTGTGGGAGGCCGCGGCCTGCATGCAGGAGAGGCGGCCCGAGGTCGCGCAGCTCGCTCAGATACTCATACGGGGTAAGTTGTACCGGGCAGGACGAGCGCCTGGCCGCCATGCTGTGGGAGGCCGCGGCCTGCATGCAGGAGAGGCGGCCCGAGGTCGCGCAGCTCGCTCAGATACTCACACGGGGTAAGTTGTACCGGGCAGGACGAGCGCCTGGCCGCCATGCTGTGGGAGGCCGCGGCCTGCATGCAGGAGAGGCGGCCCGAGTCGCGCAGCTCGCTCAGATACTCACACGGGGTAAGTTGTACCGGGCAGGACGAGCGCCTGGCCGCCATGCTGTGGGAGGCCGCGGCCTGCATGCAGGAGAGGCGGCCCGAGGTCGCGCAGCTCGCTCAGATACTCACACGGGGTAAGTTGTACCGGGCAGGACGAGCGCCTGGCCGCCATGCTGTGGGAGGCCGCGGCCTGCATGCAGGAGAGGCGGCCCGAGGTCGCGCAGCTCGCTCAGATACTCACACGGGGTAAGTTGTACCGGGCAGGACGAGCGCCTGGCCGCCATGCTGTGGGAGGCCGCGGCCTGCATGCAGGAGAGGCGGCCCGAGTTCGCGCAGCTCGCTCAGATACTCACACGGGGTAAGTTGTACCGGGCAGGACGAGCGCCTGGCCGCCATGCTGTGGGAGGCCGCGGCCTGCATGCAGGAGAGGCGGCCCGAGGTCGCGCAGCTCGCTCAGATACTCACACGGGGTAAGTTGTACCGGGCAGGACGAGCGCCTGGCCGCCATGCTGTGGGAGGCCGCGGCCTGCATGCAGGAGAGGCGGCCCGAGGTCGCGCAGCTCGCTCAGATACTCACACGGGGTAAGTTGTACCGGGCAGGACGAGCGCCTGGCCGCCATGCTGTGGGAGGCCGCGGCCTGCATGCAGGAGAGGCGGCCCGAGGTCGCGCAGCTCGCTCAGATACTCACACGGGGTAAGTTGTACCGGGCAGGACGAGCGCCTGGCCGCCATGCTGTGGGAGGCCGCGGCCTGCATGCAGGAGAGGCGGCCCGAGTTCGCGCAGCTCGCTCAGATACTCACACGGGGTAAGTTGTACCGGGCAGGACGAGCGCCTGGCCGCTATGCTGTGGGAGGCCGCGGCCTGCATGCAGGAGAGGCGGCCCGAGGTCGCGCAGCTCGCTCAGATACTCACATGGGGTAAGTTGTACCGGGCAGGACGAGCGCCTGGCCGCCATGCTGTGGGAGGCCGCGGCCTGCATGCAGGAGAGGCGGCCCGAGGTCGCGCAGCTCGCTCAGATACTCACACGGGGTAAGTTGTACCGGGCAGGACGAGCGCCTGGCCGCCATGCTGTGGGAGGCCGCGGCCTGCATGCAGGAGAGGCGGCCCGAGGTCGCGCAGCTCGCTCAGATACTCACACGGGGTAAGTTGTACCGGGCAGGACGAGCGCCTGGCCGCCATGCTGTGGGAGGCCGCGGCCTGCATGCAGGAGAGGCGGCCCGAGTTCGCGCAGCTCGCTCAGATACTCACACGGGGTAAGTTGTACCGGGCAGGACGAGCGCCTGGCCGCTATGCTGTGGGAGGCCGCGGCCTGCATGCAGGAGAGGCGGCCCGAGGTCGCGCAGCTCGCTCAGATACTCACACGGGGTAAGTTGTACCGGGCAGGACGAGCGCCTGGCCGCCATGCTGTGGGAGGCCGCGGCCTGCATGCAGGAGAGGCGGCCCGAGGTCGCGCAGCTCGCTCAGATACTCACACGGGGTAAGTTGTACCGGGCAGGACGAGCGCCTGGCCGCCATGCTGTGGGAGGCCGCGGCCTGCATGCAGGAGAGGCGGCCCGAGGTCGCGCAGCTCGCTCAGATACTCACACGGGGTAAGTTGTACCGGGCAGGACGAGCGCCTGGCCGCCATGCTGTGGGAGGCCGCGGCCTGCATGCAGGAGAGGCGGCCCGAGGTCGCGCAGCTCGCTCAGATACTCACACGGGGTAAGTTGTACCGGGCAGGACGAGCGCCTGGCCGCCATTCTGTGGGAGGCCGCGGCCTGCATGCAGGAGAGGCGGCCCGAGGTCGCGCAGCTCGCTCAGATACTCACACGGGGTAAGTTGTACCGGGCAGGACGAGCGCCTGGCCGCCATGCTGTGGGAGGCCGCGGCCTGCATGCAGGAGAGGCGGCCCGAGGTCGCGCAGCTCGCTCAGATACTCACACGGGGTAAGTTGTACCGGGCAGGACGAGCGCCTGGCCGCCATGCTGTGGGAGGCCGCGGCCTGCATGCAGGAGAGGCGGCCCGAGGTCGCGCAGCTCGCTCAGATACTCATACGGGGTAAGTTGTACCGGGCAGGACGAGCGCCTGGCCGCCATGCTGTGGGAGGCCGCGGCCTGCATGCAGGAGAGGCGGCCCGAGGTCGCGCAGCTCGCTCAGATACTCACACGGGGTAAGTTGTACCGGGCAGGACGAGCGCCTGGCCGCCATGCTGTGGGAGGCCGCGGCCTGCATGCAGGAGAGGCGGCCCGAGGTCGCGCAGCTCGCTCAGATACTCACACGGGGTAAGTTGTACCGGGCAGGACGAGCGCCTGGCCGCCATGCTGTGGGAGGCCGCGGCCTGCATGCAGGAGAGGCGGCCCGAGGTCGCGCAGCTCGCTCAGATACTCACACGGGGTAAGTTGTACCGGGCAGGACGAGCGCCTGGCCGCCATGCTGTGGGAGGCCGCGGCCTGCATGCAGGAGAGGCGGCCCGAGGTCGCGCAGCTCGCTCAGATACTTACACGGGGTAAGTTGTACCGGGCAGGACGAGCGCCTGGCCGCCATGCTGTGGGAGGCCGCGGCCTGCATGCAGGAGAGGCGGCCCGAGGTCGCGCATCTCGCTCAGATACTCACACGGGGTAAGTTGTACCGGGCAGGACGAGCGCCTGGCCGCCATGCTGTGGGAGGCCGCGGCCTGCATGCAGGAGAGGCGGCCCGAGGTCGCGCAGCTCGCTCAGATACTCACACGGGGTAAGTTGTACCGGGCAGGACGAGCGCCTGGCCGCCATGCTGTGGGAGGCCGCGGCCTGCATGCAGGAGAGGCGGCCCGAGGTCGCGCAGCTCGCTCAGATACTCACACGGGGTAAGTTGTACCGGGCAGGACGAGCGCCTGGCCGCCATGCTGTGGGAGGCCGCGGCCTGCATGCAGGAGAGGCGGCCCGAGGTTATTATGTGTACTAACTTTAGATCTGAGCAAAATAAGGACGGGATTACTGCGCATGTGTACAAAATCAACGAACGACTGTAAAATAAGGGGACGAATAGTATCATTGCGTGGATGCAGCACGATTAAAATAGCCAATAGAGCGCTAGCGCGCGACGCACAACCCGCCCCACCCCCCTGTAATTTCCTGTGACACCTGATTTTTTATTTCTGCGCATTCAAGGTCAAAGACAAAGTTACATGGTGGGACCTGTGCCAGGCTCTCTCCGTACTCTAAAATAGGTCGGTGACGGCCATTATTGAAGCGGGTGAACTAAAAGACGCGCTCTCGTGTAGTGACGAGTAGTTATAGCATAAATGCTTTGCGGGAAAAGAGTTTAGGCTAATAACGCTATAACGGTATAATGGGGGGCGAGCTAGTTATAACGACGTTCTTATTCTACCATTATTGGAACGGTTAAACTAAACCTTGCGCTTTCGCTCAGTAACACGGGTTGGTTGGTATCGCATGAATGCTTCGCGGTAATGGAGTTTAGGCTAATAACGCTATAGTTATAACGGAAACGAGCTAGATTCAGCACTTCGCACTTTACAAAAGACACGGCTACGGCGATTAATGAACTATTAATGTGTTTTAGTTATTGAACTACTATTAAATTTTTATTTTTTTGTTTCAGATACAATGGATATAGCTAATTGAACAATAACCTCCTTAAATTTGACCACAGATGCTTTATTACTATATACTCGTAATTAGTACATAGTTATTGTTTATTTTACACTACAGAACAAACGCACTATGAAGTTCATCACAATAATAGACTGACTTTGATATTGTAATGTTGTGCGTTAGTGTGACAATAATATTGTTATGCTATTTTAAACTATTACTTTAAATAAGTGAACGATACTCTAGGGCTGACATTCACAGTTGAGTCGGAGTGAAGAGAAGCACTACAAAGTGTCTAAATGTAACTTTAAATAGTTGTACGCCCGAAATTGATATTACACAGTCGACTTCGAGTTAGTGAAGCTACTGCTCGACTGAGTATGAGACGGCTCGAGCCAAGATAATATGTACACAAAGAACGACTTGTCCGAGGTCAAGTTCTAGCGGGTAGACACCACAAAACTGTGACTGTCAACCTCTGTGTATGTGTATGGACAGTAGATAACAAGATATATATAAAATACGAGCTTTCCCGGCTTACTTCGTTACGCCATAGAATTTAAGATACTACAAAAGACTTGGCTCTATAGACTTTGTTCTTATGACTGCCCAGAATGGGCGAATCAAAAACAAACAACAACAACAAACTACCTGTCAAAATATGTAAACAACGGGAAAAAATTTGCACCTTGGGTTACATTATTTGAGTTTAGGTAAGGATCCCTAATTATTTTGAAAATCTAATATAGCCTATGTCACTCGGGGATAGTGTAGCTTCCTACCAGTGAAAGAATTTTTCAAATCGGTGCAGTATTTCCGGAGCCTATTCGTTACAAACAAAAAAATCTTTCCTCATTATAATATTGGTATAGAAGAAAGGCATTGATTTCTCCTGTCATTGGACATCGGGCTTTTAACCCGTAGAAGATTCTGTGAATCCAAAAATAAATTTGTGTTTTTTACGTTTTAATACTTTTTTTTTAATAATACGCCTTCATATCGATTGTCTATTTTTTATTAATTTTTTAAAATAGGTTTTTTTCTGTGTTCTACTGTCGATACTCATACTAATCATCGAGTTTCGTTCATTTATTTCAAGTGACCTTGTATTTTCAGCCTTCTAATAATGTTACCATTTTGAAGTAAACTTGCTATATAATGTACTATACATATAACGTTACAACGCTAAATATTTAAATTGTACTAAATTAAAGTGTGCACTGTACTGCGTTGCCATACTAATTACTAATGGGATTTGTAGAAAATTCATGAAGATTATGTTTTTTTAATAGTTACTCGAAATGTAGTGCGTCAAAATCACTCATTCTTTTGCAATACTAACACAAAAGCTTTTCATTAATTTCATTTTAGTAGGTAGTACATAATTAATTTTTAACCTTAAGGTTTTTCGTGATATTATTTTTTATTAACTAAATATAACAGTGCCACACAAAAATCTAGAAATAAAAAAGAGGCAACACTGTAAGGAAATTTAGGGATATACAAAAATGTCCATACAGTATTGCCACTTTTTAATTTCTAGATTTTAGTGTCGCACTCACTATACTTAGTTAGAAAATATGACACCTCAGTTTATTCCATTATTTAATTTTAATGACGTAAAATGCATACTTTACTTTAAATGTATAGATAGATCAATTATTCAGGTTGCCTGTAAGAAATCGCTTCAAGCGAAAAGTGATTGTTGTTTTTATAATTGACTTTTCAAAAATACTTAAACTATCTGTTTCGTGAATTTGTTCATTTATGTAGGTATATAATTGTAGATTAGAATACAATGTTTGCTTGCTTTAAATTATTTAGTTTACTAATAACCACGGTAGTCAATCAAATTTAATTCATATCGGTTCAGTAGTTTTCTCAGGAAAGCGAGACAGACAGAAATACAGACAAAGTTACTTTCGTATTTATAATATTGCCATGCCATGCATCGATCGATTGGTTTATATTTCTTTTTCACTACGAGTTTTTTTTTTAAATAACTCGTAAAATTTTAATATTATTATTTATAGTGTTACTTAAGTACCCTTTTAATCGATTAACATTAAGAATATTAATGCAGAATCATTATAGGTATATTGTTTGTTGGTCTGAACCATCAATTCGAAAGTTGACTATGTTTTGTTGATTTACTTGTACGTCACAGAATTTATTTTTAACTCTTAACTCAATTAAATGTTATTTTTAAGTGGTGTTCAATTCAAATTTAATGTGTTATGATAGTTTTATTAATATGGGTACCGAATTGTTTAAGTTTTGCATTATTTAAACTTTGTTGAATATCTAGATCGGAGATAGAACTAGATAATTCTACAAAAAATAATAAACTTGTTGTAAGAATTTATTTTGTTGTGATATGTTATCTAGTTTAATGATTAAGTTTATTTTATATTTTACAAAAAACGGGTAGAATAGATCAACAGTCTAAACAACTCTTACAAAGTTATCTCAACTAGATTAGAGTGCAGCTTTCGTTATATCATAACTTCTTTCAAAATACCGATACCTATAAAATAAAATGTTAAACTGAGTATTTGCTTTCAGCTTACAGTACTTTATAAAAACTTTTAAAAATTATGAATGATGCTGGGTTGCCACCTTTTACATCCTTAAGATTTTATACTTACAACAAAAATTCTGTAGAATAACTTTTTTTGGTATTTGTCTTTGTTTTCCAATCGAAATTGTGTTTTTCAATATAAAGTGGCGCTTTTTAGTATATAGGTCTTTAATACATTATATGATAAAGTTTAGTATTCCACCAATAATTTTGAAGTAGACAAATCGTAATAATAATAACTTAAAACTCGTTATTTAAGCTAAGTCTCGAAAGGGCCTCTACGAGTTGAAGGCATCACGAAGGACGGGCCATCCCGTGTTACCGAGGAGTATGAGGGACGTATGTTACAATAATATTATCCGCACAAATATTTAATTGTCATTAATGCCCACAAGTAATGTGATATGTTAAGTTTATACCCTGTTTCAGTTAAGTGATGTTATGCAGTAAATGTCATAATTTATTGAAGTAATGTTGTATTATTGTTATATTGAGCAAATCATAATATCTTATAATTTTCGATTGAAATTGTGCCATGTACCTGTATGTATGTATGTCCGCGATTATCTCGAGTTTGGCTGAACCGATTTTGATGCGGTTTTCACAGAAATATTTGTTACATTCAGGAGAAGGTTTTAGTGCCTATTTTAACCGACTTCAGAAAAGAGGAAGTTCTCAGTTTATGTATATGCCAGTTTATTGAAGGCAGGTCACTTCTGGCAATCTATAGAACGAAAAACATTATTGCAAATGTGGCCGTAATAGAACCCCAAGACACCGGATAACGCAAAAATCGACGAAACTATAGTTTGTGGTTACAATGTTCGATGTCCCCTTATAATTAAAACAAACATTATTTGGCAATTGATGATGACTAAACAGGGTTTTGCCGTGGTTTTGCCAGACTACAAAATATATTCACTATCATGAACAAATTTTCGTTTGGTTGCAAAAAAGTTTAATTTTATACAAGAGACGCCTCCTAGGTGAATTTGAAGTACGGTGTAGATTCCTGGCAGGCGCTCGCGTGTATGTTTATGGATTGTATGTTTCGGGCAAACTACATATACACAATCCACTTAGGTAGAGAATTGAATGTGTTGCTTTATTAGTTATTTCATTACAAGAGAAGGTCTTTGCGCAAGGATGAAAAAAAACCTTATTCTGAATCGTCGGTGGAAATAAAAATTATCTCATGTCCGTTCCTGGCGATATCGGTTCTTAGGCGTGACTGCTTAACACACAGACAGAGAGAGGTACCTTTTTTTTTTTTGTAACGGGGGGAAATGCGCATTTCCCGACGCTCGGGGGAGCGTCGGGGGTATGTGGGGCTCGCACCCACTAAAACCCCCCGGCGGCCGTCTTGGCGCTTTTGGGAAGGACCCCGGGAACCACGCATTACTGGCGTCCGAGGTTCTTCCCACGCTCAACTGATATCAGCTTCGTGCACGGGGAGGGCATATTGTTCCCTCCCCGGCTCGCCTTTGTAGCTGCGGCGGCACAGTGCCACAAGTTGTGCCGCCGCCCATCTTGGGGCCGTTTGATGAGTGTGTCGGGCCCCCGCCCTTCACACCCACGGCCCCAAAGACCCCTTTTAGTCGCCTCTTACGACAAGAGAGAGGTACCTACTTTCGCTTTCTTTATAACAAGTATATTTGAATGTCATTAGGCCTTCCATTGCAAACAAAGTTTTTTGAGAATTTTTAATGTTCAGTTCAGTTGATTGATTGCCATAAAAAAAAGTGTCTATCTAGGTACGTAGTAATGCTATTCAATATGAGCGTCTAATTTAAAATAGACTTGTCTTGTACTAAATTTACAGAAGCTAACTAACCTGATCGTCTTAAAAACCTGCAGATGTGAATCGCCCGCCGCAGGATTGTAACAGTATGATAATTCCAACCTGCCAGGAAACTTGTTTGCGTTGCCGCTGCCTACTAATAATTATGTTTACAAATCGTGTGGTGTGTGCGAACAGTGCAGTGACTTTTATCGTGTTCAATTTAATAAAATAAAATACCTACCTATCTTTGTTTTTTGTCCAATACTTATTTTTACAATACTTAGTAACATGTTTGTATAACAATAGATATATCCAAGGGTAAGTCTAGCTGTTTAATCTTGCTATAATACTTTGTAGGTACTTTATATAACGTTATATTTTGTAAAGCCCGTCAACAGGAAACTCCGACTATTGGCGACTCAACACGAAACAATGTTTTAAATTACATAAAAATACCTTACTTAGTTCTAAGTGCTGGTTGTTGAGGATAAGTTTTACCTCGCAGATAAATTATGGAACTGCTGATGGTAGACAAGTTATTGTTCTTCTCATTCCCAAAGACACTCTGACTTCGCGTCGTGGTAGTATTTTTAACATACTTAGGTAATTTATTTGTACCAAAACGATCATTAGATTTTCCCGCACTTTTTTGACTTTCGCAATAAATTTTTCCCCTAGATTTATAACAAGGGTGCGTATCTACCAGAGATGTGTGAGGATTCGTTGCAAATGCCCCATTGCATGATAAATTATCAACTTATTATTTCAGAATAAACATGAGGGTCATTATATCTGTAACTGTGATCTGCGTGGCGCTTTCCGAAGTAATTGCATCTAAAAACCCCGAGGAGACCGCTACTGCTGGGCCCATACCCACCACTACTATGAAGTTTCAGCTCAATATCAGAGGCAGCAGTACTCGTAAGTATAAACTTACACTTACAGATATTTTAAACGCGAAAGTTTGTATGTTGGATGTTTGTTACTCTTTCACGCATCTTTGCACTTAGGCTACCACCGCTGCGCTGCAGGAAAAACATCAGAAGTTCTTACGTAGGTTTCTACAAATGTTTTACCAGCTTGAAGTAATTTGTAGCTCTTTAAGTTAGTCTTAAGAAAAGTTAAATTTCAAAGGATGCTAAAAGACCCTTATCCTGTTATTCAAAAAAGTTAAAGAGCATTTTAGTTATTTGACGTATGTCAATTTAGACTGGATGTCACGTACTTACCATACAAGAAATCAGAGTGGAGCTCCAGTTAAGTTAAAATGAACAGTATCTTTATGAATAACACGGTTAATCTCTGTTCTTACCCTAATTGATTCTTGTTTAAAGCTTTCCTTTTCTTCGCCAGCACTGTGCAAGAACGAGAATGGGACAGAAGGTTACTGCCTAATGTACACCTTGTGCAATGCAAACAAAACAATCTTACTGTATGGAGATCCCGATGAGAATGATCTAAGGTAAGCTTTCCTTTGTTTAACTCATAATTTAAAAAGCCAGGTCTTCTCTTCCCATACTGACTCAAGCTTTGTTTAACGGGGGGAAATGCCTACTTATCGCATTTCCCGACGCTCGGGGGAGCGTTTGGGGTATGTGGGGCTCGCCCCCACTAAAATCTCCCGGCGGCCGTCTTGTCGCTTTTGGGAAGGACTCCGGGTACTATACATTATTAGCGTCCGAATTACTTCCCACGCTCAGCTGCTATCAGCTTCGTGCTCGGTGAGGGCATGTTGGTCCCTCCCCGGCTCGCCTTTGGAGCTGCGGCGGCACAGTGCCACAAACTGTGCCGCCGCCCATCTCGGAGCCGTTTGATCAGTGTGTCGGGCTCCCGCCCTTCACACTCACGACCCCAAAGACCCCTTTTAGTCGCCTCTCACGACAGGCGGGGTATACAGTATACTGACACAAGGCTGCGTCACAAACAAAGCTTATTGTCGCACGCGTTTTCATTGTGTTATTTCCTTCTGACTCAGTCTCAGAGCATAATGCCGAGCGAGGCTTTTGTTAGTCACGTGATCTGAAGGAAGCACCTACCAGGCGGAGTATTTATATTATTTTAACATGGTTGCACTTTTATTTATTCGGTTCAGAAGTTCAGTCCGCTCGGTGGCGAAATAAAAGACTGACTAAGTACATAATTGATAAGTTGAGACTAATTTTTTTTAATGAAAATTACAGATCTGATGAGAAATGTGCTGAATTCCACCATTTCTGCTGTGTCCTCGAAGGCCCTTGGAAGGAAGACGGGAATCGACAAGGTTGGTAGACTTTTAGTAATAGTATAGTTTTATCAACATATTTCACTAAGTATGTGTAAAAAAACATACATTAACTATATCTGTATTCCTTTGAAGTACCTAATGATTATAAGGAATTAAATGAATCCTTACTTAAATTTATTATTTCAGTTCTAGACGACCCAGCCTGTAGCACAGCCGCCGAGGCCTCGGATACAAACTGTCCTTGGTGCGTTTCTCTGTATAAGTACGTATCTAAAAAATCTAATTTGACATTATTATTTTAAATAACTTTTATTACGTCGTCTGACCACCTTTTTAAGGGGGTTTGCCTACTCTGCATCTTCCGGTGGGTCGCCAGATTTCGGCCCTAGGGCAGGACACATAGCTCGAACGAAGAAATCGCTGTTCTTTGAGCTATGTGCCAAAATTTGGCGACAAAACACCGGAAGATGCGGAGTAGGCAGACCCCCTTAGACACATAGCTCGAAGAACAGCGATCATCTGCCCTGCCCTGGTCTTTGCTGCCTGTTCTTTGCTTTTTACATAATTCTCGCTGAACGCTAAATAAATTCAAAAATTAATCTTGTAATTTTAACTACATTATCAATAATTTCTTTCAGAGACGGTGGCAGCCCAGGCTTCAGGAATCCCTCAGGGCTCTTCTGCGGCGGTGTTCTATTGGGAGAAGAGCTAGTACTGACCACAGCTTCCTGCGTTAGGGCCACAAGGAACCAGAATGTCTGGGCTAGCATCGAGTCAGAAAGGAACAAGTTTTATAACATCACCTTTTCTGTGTCGCATCCGAAGTACAACTCAGGTGATTGTTTGTGATTTATATGTAACACACACACATAACATATATAATAACACATCTTACTCAGAGCCCCTAACTAGGTAGAATCTAGGGTGCCCGAAACATATACAGAGACGAACATTACACCCAGACCGGAAACAAACATCGATATTCATCATATCAATATTTACCCCGCCCGGGAATCGAACCCGGGTGCACACGTAAGTAAGCATTCTACTTATTGCATTTTAGCACTGGTTTCGTCCTAATTGACCATTATATGATCGTACGACGCCACAGTGTTTCTAAGTAAGTAATCGTTACCTACCTACTAGAATCTACGACGTAACCAAACCACACTTAGAACTGTTTATTAATAGACAAAATTAAAAAACCCCTGACCGAGTCTGACCCCTCATCAACTAAACTATAACTAGTGCTGATCATCTTCAAAATGTCATGATTACCTTACCATATGCTTTCAATATCGTTTAAGTAACAAGGTACCAAATTTAAAATGAAAAGGCAAATGTAGTTAGATCCCCTCATCCACTATTTAAGAGCTATCATCTTCAAACGGCTGGTCAGGCCATGTTACCTTACCAATTACCATATATCATTGATGTAACACGGTACTAAATTTCGAATCGCCATAAGGAAGTTTTAGATCCCCTCATCAACTAGAAGAGATCTTATGATTCTAAAAAGGCTGAACAGATTTTCTTGAAACATGGCTGAGAACACTAGGACTAAAATTATCCTCGACACACAAAAAACTAAACGAAAATTGGTTAATTTTTATTGGTTCTACCATGCCACAGACAGATACGTACTTACTATACGTATAACTTATAACACTCCTCTGTTTTTTCGTCGGGGTTAAAAAGATAGTTCAATCTGACGATGGCAGAGTGTGTCACGGCCCGGCTAAATACCTCCTTTGATTGACTAACACCCGGTATAAGAAGGTTAAATAATGAACACATTATGTCTGTTGTTCACCAGCAACCCGGGAGTTCGACTTCGCGCTGCTAGAGCTATCAGAGAAAGTGTCGTCTCCGAAACCGGCGTGCGTGCAGCGGCAGGGCCCGCGCGCCGACGCCCTCTGCCGGACCTTCGGCCATGACGACCAGGATAACCTCATCATGGTCAGTTCAATCATTTATTTCAGGCAATATTTACATTAAAAGACGTATCGCGCCTAACAATTTTATAAGGAAAAATAAAATTGTTGTTTTTTTTAAGTTTCCTTCCATTTTATCCATATTTTCTCACCTTTTAAAACTTCCCTGCCCCCGCAGCATGACGGACTTTTTGTCAAATCTAACTGACTCTTTTAATCGCTTTTGACATTTCAATGCGGGAAAATGTATGGAGATGTTCGACAAAAGTGACAGATAGATACGACAAATTCGACAAATTGTCCTTCATGTTACCGCCGCTGTACTATTACGAATATTTCAAAACCAAAATCAGCTAAATCGGCCCGGCCGTTTCTCGAGTTTTGGCGAGACTAACGAACCACGATTCATTTTTGTATATATACTAGAGGCTGCCCCGCGGTATCACCCGCGCAGATTTTTAAATAACACCAAAATCCTATTTTCTCCTGTTCCCATGGGAATTTTGGGAAATCCTTTCTTAGTGCTCACCTACACTCTCTAAGGAACCTACATGCAAAATTTCAGCCCGCTACGCCCAGTAGTTTCGGCTCTGCGTTGTCTGTCAGTCAGTCAGTCAGTCAGTAACGGAAGAGTTTTATATATATTGATTTCTTATCTCCTATTATTTTCAAAATTAAAGAAATTTTGTTGAAATGTAGATCCTCTAATGTAAATGTTGTTTTGGCATGGATCCCTGGCCACTGTGGTATTGACGGTAACGAAATGGCAGACTCATGTGCTAAACAAGCTGTTACAATTGGATGTCTTGATTACCCCCAAAATTACTCTTTGGATCTTCTCTCCCTAGCTAAAATTAACCTTTCAAAATCCTGGAACTCTCTTTGGAAAATAACAAAAAAAATTAAAGGTGTCCACTACGGTGGCATCCAGTCAGATATCCCAGTCAGACCATGGTTCTTCAAGTTTCGCGAGGCATCCAGACAGGTGACTTCAACTATAATTCGTCTTCGCCTTGGACATTGTTGTTCCCCAGTCTTCCTTCGTAAGATCAGGGTAAGGGATCATTCCTTGTGTGAGTGTGGCATTGATGAGGGAACGTTAGATCACATATTTTTTTGCTGCCCTAAATTTTCCGTTTCTTTGTATGACCTCATTCCTCATTACATTCCTAAACCCACTAACTTTAACTGTCTGCTCCCTTATGTTTTTTCCAAATTTATAATTATCCTCTCCAGATACATAGAAAAATTTAACATAAAATTATGATACTTACCTATCCCTTAGATAATACTTACCAACCTTTTTTTTCTTTTTTGTGTTTCGTCATTGTTTGTGCCGTCCATAACATTTGTGTTTTTGTGTATTGTTTGTTTTAGATTAACTCAACAGCCAAGTGAGGAGTTCTACATAGAATATTTTTACGACCTCTCCTGTGTGTCTTTTCCAATACCCGACACTGGCAAAGTTGCTGTGCGTCTAACACAGCAGGAAGCCATAAATCAAGAATTAATTAATTAATTGATTTCTGTTTAAACAGTTTCAATTTTCGTATCCGAACTTATGCAAGTTTCAGTTTGCGCACTTTATTGAAACGTATGTGGCCGCATGCCGCAAGTTTAATTTTTTTTCGTCCTTCGACACAACCACATTCTTTGCCAACTTTCATAGAAATATTATCGTTCAATTTATACTTGAGCCTTCTGTTATCTCTAGGGAAGCACAAAATAATTGTGCAAGTATAATACGAGCTGAGTTGGGACCCTTTTGCAGTGTTGATATACGAACACATAATGTGCCATTTACTGTTTGTTTTATTTCGTGTACTTATATGTATCTGGTGTATACATTATTCTTTGTGTGTATGAATATCATTACATTGGAAATAAATTTATTATCTATCTATCTATCTATCTAATTGCGCAATAAATCGTTTGCGGCCTGCATTAGACGAAGAGATTCCCCGATGTATGAATAAATTATACAAAAATTAAATTCTAAACGCGCCAAAAATTCGGTGCACTAATTTACGCGAGGTGCACTCAGTGTATTTCACAATTTTCTCGCGTAAATAGTGCACCGTTCGGTAGGTACCTACATACCAACATGTTAAGTGTCGGACGGGACGTGTTCTTTGACGTTTAACCCCATTTTAATAATAATTTATCTCCACAGAACGAAATAAAGTTGGAAAAAAATCGTTGCGGCAGCGACGACCCGGAGCCGGAGTCTAGCGGCGCGGCCTGCGGGACGCCGCTGGACGCCGCCGCCTGCCAGGTCACGCTGGGCACGCCTGTGCTATGCCCTTTCCACCAGGTCCGTATTTATGGAATCGCCTTTTATTTTTGAAACGGCTGATTAGTGGGAGCCTCCTCCTTACATCTCTCTTATGTAGAAAGGTATTTTTTATTTTAGAACCCAGTGCCTTATTTCGGGTTGCGGTGGGGACCTAGCGAAGAAAAAGTGCAACGTTGCGGTTGAAATGAGACACAAGAGCCTTAAAAATTGTGAGCTAGATTATATAGGGAGTCAAGACGCATATTTTTGATTTCGGCCATGGTTTAGAAGATATTAATTGTTTATCGAAGTGGCGCTACTTATCTTATCTTGACGCCATATGTTTCATCAACTATGTTATTTCTTTATGTTGAAAAGGTGTATTTTCTTTTTAGGGTGGTTACGCTCTTTGGGGCCTGGCTCAGTCGTCATGTCGGCAGGGCTTTTCTCACTTGGGATATTTCTCGACGGTAGAGAGTTGGGCGAAACCGTTCTTAGCCGTGAAACCCTCGCAGATGGAAGAGAAAATTAAATCTATAAAAAAATCGAAGAAATAACTTTAATGTTAGTAAAATTTTATGTAGTTGTAATATTATTTATATGTATATTGCTCTGTCCCGATTTAGTACGGCGGCGGGGCTAGCACTAGATATGATAAATTAAATTGTAAAGTTGTCTGATTAAAATAAAACAAGATTTATTTTGCAATTTTTTTTTTATTTTAAATTTAATTTCTCTATCTAAATTTGCTTATACAAAGACTCAATAATATCACATTTCTGATGTGGATATTATTAATCCACGAACTAACTTAGTTAAAAACAAAAAAAAAACTTTTCTAAAATGCCTACCTATCTAATTAATAAGCTACACTAAATTATGTAGTACCTACTAAAATAAACAAAATGTTTTTAATATAAATGACACGAATTATTTTTGTACATTCTACGTTATGTGCTTGTGCGAGTTTAAATAATGAAAAAAATGTAGGAGATTCAACTAAAATTTTGATATGAATAATTAGAATCGAAGAATAACTTAGGATTAACTCTATAGGAACATTTATTGACGTCTTTAAACTTATCTTAGATTTAGGTAAAAGAGTTTAGTTAACATTCAATTGAACATAATTAATGGTAAATAACTATTAAAGTAGAATAAGTACTTTTTGTTTAAGTATGTTTACAAAAATGCACAAAGCAAATTACATGTTACAAATGCATGCAATTACATGTGTTTTGATACATGTTATAAATCAAACAGATTTTTTAAAGAATCGGTAAGTGAATAATTATGAACTTTATCTCCCAAATTAGTAGCATTAACAATGATCCTCAATTTGCTTATTTTTTGATCGTAAATATGTATAAAAATTAGTACCTAATACGTGACACATATTAAATCCTTTGTGAATATTATAAAAATACAAAGGCCTTATACATGGAGTAGTTTATATACCTACAGTTTAAGTTTATACATACATACAGTTCGCCCACTATGTATTCGTACATTTTCATATTATACAAAATACTAAAAATAGCCAACAACATTTTATAAACAGATTTTATTTTAGAAAGGACGTAAAACTAGCCAGGTGATAACGGGTTTTAAATTTTAAACTTTGTTTCCATCTTAAACACATTTAAGTACAAATCGTACTAGACATGCCTCGGAACTTGAACACAGAATGGTAAAAAATATATATTGACCCACGACATACATACATTAATTAAACCATACAAACATATAAGTACGTTACGTATAAGTTTTCATAATCGCATACGAATTGTACCTTGATTAAATAAATAAAAAACAAATCAAGTTAAATGTCATTCAAAATAAAAAAAGTTTTTTAGGCGAAAATAATGTGAAAGTACATTATTGTAAATAGCCTTGGTGTTTTTAAACCAAACGATATAATATTTAAGTAATTTGTTTCTTTGAAGTCAGCTTTTTTAATAACTTTTCATACTATATTCTAACAAAAGCACGAAATTATTTTAAATAACATAAACTGGGTTTATACTAAAGTTTTGGTAACCAGTCACTATAGCCCTCGTTCTAAAAAATACTCGTTGATGCCTTCTTCATGCTTCTACTATTTTGTATAGTAGGTGCACTTAACTAATATCCTACCTACCTATTCAAAATTGTTTTACTAACAATTACTCACATTATAAATTTAATAAACCGAAAAAAAACTATCATGAGGTAAGTACGAATAGAAAGAACAACCTAAAAGAAAAACTTACTAAGTTTACAAATTTTTTGATATGATAACTGTAACAGTTAAACTGGTTTTCAATAAATTGTAAGTAAAACAATTTAAAGTTTTATATTAATTCACAATCAATAAACCGTACAGCACAGCCCCGACCCCTGACGTCGCTCGCCGAGGGGGCCGATCCTACTTAATATCACATTTCGACTTTGGCCAACACCAAAATAATGTTATACCTACGCACCTTTGTTTGGAAGCAACATGGAACTACGTTATATTTTGATATACTTAGATCTAATGCACAAGTAAAGCAACGTGGCGTTTAACTACTATTCGCAAGTATTTGTTATAGTCACGAGCAGAAGATATTGCTTGTTTTTTATGATTTTTAAAAGTCACTGCAAGAAAGATAACGTAAATGAACCACTTTTATCATCGACATTACGTATTAATACTGAGGATTAAAAACGTAATCTTAATTATTATAAACACAGAACGCGATATAAAGCACCGATTTCTCTAGAATCATTATATTTTATTTTAAACTTCTCAAGATCGATTAAGATTTCAAGTGCAACATAATTTTGTGAGTTACCAATTTCCAACATGGCCGCCAACTGTAAGATTTTTCAAAATTGAACTGTAGGCGGTTCATGAAAGAATCGGCGCTCTAGAAATCTCTAGGATACTGTCGCATTTACAACTTACTGAGACTTTTCCAGCTTGCTGTGACTTCTAAAAACCAGTGTCACGTTAACAAATCACCGGCCCATCGGCCAGGGTTGCGCCTTGGCTAGTAATCCTCCTGTTCCATGTTGCCTATCAGGTTCTTCTTCTCTTCTTTGCCTGGCTTCGCTTCCAGAAGATTCGGCCTTATAGTTGAACGGGGCTCGAAGCAGGGCTGCCATAAAGAAAAGTTGGTTAGTACATAATCAAATAAAGAAAGCGCCCGCTTCACATTGTATGGTTTTTCGGGCATTCTTCAATCAACCTTTCTATGGCTTTTTCTTTTTTTTCTGCTAAAATACTAAGTATTGTTAGTTAAAAGATATTGTTGATTTTTCAGTTGTATGACTATTCAGATGGCGGTTTATTGTTGTTCTAGTTTCTACAATAAATTAAAGGAGTGATTTAGGAGTGAGTGATTCACTCCTGTGAATTTAAGACGCGTTATGCGCATAATCTCATTGACCCGTACACGCCGAATAACTAGTGTAGTAGAAGTGTGTTTAAGGTGTAGGTATTGGACATTTTGTAGGTATAACACCCCACCACTTGTTAGAAAAATTGAAATTTTATTCATGTAGAGTGAAATTTAGAAAATTAAAGTTTTCCTCCTACGCCAAAGAACTCGTAAGTTAGTAAGTGCACAATGTTAATTACATTGTTAAATTGCGATCTAAACGTGTTACATGCTCGACTATTATTACAAGGTAACTAAGTATTATTATTATCTGTGAATCTATACCAATAATATAAAGAGGAAAGATTTGTTTGTTTGTTTGTTTGTTTGTTTGTTTGTAACGAATAGGCTCCGGAAATACTGAACCGATTTGAAAAATTATTTCACTGGTAGGAAGCTCCATTAACCCCAAGTGTCATAGGCTATATAAGATTTTCAAAAAAATTAGGGATCCTTACCTAAACTCAAATAATATAACCCAAGGTGCAATATTTTTTCCGATGTTTACATATCTTGACAGGTGGTTTGTTGTTGTTGTTTGTTTTTTATTCGGCCATTCTGGGCAGTCAAAAGAACAAAGTCTATAGAGCCAAGTCTTTTGTAGTATCTTATATTCTATGGCGTAACGAAGTAAGCCGGGAAAGCTCGTGTTATAATATTTTGCAAAATCATAAAATATATCCTTGATTTTAATATGATTAAAAGGTAAGTTAATATGTAAGTTAAGATAAGATATTTTATTATTACAACGGAAGTATGTATAAGAGTGTTAAAAAGTATTAATAAATGAATAATTTCTAGTATTTAGTAGCTTCCTACTTTCACGGAAAGTAAAGTTATAAAACTTGAATAATTTTATGATTTTCCAAATAAAGGCAAGTATTTGTTTTTGTCTGTCGCCCAACAACCTTATCTACGAAGCAATAATATAAATAATCTAAAAATATGTTTAAACCTTATTATAATGAGAGAAGCTTAATCGATGGCTGCCCGATCAGCCCTAGGTACCTGCATGAAAACCAATTCTTCTGATTATGGCAATAGGGTATCGTAGTAGTCAGTTCCCATATATAAGCAATTTATTTTGTTCATCTAGCGTTTTTTTGTAGACTTTATTTTCTAAATCTACTTTCTACTCTACTATAATATCTACTTCTACTATATATATATTGTCCTCCCTTCGGCCGTTGTTGATCAGGCTGAAATACGCGTTAAATGTTGATCCACCTTTGTCCGCAGTTTACTAGGGAATTATTGCGGGTATCGTTTTATTTTTGATTTACATTTATTCACCGGCTTGTAACGCACTACCCAAGCCTTCAGAAAAGTCGCTACCTTGACACCAACTGGCACGGCAGTTGTTGATCCTGAAACGGCTTTTTTTTTTACAAGAGAATAATGCTTTGTTGATCTATATAAATCATTTATGAGCAACATTTGCCGTAAACTTTTAGACCGATACTGCAGAACGGCAACGTTGCACAAGTGAGACAGATGTTCAAGTAAAGCGAAATAGATACTGCACCCACGATTATTGTGTGCGCTTCGGGGGCGCTCGTCTGTCTCAGTTAGAATGTGGTGTTCGTTCAAAGCTCAAATCAAGAGTTCAGGCAAAATTACTTATTTGTAACTACAATGTTTGTAAAACTAAGGGTCAGTCGGCCACAGATCAGGTTACCCTATTTAAAAGTAAAATAAACTGTATTGCAAGGGATTACAGTGCTAGGCAGGGTATAATCTGAACTGTGGCTGATCATTCTTAAGTACAAGTAAATTTTTAACCCCCGAACGAAAAATTCGGAGAGGGGTGTTATAATTTTAACGTGTGTCTGTCTGTCTGTCTGTGTATCCGTCTGTGGCATCGTAGAGCCCAAACGGCTGAACCGATTTTCGTTTAGTTTTTTTTGTATCATAGATAATTTCAGGCCGAGTGTTCTTAGCCATGTCTGATGAAGATCTGATCAGCGGTTTGAAGATGATCAGCTCTTGAATAATGGATGAGAGCATCTAACTAGCTTCCTTAGCTGATCGATTTGAAATTTGGTACCATGTTACATCTATGTTATAGAAAGTATTTGGTAAGGCAACCATGACCTGATCTGCCGTTTGAAGATGATCAGCTCTTGAATAATGGATGAGAGGATCTAACTAGCTTCCTTATGTTCGATCGAGTTGAAAATTGGTACCATGTTACATCTATGATATAGAAAGTAAGATAAGGTAACCATGACCTGATCTGCCGTTTGAAGATGATCAGCTCTTGAATAATGGATGAGAGGATCTAACTAGCTTCCTTATGTCCGATCAATTTGAAATTTGGTACCATGTTACATCTATGATATAGAAAGTATATGGTAAGGTAACCATTACCTGATCAGCCGTTTGAAGATGATCAACTCTTGAATAATGGATGAGAGGATCTTACTAGCTTCCTTAGGTCAGATCGAGTTGAAATTTGGTACCATGTTACATCTATGATATTGAAAGTATATGTTAAGGTAACCATGTCCTGATCTGCCGTTTGAAGATGATCAGCTTTTGAATAATGGATGAGAGGATCTAACTAGCTTCCTTATGTCCGATCGATTTGAAATTTGGTACCATGTTACATCTATGATATAGAAAGTATATGGTAAGGTAACCATTACCTGATCAGCCGTTTGAAGATGATCAACTCTTGAATAATGGATGAGAGGATCTTACTAGCTTCCTTAGGTCAGATCGAGTTGAAATTTGGTACCATGTTACATCTATGATATTGAAAGTATATGTTAAGGTAACCATGACCTGATCAGCCGTTTGAAGATGATCAGCTTTTGAATAATGGATGAGAGGATCTAACTAGCTTCCTTATGTCCGATCGATTTGAAATTTGGTACCATGTTACATCTATGATATAGAAAGTATATGGTAAGGTAACCATTACCTGATCAGCCGTTTGAAGATGATCAGCTCTTGAATAATGGATGAGAGGATCTAACTAGCTTCCTTATGTCCGTTCGAGTTGAAATTTGGTACCATGTTACATCTATGATATTGAAAGTATATTTTAAGGTAACCATGACCTGATCTGCCGTTTGAAGATGATCAGCTCTTGAATAATTAACTACTACTAACCCTCTACACAAAAATTAACAGCTGACAGAGGCATCTTCTACGGGAGCGGGGTGTCCAAATTTTTTTTTCATATTTCGACCTATGTTCCTTGGGGAAAGGTGTTCAGTTTCATTGACAGAACACACCCTTAACGGATCCACCACTAATAAAATTGCACCGTATGTAATAATTATGTATCTTTTTTGAGTTTTGATGATTTGTTGATTTTTAAATTTTGAAGGTCAAATAAATTTATAAACAATATGTGAAAGTTGTTTTAATGGTTACTCATCTCTCTCACTGGAGTGAGTGAGAGAGATGTATTCGTATCCTAGCTAGACGTGGGCGCCGCCTTAGCGCGGCCGTACACGGTCAGAAATTTCTGTCAGAAAAATCGGATCTCTCTTTCGCACTCCTGAGTGGAAGAGAGATAGAAGAGTTCGCTGTCTCTCTTCCACTCACGAGTGCGAAAGAGAGATCCGATTTTTCTGACAGAAAGGACAAAACAAAAAATGTACAGTCCGTTCACAGATAAATTACCTCTAGTTTTGAGGTTAGGTTTAGGTTTGCCCAGTAAATCCTCTGAAACTCTGAATCCTTTTTGACACGATACCAGATGAAATAATTACTAATAATATAGAAAAACGCTTAATATATTTTCTAAGATATTTGAAAAAATAATATCTAGTGTTGACGTTAATCTATTGTAAAATCAGCGGTGGCTCATATATGAGCGGTCAAGGCGCGATCTTTGACAGCAGACCGCTGTCATAGATCGCGCAGATATGGGCTACCCCTTAAAGGTGTCACATGTGTGCGCGGGCAGTGATAGCGGTTAGATCGCGCGATCCGACAGTTCCATACATTCTGACAGATCTGTCAAAGATCGCTGTCACAGATCGCGCAAATGTGGGCTACCCCTTAAGGGTGTCACATACCTGCGCGGGCAGCTCGCGGGCAGTGACAGTGGCCTGTCAGAATATATGGAACTGTAAGATCGGCTTATCGATGGTCGCGGGCAGTTCCATACTATATGGCAGACCGACTGTCACTGCCCGCGAAATGCCCGCGCAGGTATGTGACATCCTTTACTTGGAAACAAAATATTTTGACTGTAGACTATAGACTTTATATACTTAGGACTGTAGACTATAGACCGTAGACCGGAGACCGCAGACCGTTGACCGGAGCGTAGACCGTAGACCGGAAACTGCAGAACGCAGACCGTAAGCCGTAGACTGCAGAACGCAGACCGTAGACCGTAGGCCGGAGTATAGACCGTGAACCTGAGACTGCAGAACGTAGACCATAGACCGCAAACCGTGGACCGGAGACTGTAGAACGCAGACTACAGAACGTAGACCGTAGACCGGAGAGTAGACCGGAGATTGCAGAACGTAGAACGCAAACCGTAGACTGCAGCGTAGACTAGAGACCGCAGACCGTGGAACGCAGACCGCAGACCGTAGACTGGAGCGTAGACCGGAGAACGCAGACCGAAGACCACAGAACGCAGACTGTGGACCACATACCGTAGACCGCAGACCGTAGACCGTGGACTGCATACCACAGAACACAGACAGCAGGTCGCAGACCGTAGACTTTTAGTGTGTTTGTGTTTGTTTGTATGTGTACGTATCGCGTTAACTATCAGCTGTAATTTTCCTGCGGAAAATGGGAATGAGAAGTTTTCCCGCGTTAAAAAGTAGCCTATGTTCTTCCCCGCGTCTCAAAGTACCAACCTCCATACCATTTTCATCAAAATCCGTTCAGCTGTTTAGGCGTGAAAGAGAGACAGACAGACAGTTACTTTCGCATTTATAATATTAGTATGGATGTTCAGACACGCGAATTCACTATTTTATTATATGTATAGATTTGTCATAAACGCATGAAAAATATTGCCATACTTTATAAAAATATTATTTTTTACAATCTAATAAGTTTTAAAAATAACTCAAATTTAAAAATTTAAAAACCCCCGACCCAGTCTGACCCCTCATCAACTTAAGTAGAACGAGAGCTAATCATCTTAAAAATATCATGGTTACCTTAAAATATACTTTCAATATCATTGAAGTAACACTGTACCAAATTTTTAATTGATAGGACATAAGGAAGCTAGTTAGATCCTCTCATCCATCATTCAAGAGCTGATCATCTTCAAACGGCGGATCAGGTAATGGTTACCTCACCATATACTTCCTATATCATAGATGTAACATGGTACTAAATTTCAAATCGATCGGACATAAGGAAGCTAGTTAGATCCTCTCATCCATTATTCAAGAGCTGATCATCATCAAACGGCAGAGCAGGTCATGGTTACCTTAACATATACTTTCAATATCATAGATGTAACATGGTACCAAATTTCAACTCGATCGGACGTAAGGAAGCTAGTTAGATCCTCTCATCCATTATTCAAGAGCTGATCATCTTCAAACGGCTGATTAGGTAATAGTAACCTAACCATATACTTTCTATATCATAGATGTAACATGGTACCAAATTTCAAATCGATCGGACATAAGGAAGCTAGTTAGATCCTCTCATCCATTATTCAAGAGCTGAACATCTTCAAACGGCAGATCAGGTCATGGTTACCTTACCAAATACTTTCAATATCATAGATGTAACATGGTACCAAATTTCAACTCGATCTGACCTAAGGAAGCTAGTAAGAACCTCTCATCCATTATTCAAGAGCTGATCATGTTCAAACGGCAGATCAGGTCATGGTTACCTTACCAAATACTTTCTATATCATAGATGAAACATGGTACCAAATTTCAACTCGATCGGACATAAGGAAGCTAGTTAGATGCTCTCATCCATTATTCAAGAGCTGATCATCTTCAAACGGCAGATCAGGTCATGGTTACCTTACCAAATACTTTCTATATCATAGATGTAACATGGTACCAAATTTCAACTCGATCGGACATAAGGAAGCTAGTTAGATCCTCTCATCCATTATTCAAGAGCTGATCATGTTCAAACGGCAGATCAGGTCATGGTTACCTTACCAAATACTTTCTATATCATAGATGAAACATGGTACCAAATTTCAACTCGATCGGACATAAGGAAGCTAGTTAGATCCTCTCATCCACTATTCAAGAGCTGATCATCTTCAAACGGCAGATCAGGTCATCGTTACCTTACCAAATACTTTCTATATCATAGATGTAACATGGTACCAAATTTCAAATCGATCGGACATAGGGAAGCTAGTTAGATCCTCTCATCCATTATTCAAGAGCTGATCATCTTCAAACCGCTAATCAGATCTTCACCAGACATGGCTAAGAATACTCGGCCTGAAATTATCTATGATACAAAAAAACCTAATGAAAATCGGTTCAGCCGTTTGGGCTCTACGATGCCACAGACAGATACACAGACAGACAGACAGATACACACGTTAAAATTATAACACCCCTCTCTAAATTTTTCGTTCGGGGGTTAAAAAATATATTTTTTTCTGACCTCTACAAAAAATATACTAATTTTTATTTGGAATACTCTTATTCGACGTGACGTTCATTCATACACGTGTTGTGACGTTGTACAAAGCAAAGAAACAAAGTGGCAACAACGCACATAAGAAAACCACCAATCATAAGAATGGTGGCCTCTGATTGGTACATTTGAATCAGATCAACATTTGATGGAGCGGATTTGTATAAAGAATGTTATAAATTGTTCGTATTTGTGCTCTTATAGGGACAGCGATTGTTGATCCGAACGGAGCCACATTTGTATGCAGGGTTATAAATTAGATCAACAAAAGCTGTCGGGATCAACAATTGCCAACGGATCAACAATTAACTGATGCTACAACCCGAATAATCAACATTTGCCGAGAAGATATATCTATATATATATATATAAAAATGAATCGTCGTTCGTTAGTCTCGCTAAAACTCGAGAGAGGTCTGGCCGTTATAGCAGATTTTGTTTTTGAAATATTCGTAGTAGTCCAGGAGGTTAAAAGATGAGAAAATATGGAAAAATGTAGAGAAGAAGTTAAAATAGTAAGGCGCGATACGAAGTTTGTCGGGACAGCTAGTGAACGAAAAAGTCTACCAAAGCCGATTTGATTCAAATTATAAACAGAGCGGTCCATTAATACTGATTTAATGCAAATTTGGGGTTGATTTAATGTGCTACTGGCGCCCAACTGAAACGTTAAATATTATAAAAGGTTAGTACCTAAGTAAATAAATAAAGTAAAAAAAGAAATTGTGGATAAACATTTTTGTGGCGAACAGCGCATCTTGATTAGTTAATCGTTGATGAATTGTTACACGGAGTAGTTTTTAATGGAGGTAGATAGGAGCATTACCTACTCAAAATCAAATGTTCATGCCGAGGACAGATAAGATAAGTAGCTATTCTAAATTGATATCTAAATTAAAAAATAGTTGTGAGTGCGTTAGCTAAATTCTAACCTACAGTATAATAATTACTTAGGAAGACAGTGACTAACAAATGAATAGCCACGCTTTATTAGATATTTTGTCTATGATATACCTACATCGACTTTGAACTTTGTATTGTATGTATAATTGCCTACGTGCGATGTTTTTTTTTCATGATGGCTGTAGCTTTTAGTCGACTTGTTGATTATACAATTGCTGTGCTTGTCGTTTCTAACTTGAAACGTTATGTTTTAACTCAGGTATATCCGACGGGCAGTCAAAGTCTAGCAAATGACATAGAAAAAAAAACCGCGCTCATACCTATACATAGCGAAAACGCTCGGTGCCTAGCCTAGCCTACTCATCAATACATAGTATAAAACAAAGTCGCTTTTCGCGTCTGTCCCTATGTATGCTTTAATCTTTCAAACAACGCAACGGATTTTGATGCGGATTTTTTTAATAGATAGAGTGATTCTCGAGGAAGGTTTATAAGTATAATACATGCACAAAATCGTAATAGGGTAGGCGGTACGAAGTTCGCCGGGTCGACTAGTATATTTTAAATTGTGCTCTCATGTAAATGCTATTTACGTACAGGTACACAAGAGCCAACTTAATTTAGTTCAAATAATGTTGGTGCGTTGCACGGTGCACAATAACGTCTTTAGTACTTTTGGTGGTGCGCTTCGACGCTCTTTACCTACGTCTTGACCAGTGCGCTTTCCTGTGCACCTTGTGTCTTCCTCTGACGCATGCCTGACATCGCATGCGCTATTAATACTAGTTTAGTCACAGGGGGTATGCCACTCTCACTCTGATCCGCCCCTAATGGGTTTGTGTGCAACGAAATGAACATAAAAGCGTACTGGTGGAAGACAAGACAATCTGTTGTTTTACGCGCATACATTTTCTTAAGAAACGTGTTTATAGGAGCTAAGTAGGAAATCAACTTACAGTTTCACAAATGGCCATGTTGCAGCAGTCCTCGATGGTGATCTCGCATTGGTCTGGCCGCGCCGTCAGCGGCGTCACGTTCTTGTTCACTATGATACGCTTCTTTATGCTGTAATTAGAAGGAGATAAGTGTGTGAATAGCCTGAACATTTTTAATAGGTAGGAAGGTACTTACTTTAATTTTTATTTATTTTTATTTTATTTATTACGTATATAAAATCCACAGCACATGTTAATTAATTCTAAGTCAGTATATATACATTTTGAAATAGGCCAATGACGGATTTATATTACATATTTATTTCTTCGCGAGCAACAAATTTAGAAATATACTTACTATTATTTAATTGAAACAAGAAATGTTGGTAAATAGAATGATAATTCATTATTAACATTAGCTAGGATTATCATTTTATTTTATCTTCACCTCTTAAAAGAGGATTTAGGTCTTTTTAACAAAAATTCTGAAAATCAAGCTGATACCGTTCTATCCCAACAAAGAAGAACGCTACGCTTTCCGCTATCCCAATGAAAAAAAATGCGTATCTATGTTTACATACTTCTTATATACTTTGTTAAGAATTACAATAAGTAATGAATTGCTTTTGCTTTGACCCCTAATTGTTAATTGTTTTCAATGAGAATGTCAACATGCGTTTAAAAAATGTACAACAATGGATCGGTAATCTTATTTTATTTTGAATAGGTATTTGGAATTGCGAGGTTTTCCAGTGATTTCTAGAAGAGTAAAAAATTGCATTTTATTAAAATTCACTAATATTGTAAAATGCGAAAGAAGAAAAAACTATGTACCTACTGAGCGGAATTCAATAAATCTTTGTTGAAATTACAGAATGAAAGCTTTTAAATGAAAAAAGAGCACAGTTTATGGATAGAAAATCTTGATTATTCAATACATATAGTATAAAACAAGGTCCTTTCCGCTGTCTGTATCGCTAATAATGCCAAAATTTTTAACACATTTTGGTGCGTTTATTTTAAAAGTTCGAAATATTTAAAAGGAAGCTTTAGATGCATAAACAATCTAGTAGGTTACGCGTTACAAAGTTCGCCGGATCGACGAAGTTGAGTTACGGAGTTCAGATTATACTAACCGTGGCCTTCTCCTCAAATGCAAGACCTTGGTGGTGAGCACTGCGCAGGCGACGCAGAGCATCCCGCTGAAGATGCCCAGCACCATAAGGATGGGATCCCTTATAGGGTCCCAGGCGTCACAGGTGACCTGGTCGTCTACCGCAGACGAAAGAAGAGACGACTTTGAGGAGTTTTCTTTTGAACAGCTGCAAAGGAGTTTCTTATTAATTAAAAGTTAGTCGAATTTGATTGCAACTATACTTTGCTGTACTGCTATTATGTAAATCATTGCTCTTCTTAGCCGAAAAGACGACCATTGCTGAACATAAAGTTTTCGTACACTACAAGGGGCAAATGTAAGTTTTGGGGAGGTGTCTTTTTTGCCATAATTGCCATGCTTGGCAGGCGGGTTCGCGATCGTCGTATGGCTCTTCAAGTTTCTCTACGAGAGACAACGCTGCTGCTCGTCTTTGGGTGTTCGTTTAGTCGCAGTTTACGACACACATTGGAAGAGTTGGAGTGGTGGATAATATGCCGCCACCACATGAGTTTTCATCTCATGATCCCTCAAAATTTGTCTCGACTTTTCTAAACATGGATATTGTGTTTTAGAAAGCAAAGTTTTAGAAAGGTATCCTAATAAAAAATACTTAAGTGCATAGGTTAGTTACCTATTGGCCAACTTACTTGCAACTTTCCTTTTCTTCATAAACCGTTCTTGGAACAACATTAGTTGCTACTACTCTCACGGCTTCACATCTTTGACCCTCATAGTCAGGAAGGCATTTGCAAACCGGAGAGTTTTCTTTCCCTATCGAGCAAACGCCATTGTTTAGACAGTAGCTCAGACATAGATTTACTTCACACCTCACGCCTGTGTAGCCACTCATGCATCTGAAACATTAAGAGCATCAGACTTTGTATCGAACTAAGATTGTATAAGGATTTTCTTGATAATAATAAATAATAATAATAATAATAATAAAGGCGTAGGGATGTGACGACCCCATCGCCCAGTGGAAATTCCAGTACCTTCGGTCTGGAACTTCCATTGCAATTAGTCACCGCAGGGACGGCTTGTGGCGAGTCGATGGTGAGTGGCGACACCACGGACCCTATACCTCCAGGGGGACACACGCAGTCATCACACGCACACTCACATGCAGTCATCACAGACACACACCCCCCCGCCTCTAAGCTTGCCTTCACCAGCCGGCCAGAGTGGAGTAGCAAGAGCGAAGCCTATGCTCCAGGTTGGAAGTGTAAAATGTCATAACGCCGGGTGTATCTTATGCTGCCCGCAGTCTCACCTCTCGACAACCTTAGCTGTCCACGCCCAGTGTTGCGACCCGTTGCCAATATATCGGCGACCTAGTGGAAGCCCACCCAGTGGACAGCGAGTCACCGCCTGCCATGATAATTAGTGAAATGTTGCATTAAAGGCAGGCGTACCGGTATTTCACTCCATAGCACCAGTTAACCGGTCCATTAAACAGTTCACCCCCATAAACCATTTCTTGTCATACATTTTACAATAGTTCCTATCACCTTCTGGGTGCCGCCTCTGGGTGCATGATCTATTTGTGTATTTAGTGGCGGTGCCTGGTTGGTGATCCATATACAATATAGCAAAACTCTCGAAAGGGCCTCTACGAGTTGGATTCGTCCCCTCGCACGCCTCTCAAAGGACCGGGCTCCATCCCGTGATACCGAAGAGTATTGAGAAACATAATAATAATAACACATTACACTCAGAGTCCCTAACTAGGAAGAATCTATACACACACAAAGACGAATATTAAGTACACCCAGACCGAAAAAAAACATCGATATTCATCATATCAAACTCGCCCCGCCCGGGAATCGAACACAGGTGAACGCACTTACTCAGTCCACATCACTGACTACTGAGCCACGAAGCAGCAGTCAGCAGGACGATTAAAATGAAGGTTATACGTTATAGTATTTTTACCTGCACACCGGTTTTCCGTCTGAACTCAAACTGCAATCACCTTGCAAACAGAAGTTCTGGCAGACAGACTGCTCGCACCGCTCCCCCGCGTACCCTGGTGTGCACTTGCAAGCCAACTTCCCGTTCACCACCTCACCATGCAGACAGAACAGACCTTCTCTCCTGGGAATGGTCGTGAAAGCCTCATTAACTGCTGTCTTGTTCTTGGCCATATTTTCCAACTCTTTGCAATCAGCACTATCCTTAGTCTGATCTTCAATGTTGTAGTTCGCAACAATACCGAATGGGAAAGGCTGTTTATTGAAAATTATGACTGCCTCTGGCTCCTGATCTTCTTTTGGCTGCTTTGGAAGTTTCCAAACTGAACTGAAGCCCCAATCGATCCAGTATAAGGAATCTTTGGATACAGTCAACGTGTTTGGCTGGTGGTGCTGTCCCCTCAATACAGTTTTCCTATCCTTACCATCAAAGTCTGAACTCTCGATCGAATAGTGAATACCTTCCTTGTCATCTGCCCAGTACAGTCTTTTAGTATTTTGATCGATAGCTATGCTAACTGGCATAAATATATCAGTTTCAACGATAACCTTTCTGTCTGATCCATCGAAACGCGCTCTCTCAATCGTCGGCTTAGTTACATTTGTGTTGGTCCAATAGATGTACCTGGAATTTATGAAACATCCGTTATCCATCCGCTATGATTAAATTATTTAAAGAACAACGAGACCACTCAAAAGCTTTATCAACTTACCCTCGACAGCTATCAACAGCTATAGCGCGCGGCAACTCTTCATCCATTTTGATAAGTAGATTTCCGTAAGCATTATTTTTAGACCCTGGCACCAGAGACATCCAGAAAATACTCTTCTCATTGGTGTCAGTCCAGAAGAGTAGTCCCTTTATGGGGTCGAATGCTAGGCCTTGAATGTTTTCGTATAGCTTTCTCTTGACAAGAGGTTGGTATTTCTTGGTAGCCATGTGGTAGCTGAAGATGGAAGCGTTGTCGTTCTGCTTGTCGACGAAGAGGAGCATGTTGTGCACGGCGTCGTAGGCCAGGGCAGTCAGCTCCCTGAACCTCGCACCTTCGTTGCTTGTTTTAGTTTGATTTGTATAAAATTGCAGTTGGTCCCCATGGGTTATCGCGATATCTGCAAAAGAGAGATTGTAAATAATTATTTTGGTTGCACGCGTTGTTTTTCAAATTTACTGTTTAGTGTGTAGGTGGCCTCTAAATCTATTTTGGTTGGTAGTCTTTTTTTTATTTGTAGATATTTGTTCTGAATACGTGCCTGAGAGGCAGTAGACGGTGAGTCTGAGCTAATTACATAAGTTTTTGTTGTAGTCGGGTGCAATTGCCAATGTGATAGAGGAGAAGGTATTTTGGCACAGTTCTCATGGTAACCGAATTATTGTAGTGTGAGCGTAAATAACTTAAATAGAAAAGTACCTACAAATCTTCAAAAACCGTATATTCATCAGGTACACTTTAATTATTATAACTGCTTATGTTTTTGCAAAACGCAAGAAGCCAATAGATTTCAATAGCTTTACACGGATAAAATATATTTTGTAAAATAATATATTTTAGGAATTAACCTACGTATTTAATGTGAAATACTTAAAGTAATTTTGGGCAGTTGACGTCATAGAAAAGACTGGCGAGAGTAAACTTTTTATTCTGAAAAAGTTATAATTAACAATAATTTTATGAACTTCAGGAAGTTAGTCAAAGAAAGCTGAAAGTAACTTGAAATAATTAGCAATCAAGATACAGGGTATGCTTTTCTGTTAACGCGTTAGTGCCCAATCTGATCTCACTAAACATCCTATATGTGTCAGTAAATATTAATAAAAATGTATAAGAAGGTACTAAGGATTACGTAGATAATTATCAGTACCTATTAAAGATAATATAGATAATACAATTAATCTTAAATCGGAGAAGGATTAAAGATTTTTGTGCGTTGCGGATTCAACGATAAAATAAGGCAGGGTACACAACTCTTGTTTACTGTTATGAATTATGAATATAACACAGTTAGGAATGGAATTGATATTTATTATTTGTTTATTTTAGGCTCTGCTATGCAGAAGCATGCATTGTAACATACATTACTCTGGCAGACAATTATCAATACAAAGTATAAAATAAAGTAGTTTCCCGCGTCTGTCCCTATATAATATATGCTTAAATCTTTAAAATTATGCAACGGATTTTGATGCGGTTTTTTTTAATAGATAGAGTGATTCAAGAGAAGGGTTTATAAGTATAATACGTACGCAAGATAGTTATAGGTTAGGCGGTACGAAGTTAGCCGGGTCGACAAGTAATACTATATTTAATAAATTTAATTAATAAATTATAAAAAATCTTAAATTTATGAGGTCGCTTAACTTTCGGTGTAAGTGTAGACTGTATGTTTTTCAGTTTTTCATTATTGATATTTTTTCAAAAAAAAAGAGTAAACTTGAACAATTCACAGAGTAGGTATTTGCCAAACAAAAATATTCAATTAATTAAATATTCAAGTAAACAAAACAAGCTCTGTTCTTAATCTTATCGTGACTAAAAATTTTAATAAACTAAGTAACTTACATAATTACATTTTATGAACTGCGCAATAATATTTCCTACAATCTTAACAAAACTTGTTTATACATAAATTACTTTATCTTAAATAAGCAGTTAAAAACTACCGAATTTATTTGCCAACAAAGCTGTATTCAGAAGAAATGTAGGAGATAGAGTCTTGCCTTGAAATTTAATTTACAGGTCTCAGTCATTGATCTCGAAAACATTAAGTGTATCCTTCCTTACATATAAGGTAAGACTGAACTGAAAGTAAACCATAGTTTATTGACCTGTACGTATTTAACGCTAGTCTTACAGACCTTTAATTAGGGTTAAATTAGCTTTTAATTATCAATTCTTAGTTGAGTTTAGTAATTTTTGTGGGGGCGACAGCAGAATTTTTCTATATACTATTTCGTGCCTATAAAGTCCTCTATAGGGCTTATACGGTGCGAAACTAGCGCGACTTCTGATAAATAATTCTTATCTTCTTAACCATGGCCGAAATAAAAAATATGCGTCTTTGACTCCCTAGATCTTGCTTGGTATTAAGGCCCTGTAGTGTAGCTTTTACGTATTTACAATAAAAATGGGTACCCAAATGTGTGGTAACATTTTTCATTTTGATAGCCTATTCCATCCAGCGTGTCTGTCTTCAAAACAAAGCCTTTAAAAATTATAATTCGCAAATAAATTTTGGGAGCTACAATTTTTTTATTAGGGTACTATATATTTTATCGATAAATATTAAGAAATTAATATTCGTTAAATACTTACCCTATTACAGAACAAGCCATGTGATGTGTGTGAATCCCGACGCACGTCACACAGCATCGTTTACTTTGGTTGCGTAATGTCTCCAATGACAGAATTTGCATATAATGTCGTTCGTATGGGATTTCTTGTTATAAGTGAGTTACTTAGCGTTTTAATAGCGCATTTAAAAAGTTTCCTGATAACTTGTTTCGACGCTTTATATTTTTATATCCTTCCTTCCTTATAATAAGTATTCAGGTTTTTATAAATAGGTACTCAAAATTATTAATATAGATAGGTACGGGGTTTTGTTTGGCTGTGATGTTTAAGTGGCAAAACCAGAATTTATTTAACATTAAAATAAATCGAATAACTTTGTGAATGTTAACGTATAGTATATTTTAGATAGAGATGTTGACGTCAGAAATCGTAAAACCACACCCTTTTTAAAGATTGGTATATAATCAGATTTCTCTTATTGAAAAAAAAAACTAAAGAGAACTAAAACTAACTAGACGAGGTAAAGGTTTAGCTTTTAAGGTAGCTTGAACAACAAGCAAGGAAATTAATTATTTAATTAGTTACAGTAAGACTTATTGTAACTAAATTAATTATTTAACACATTTTGTTTATATCATTTAGTAAGACTAGTAACTAATAATTTTTGATAGTTGCTGAGGGTCGTAACACTTCCGGTTTTTCTGTATTGCAAAATAACTCTTTTTCTTTGGCAATACAGTCTAGGGCTGGCGAAAACATAGACAAATCTGTTACGGCCTCCTAGACCGCCACTGTACCAAGCTAAAAATTGCAGAGAACAATGGTTTTGGAGCAAAATCGGAATAACCCACTGTACCTACGGAATCCGGAATACATGTTACAGTATTATAAACCGTTACATAAATTGTTAAAGTCTGATTTGCTACTCTTCTTCTTCTTCTTCCTGCCCTTAGTCCCAATTTATTTGGGGTCAGGCCTCCTTGTACGTTTTCGCCAGGATATTCTATCCTGGGTCGTTACTGGTTGCAAATCCCGTGCTTTCAGGTCTTTTTCGACACTGGTCCACCATGTAGCTGGAGGTCTTCCTCTACCTCGCGATTGCATAGGGATGTTTAGTGCAGTTTTCACGGAGTAGCTTTCATCCCTTCTCATAATGTGACCATACCACCGAAGCTTACTTTCTTTGAGCTTTTCGGTTATTGGAGCTACTTTGAAAGATCCCCTGATGTACTCGTTGCGGATTTTGTCCAGTCGCGTGACTCCACCAGCCCAGCGCAGCATCTTGATTTCGGCTGTGTGAATCTGCTGTTCATGCTTTTTGAGTGTTGTCCAGCATTCTGCACCGTACAACATTGCCGGTCGAACAGCACTCTTATAAATTTTGCCCTTGGTCTTAAGTGGCATTCTTGTATCACACAGCACGCCAGACAGAGATCGCCATTTCATCCAAGCGGTGTTAATGCGATGGCTTACATCCTGGTCAACACAGGCATCGGTAGTTAACATGGAACCGAGATATTTAAAGTGTGACACTTTAGGTATATTAGCGTTGTCAATAGTTATGTGGCAGTCCGTGTCCTCTGTGCCACCAAAATCGCATTCCATGTATTCAGTTTTTGTACGGCTAACTCTCAAGCCGTGACGTTCAAGTTCACGCAGCCATACATTCAGGTTTTCTTGCAGCTCCATGGCTTTATTGGCTGTCAAGACTATGTCATCGGCGTACAGCAGGCACCATGGGATCTGGGCCTGGATGTCTCTGGTCACGTAGTCCATTACGAGGTTAAATAGTAGGGGGCTTAAGGCGGAACCCTGGTGTACTCCTACTCCCACTTGGAACGGGTCGCTTATTCCTGCAGGGCCTTTTATTTGAGTGTAGGCATCTTTATACATATCCTTCACTTGGGTGATGTATAGTTCTGGGATTTTCTGAGCTCTTAGTGCCTGCCATACTAGCTTTCTTGGTACTCTATCAAAGGCCTTTTCCAGGTCAATAAAAACCATGTAAAGGTTATCTCTATTATGCCTATATTTTTCCAGTAGTATTCGGATGGTTTGTATTGCTTCTGTTGTAGATCTGCCAGCTGTGAACCCAAACTGATTTTCCGTTGTTTTGGACAGAGCCGATAGTCTGGCACCGATCACTCTTTCCCATAGTTTGAGAGTGTGGGACGTTAATTTTATTCCTCTGTAGTTGTTGCAATGAGCGATATCCCCCTTGTTTTTGTAGATGGGGCATAAGAAACTATTTCTCCAGGAGACTGGCATGGTTTGGTAGAATAGAATATTGTTGAACAATTTAGTGAGCCAGGGCAGAGCATCGTCCTTCAACAATTTAAATATGTCTGCAGGTATACCGTCAGGGCCTAAGGCTTTATGGTATTCCATCTTGCTTAATGCCCGTTTTATTTCCTCAGGATGTATGCAGTTTATTGGTCCTTCTGTTGGTGGGATACTAGGTAGATCTTCGCTGTGGAACTCTTCATTTAGTAACTGTTCATAGTATTCCTTCCACCTGTTGTTTATAGTTTCGTTGCTTGTGAGGAGTTTACCCTGCTCGTTTTTAATATATTTGTTGAATTTAATCTGATTTGATTTGTTCTGATTTGCTACTCTAATAGATTTAATTTAGGCATATTAGACTTGCAAATATGTGACCATGACCACGATCTGAACTCGACTGTATCGATGACCCTTGACATTGGTCTTGAATGTTTTACATTCGCGAAACTATTTCGTAATCACTGTAAGAGTTTTAAACAGTGTAAAATAATACATAAACTTTCCTTTCATTGCTTTACATTACTAAGTATTACATGCTTACATTAGCGAATTATGTAAGTAAGCTCTTACAAAAATTGTTTTCAATTTATATCTCAGTTCTCGTGCTTTTCTAAAAATATGGGTATTGGTTGTAGAAATAATCTTATGTATGAAGCGATTTCCGACATTACCACTAACAAAATTTTAAAATAAAAAGGTTTGGAAAAAGTTATATCAATGCACTATAGGTATACTTTATTTTTAAAAATGCTGCTGTCAATAGTCAAAGTTGTAGGTATATGTGAGAAAACTTCGTTTATTTTCACACTGACAATATATTTATACGAAAAAATCTGCTGTGCTGGGTGACTTCAACGAGCTGTAAATTGCAATCACTTATCACCTTTTAACCCTATAGAGATAAATCATGATCATAAAACTGGGATTAAGATAAAAAACCATAAAATATTGTTAATTGTATAAAATAAAATATTAATAATTTGTGTTAAATAAAAAATGCACCATCACCAGTCAGAGTGGTGTACGTGACCAATCCCGCGTTTTTTCTTTAGAAGCTTTCAGACTCTAGACATAATTGAATTACTGTGGAGTAGGTATTGTGTTCCTTTTGTATCCATTTGTTAGTTTCGTTTTGATTAATATAAATAAAAGGAAAAAATATGATACTTCAGGGAAAAATCATTTATAAAGGATACAAGAAGTGTACTAAAATACTATATATTTACCCTCTTATTCATAAAAAGTTAAAGAGCATTTTAGTTATTTGACGTATGCCAATTTAGACTGGATGTCACGTATTTACCATACAACAAACCAGAGAAGTAGACCTCCAGTAACGCTGCTTAAAATCTACTGTATCTTTATGAATAAGACGGATAAAAATATATTATTATATTTAAGAAAAAAACTAGAAATATACTGTATGAGGAACACCAAATGTTTATTAAGAAAAATACATTTTAAGTTTGACTGCATGCAACAAAGTCTGTGCTGTCGATCACACTGATTGTGGACATAACGTTAATTGCACGGATATTTATTTATTACGGTTGTAAAACGTGCTTTCCTAAAATCCCTCATTAACTAACTTTCGTTATAAGAATGTGAGATAAGAACGGTGGGCGGGAGTGTGAGTGGCAGGAAAAGTGTTAAATTTCGCATCCCGTGTACTTTTTCTAATGGAGCATTGTTTGTTTAGTTTCGTAATTCGACTGTAATAAGTGAGACAGGCATTCTTTTGTTTTTAATTGTATTCCATATTTATTGCGGGCTTTAGTTTCTTTTTATAAAATAATTTATTCTGGGTCCAACGATTTAAGGCGCTTAAATCAACTATACATACATTTTTAAAACTACTCACTATACCTCCTAAGTAATTATATGTATACTGATGTTTTATTTAAACTAACGATATCCATAACAAATTCATTCCTTCCAATAATGAATTTTGTAAATTAGTTCATATGGTGGGTTATTCCGATAGTCTCCAAAACCTTTGATGTCCAAAATTTTGCCGCCTCATACAACGTTTCCTATTAGTCTCCAAAACACTTTTTTAGTAAAGGTAGGTACAAAATTTTTTTTTCATACAACTATTCCCTATAGTCTCCAGGTAAGTTTTACTATGTAGAGACAACAACAAAAGTTTAGGAATTTTAATAAAACGTAGTTTTTTAGTATAATCAGTTTTCATAAATATTTACATATGAACTATCGTGAACTTCACAAAAAAATAATACATAATATGTCATATTATGACTGTTAAAATTTGCTTAGGTAAGGGAGTAAAATTTTCACATTTACAACAATCAGAAGCACTTTACTATGCAAAATATATAAGTAACGATAGGGTGAAATAGGTGACTACCCTTTTATTAAACATCTAATAAATTTCTAAACACTTCTTGCACATATTCTATACTGTAATACTTAGCTTATCATAATTATTAACCAAACTTACGTGAGTTAAATGCATATTTAAACGGCGTGATTGTGCTAGGTCCTGCGCCTGAATTTTTTACTTTCTTCCATTATGCACTGACACAGCGACACTTGCCTAATCTCTCCTCAAATCAAAGATTAGACTGGATTAGAAAAAAATTAGTACCACATGCACTCATTTTTTTAATTTAACATAACGGTACTTTCGCCGAAGGACTACCGAGCAGCGCTCTGTAATTGGTTTAAAAGTAAAAAAGTAAAAAATGATTTATTCAATACAGGATACAAGATATCGCTTATTGAAAGTCAATTTTTAAGTCAAGTTTAATAACCGCACGGCTATTGTTTCCGTAAAACTTAGTACCTAGTTGTAGTCTTAGCCGCCCCTTATCAGGTAGCTGAGAGTTTGTAAGGTTTTTGACAACGAGTCTAAATATCTTTACATCTAGGTGATAATATTGTATCGGTTACTATATTTTTATTTTGTAATGCTGTTAACACTGGTTTTACTTGCTTGTTTTGCCGTCGATACTATCTTTGCCTGTTAATATTTTGGAGACTATAGGAAATGGAAAATAATTAAATAAGAATAAGAATAAATCAGCTTGGAGACTAAATGGAAATAAAAAAAAATGATTTTTGGAGACTAATGGAATAACCCCATATGGTATGCATTTTAAATTCTAATTGAAAAAGAAAACATCCTTTCTTTCATTCCTTGCCAGGCGATTAGTGTGCGTGGACCTTTATAAATCCACGAAATACTTAATAAGTACTTCAGCAAGATCAGACAATAAAGTTGACAATGGATCACGGTAGGTAAGTAAATTAATTCACTGATAACAATCGCTCTATTTCTAACTTCTAAGTATTCGGTCGCTTCGCGTGAGGTCTACCCTGACTTTGGCCTATTTTATTTATTGATATTATTTATTTCTTATTAAATTAATTAAATTCTTTAAACTAACAAGGTAGATAATCAATTGTCTTTTCCGACTAAGACGTAAAATAAAAAAACAATTATTCAATACATAGTATAAAATAAAGTCGCTACCCGCGTCTGTTAAAAGTACGCAAAGGACTTTGATGCGGTTTTTTAATAGAAAGAGTGATTCATATGGAACGTTTTTAAGTATAATACATGCACAAAATAATAAAAGATTAGGCGGTACGAAGTTCGCCGGGTCGACTAGTAAGTATATACATAAACAAACATAAAACATAATTTTAAATAAGTAAGTATTTTATTATGTTAAAATATACCTAGATTTAAATAAGAAAACGAACTGAAGAAAGTATTAATTAATCATCTGGGGTTAAAACAATGTAGCAATTGAATAATTCATTATTTTAAGTTTTTCTCTCATTGAATCAAGCAAGGTCCTGTAGTTGCTGTCACGAAACGGAATAATAATAAAAGAACCCGGACACTGGTGTTGCTATGCTAGGAAGTATAATGGCGAACTATTAAGCTTGTTAATTCAAAGTAAAAAAATTAACACGATATCAAAATTTTATTTTATTCCATCCGGTCAAAAAGTAGTATTTTTGGTTACCTACCTGTTCTCTAGTCCTAAAGTTCTTCTGTATTCATTTCTGGTTTATAGTCAATAATGAATTTCCATACATTATTTTATTGTCCTCTGTGCAATAATGCTGAGAATTCAAACAAAGAAAACAAAATTAAAAAAATTGAGTATGTAATCTATGCATCCTTTCCTGCATGTAAGACAGAATTAGGTACAAACATACTAAATAGCTTCTGATTTTTATTTTCTTCGGATGGCATAAAAAGCAGAATATACAACTTGGGAGTAAAGTTATTATGCTTCGGGTGAGGTTACAACCCTCATACATAATACTTTTTTTACCCTCTTGTTGCATAATATTATATTTTTAGTCTTTTTAAGAAATTATTAAACATTTATTTTGAACCATACCTAATTCATACAAAATGACCCTTGTCATTGTTTAGACAGACAGACAGACAGACGACGAGACAGACGCTCAACATCCGACAAGTTGGTTGGCTGGATAAAAATAATTGCGGCGATAAGGTCACCTTTTTCATTTCCGTTCTTGTTTTATTTTTATACATTATAGTATTTTGTAAAGCTAATTTATTAGTAACGCCACACTTAACGAAATTTTAATATTAAGGGGCAAACGGGTGCGATACTAGCAACACTTCGATAAATTATTAATATCTTCTAAATCATGTCTGAAATCAAAAATATGCGTCTTTGACTACCTAGATAATCTTGCTTAGAATTTTTAAGGTTCTGTTGTGTTTTGTTGCTTTTAGGATAATGATCTTAGAAATATTCTTTTATCAAACGAAAGTGGCTACTTTAGGCAACAAACGGTTTATGCCTTTGATTTTGAACCTGAAAGCTACACAACAGGGCCTTAAAAAATCTAAGCAAGATTATCTAGGCCCTAGATTCTAGGGAGTCAAAGACGCATATTTTTTTATTTCGGCTATGGTTTAGAAATTATTAATTATTTATCGGATCTAATGTTTTTACCTATTAAAATTTATTTATTTTAAGTTTAGAAGTTAGTGAATTTCAGGAGTAATCTTTTCCATAAGTGTGAAGTTCACAGATAAATTTTAATATTGAACAAGCTAGATTTTGAGTTACTTTCATTAATTGTATTGAGCCAGCTCACAAAACTAAAAAAAAAAACACGTGATGTCGAAACCAACATTAAGAACAAATGCAGAACTTATACAAATTACGTATTTAAATGTAACCCAAAACATCTGTCGAATAAAAATAATACGTATTAAAAATATATATTGTATGCTGCGGTAATATTCAAAATTCGATTTATTGTACAATGGCTGGATTTGCAGGAAGCATTTATAATAGGAAAGTATTTTCTTATTGTGTCTATTTATTATTTTACGAGCTTTCCCGGCTTACTTCGTTACGCCATAGAATATAAGATACTACAAAAGACTTGGCTCTATAGACTATGTTCTTTTGACTGCCCAGAATGGCCGAATAAAAAACAAACAACAACAACAAACCACCTGTCAAAATATGTAAACAACGGAAAAATATTGCACCTTGGGTTATATTATTTGAGTTTAGGTAAGGATCCCTAATTTTTTTTTCAATCTAATATAGCCTATGACACTCGGGGTTAATGTAGCTTCCTACCAGTGAAAGAATTTTTCAAATCGGTTCAGTATTTCCGGAGCCTATTCGTTACAAACAAACAAACAAACAAATCTTTCCTCTTTATAATATTGGTATAGATTACAATCTTTCATGTAGTAGAGATACATTACCAATTAATTTTTTTTCAACACGTAATAATAGATATTACGCTGAACCGACAAGAGAAGAAGAAGAAATATTAGCATTATTTATATACATATAAACATAATTTTCGCCAAATTGCAAAGGTTTTATAAAAAGTAAGCATCAGCTAAAATCCCACGTTTATGAAGGTCGGCAGGTATAAACAAGTAGAGATAAACTACCCCATATTTATAAAAAAATAAATAGGTATAAACTTAGAAAGGTGAAAGTTTGCAAATGAGTATACTCACTCACCTAAATATAAATTCTGATCAAAGGATTAAGTAGGTACTTTTTACAATAATGAATCGTGTTAATTAGCTATTCAAGGTTTCATTGAATATAAAATGTTAAGTTTCACTGATTAAAAAAAAAATAATAATATATACGTGTCGAATTGAGTACCTCCTCCTTTTTTTTTTCGTCGGTCAAAAATTAACAATTCAATCACGTGTACAAAATTTCAAGCCCAAAAGTAGCATACTGAGTCTAACTAAATTTTTTAAATAATGTTATTTACCAGTTTAACGTTTTTATTGTATATATTTGATAATAGTGAAAACTTTATTTTTATTTCACTCGTGTTATAGGTACTTAAAGAAAAGTGTAAAAGTCAAAATAATGCTGAAGAAAACGCCGCTTTTCCGTACTTTCAGGAATGTAACACTGCTAAATTCTATTGTTTAGGTTACGCGTAAAGTCGCGTGACTCGAATTGGTCTTCTAAACTGAACAGCATTACCTCGTCATCACTAGAGTGGCCTACGTGACTGCGGGCTCCCTCGGAATGGTGTCGTGGCGCCAAACAAATTACCGCCTTATTGACCTACAACATTCGCGCTACTAATAAACCAAATTTTTAAATAGTCGTTCGTCCTTCGTATTAATATTAATAATGAGCCGGTACTGAACTTATTACCATTAAAGAGTTACGTAACATAAAAAAATACACGTAAACACGTGTAAAACTAACCCAAGACTTTTAATAAAAATAAAACTTACCCCATGAATTAACAAAACTTATCCCTAAAGCGAAGAAGGTGATCAGGAGCTGTAAACTACACATTATATTTTATAAATTTTTAACTGTCCAGGTTTAAATGCACATTAGATCGAGAATTGTTTGTGCCGAGTTTCAGGCCAATGTCACGCAGAGGGCGCGCCGAGACACCACTGAGCTGACCGCGTGTTCAACCTAAACTAACTAAAATAAATATAGGAGCCGAGCCTGTCGAGCGTTCTGCAGGCGGCTTCTCTGAATTCACCTACTTCATTGAGGATCGCGATTTTTTTCACGCATGCGCCGCTATCTGTTTTCTTATCACAGCAAATCTACAAGCGATCGGAAATTGCATTATTCGCTCTTGTTTTAGCCTTGAGTTATGCCAGGTATTTTTAATGTGAGTAAAATTAATAAGTAATCATGCTCTAATAAGCATGCTTGTATTGACTCTAAGGACACCATAATTTAAAATAAAAAAAGGAAGTACCTACTTAGTTAAATTTTTTAAACAAACGTAGCTTAAATACTTACCTACTTTAAAACAGATGGTATACTAAAAATAACAAATATATAAAAGCTACTATACTACGAAGCAAAACAAAAATTATTATTAATTACTGCTTAGAAATTAGCCGTTGCAAAACGTTGCAAATTTATTTTAGCATGCAATTTATTATGAATAAGTAACTTATGGTGATGTGTTAAATCAGATCAGAACTGACATATTAAACATTCTTAAGCATAATGATATCAATGTTGAAAATGTACCTTTTATAATTAATTGATTAGATCAAAATATATCATATGTTTATGAACAACTTCCGTTTCACGACATCTATGGTCCGGTACCGGTTTACTTACTTCCCTGTTCAGTTCTTTATTTCCCGTCTCGTACCAAGCAAGATCCATTTTTTGACATATGCCGGAACTAAACGTATTTCTATCCCTTTGTCTAAAATTATACATCTTTCAATAGTATAACTCGTATGCTGGACCTATAAAATGTGGGTTAAGAGTGGATAAGATATACTGGGAGTTATTACTTTGTTTTTGTTTTAAAAATACTCAAAACAACTATTATTAGTGTACGTATATGTAATTTAATTTAAAAGATAAGTCACAGTCGTCTGAAGTTAAAATTTCCATTTTTTTTAGTGCTGCCCTCTGGTCTACATACAAGGAATTAAATCCAACAATTCAACAATTCTCACTCTCCAGCCGAGAGACTACGACGAAAAATACACTACGATAACAAGCGACGTGCCGCCATGTTTTACGGTAAAGCTAGTTTATTATTACTCTCACAAGGGGGCGCTGGCTGGCTGTATCAAAAAAAATTACACATTTCAAAAAATAATATGTAGAAAACTTTTCTTAGCAAAAAAATAAAATTAACATGAAAGAATGCGTAAAAAACATTTTATTTCTGAGGATTGACAACGAAATTGCAAAATCGCTTTATCAATCAGTATCACAATCAGGATCATTCACGATTTTGCTAGCAGGTTATTTACCGGCTATTTTTGACTTTGCCCATTAACGCGCAGCAGCTGCAACATAGTGGTAGATAAGATTCGCAATTCGCATTGATATCGAAAGCTATATAGGAGCAATGACAAATAGGTACTTATTTATAAATTTTATATTGTTAGTTTGTTACAAAATGTATTAAAACGTGTAGATAGGTACCTAACCTACCTAAAGAGTGGTGTAGGTATAAAGAAATCTGCACGGCTTTTATTAGAAAACATTTTTTGAATTAAATTAAGTGTAAATACTAAATTTTCACACAAAAAATTATTTACCTACTCATTTGTTTGGTAGTTAGGGATTTACTGACTTTAAAACTAATCGTATCGATTCGAAAAAAATAATAACAAAATGCTTATAAAATTCGCTCGTCCATTAATCAAACCACCCCTGCCTGCGTCCTGCGTCAAATGGCCAAAGATTATGGGATTTAATTTAGCCCACTAGTTACCATAATCCCCAAGGTGGCCAAATGCATTTGAGAAATTTGGGGTAGCCACAACATTTTCCATTATTCAAACACGTGTTCTTGTTTTTTTAAGGGTAGAGATGTCGGCCATATTTTATTCTAATTTTAATACACTAAAATCACAAATCCAATACACAGCGAAATAAAAATTTACAGAGCAAATGTATAGTGCGACACGAAAATCTAGAAATTAAAAAGTGGCAACACAATGAAAATTTTTCGGAAACTTATTCGAAATTTTCCATACAGTGTTGCCTCTTTTTAATTTCTAGAGTTTGGTGTCGCACTGGGCTACTATTACGGCCACATTTTGCAACATTGTTTTTCGTCCTCAAGAGTGTCAAACTCGATACAAAAAAACACAAAGTTTAGAGGACGAAAAGCAATATTGCAAAAGCGGCCGTAATACAGGGGCTGTAGAACGTTTGTATAGGCATTGACGAACGTGAACCGACTAAGGCTACGAACGCACAGGCGGTTTTTTGCCGCGCGGATTTTATGTAACATATTGAATCCTATGGAAGTGTGCGCACCAGCGGATAAAAAACCGTAAAAACACGCTTGCGTTCGGGGCCTATAAATAAGGTTGAAAATTAAGTAACAAACTTTGACACCGCGCGGAAATAAAACCGCCTGTGCGTTCGTAGCCTAAATAGTGGACGTCCTCAAGAAAGGTCCTCGGTCCATGATCGGAAGCATGCCGGGGAAGGGTGTAGCAGGCAGTCAGGTTCGTGTGGCAACGGCAAGACAGCTGTCTCCGTACAGGTACAGTGTTCGCTATTCGGATCCAGCCTACGCTTCTGTGGACTACTAGCACCTTTTTTCACATTTGCTTGCTGGAAGCCGCACGGGAGACAACCCTGAATCACATCGCCTCTCGCAGTATAGGATACTTTATTAAAATTAGGTATAGTCTCACTAACTAACAATAAGCGATGGATAACTTTAATCCTATGTGTGTTTTAGAGTGTGTATGTTTGTTACTTCTTCACGTCCCAACGGCTGGAGCCATTTCAATGAAGTTTTGTATGGAGTTAGCAGAAACCCTGGATTAACACAAAGGCTACTTTTTACTGCGGTAATAAACCGCGGGTAGCACTGGGGGCACACCTACTATTTAAAAAATACTTTAGACTTTATATTTATATGCGTTATTTTATTATTTTTATGCGTTCTTTCCTACCTACCTAGGTAGGTGTTGTTTGAACTAATTATTTTATTCAGTGCCTTATTTATCTATTAGAGCGCGTGTTACATACAATACAAATAAAAGTTACACCTCAATCGTGACTACAAAATAACGTGTAGCCCCGGGCACGGGCAGGCTGAACAGCCATGCCATGAATGTTAAATAACTATTTGGAAAGTACAATAAAAAATAATCTGCTTCTTTAGTTCGTTATGAACTCGTTAACTTTGAATATATTTAAATAAAAAAATTGTACAGTGGCGGTCTCATTCAGCCTAACACTTTTGTCTTTGGTCTCGTGCGCACTAGACTGGATTACTAAAGAACAAGAGCTATTTTGCGAAACCGGAAGTTTTACGCTAAATGAGTCCATGACTGTCTTATTGTAGGGTAGGTTATTTTAATTTGCTTTTAAATAAGTACATAATGACCTATATGTGCTTCTATTGGTATATCTCTATAATGGAATGCAATAGTCTGGTAAAGTTTGATTTCAATCGAAAAATATCTCTTTAATGGAATGAATATAGTCTGGTAAAGTTTATAAATAAATACGAAAATTAATAATTAAAGTTGCAAACTCCAAATTAGAAAATAGTTTAAATCTTTTTAATTTAATATTTTTCTTGTGAAGTCTAAATTCAATTTTATTTTTCGCCCTAAATAAGAATTTTTTAACACTTTCTTGAAATATGTTTTTTTTCTTATTACCAAAAAAGGAGTCTAGGTAAGGTACATACCTACTTAAAAAGTGGGTACCTCTTCCTATTTCCAATCTCATTATAACAGGCTTCCCTCAGGAGCCGCGGCCGTCGATGGAATGTTAAATTGCCGTTCGTGTAAAATCGACTAGAGAAATGAGCTAGAAGGTACAGTAGCCAACAAATACAATTTAACATTTGTGATGAGTTACTTAGTCTATGTTGTTTGTTAAAATTTAGGTTGTTTTGCGGTAGAGAAGGTTTGTTTGCTGGTTATTGTAGGTATAATTGAGGTAAGTACCTTCTAAATTTATTTTTATTTCTATGAAATAAAATAGTGTTTAATTTCATTTTCATAAATACTCTTATCAGAAAGAGAGGTATCTTTTTCACTGCAGTTGATCGAACATACAAAGAAAGCACACAGACTCCTAAACAGTGAATATATTGACCTTCCCCTGGCACCTTATACACACAACAGGTACAAAATTACATTACACAAAGCTCTTTACAATATTGTCCATTTTCTTATAAGAAAAGTGTCATAATGGGTTATTCCGATAGTCTCCAAAACCTTTGATGTCCAAAATTTTGCCGCCCCATACAACGTTTCCTATTAGTCTCCAAAACACTTTTTTGGTTAAGGTAAGTACAAAAAAATGTTTTCATACAACTATTCCTTTTAGTCTCCAGGTAAGTTTTACTATGTAGAGACAACAACAAAAGTTTAGGAATTTTAATAAAACATAGTTTTTAGTATAATAAGTTTTAATAAATATTTACATATGAACTATCGTGAACTTAACAAAAAAAACTTATGACTGTTAAAATTAGCTTAGGTAAGGGAATAAAATTTTCACAAATACAACAATCAGAAGGGGTTGATTCCAGCGACTCCCAAAATCGTGTCCCATCGACTCCATTGAAAAATAAATATTTTTTAATAAAAATAAAATTTGTCCTACTGACTCCAAAATAAGTAAAATAACGATAGCAAAAACAGAAAGAAAATAATAATTGATTGAAAATAAAAGATTTTAGAACATGCCAGTGTTTCAAATCTAGTCGCATTTTTGAAGTATTTCTAAAAGAAAGCTTCTAATCCAAAGAAAGAGTAGCTCCTGTCAAAAGTGCAGCTTAAATACTTACTCATGTAGTTGTTTGTTTTTTTATTTTATTGCAGATTTTTAAATCAGTGTTCTTTTTTCTGTTTATAAATCACAAACTTAAAAATGGTCCTGAAATATGGAGGTGCAGCCAGTAAGTAAATCCTGCAAATCAAAGCTGAAAATTCACGGAACTAGGATTGTGAGAGGAGAGTTGCGTGTCTGAAATTTTGTTACAAGATTACGAAATAAATGCATGCGTTTTTACCTATTTTATACAATTTACGCTTTTATAAGTAATCAAAATCAATACGTGGTAATAAGTAATTTACGCTGTGATTTTATATAATAAGTTTCTAGCCTAATCTCTCCTCAAGTCAAAGATCAGACTGGATTACAAAAAATTGAGTACCACATGCACAATTTTTTTTAATTTTAAATAACGGTACTTTCGCCGAAGGACTACCGAGCAGCGCTCTGTGATTGGTTTAATAACCGCACGGCTATTGTTTCCGTAAAACTTAATTAGTACCTAGTTGTAGTCTTAGCCGCCCCTTATCAGGTAGCTGAGAGTTTGTAAGGTTTTTGACAACGAGTGCAAATATTTTTCAAATCTAGGCGATAATCTTGTATCGGTTACTATATTTTTATTTTGTAATGCTGTTAACACTGGTTTTTCTTGCTTGTTTTGCCGTCGATACCATCTTTGCCTGTTAATATTTTGGAGACTATAGGAAATGGAAAATAATTAAATAAGAATATGAATAAATCAGCTTGGAGACTAAATGGAAATAAAAAAAAATGAATTTTGGAGACTAATGGAATAACCCGTCATAATAACTAAAGAAGCGCAGAGAATTCAAATTGAATAGGATTCTATTCAATTTGCCAGTTTCTTTTTTTCTCCCAAAAAAATAACGTTTTTATTAACTACGAGCTTTCCCGGCTTACTTTGTTACGCCATAGAATATAAGATACTACAAAATACTTGGCTTTATAGACTATGTTCTTTTGACTGCCCAGAATGGCCGAATTAAAAACAAACAACAACAACAACAAACCACCTGTCAAAATATGTAAACAACGGAAAATATTGCACCTTGGGTTACATTATTTGAGATTAGGTAAGGATCCCTAATTTTTTTGGAAATCTAATATAGCCTATGACACTCGGGGTTAATGTAGCTTCCTACCAGTGAAAGAATTTTTCAAATCGGTTCCGTATTTCCGGAGCCTATTCGTTACAAACAAACAAACAAACAAACAAACAAACAAATCTTTCCTCTTTATAATATTGGTATAGATTTATTTATTCTAAGTAAGTATACTCTTTTCGGTGTTTTTAAGGTTCCGGGTACCTACTCGTCCTGCCGTCCGTTTGCCTAAGGCACTTTTCTTCGAAACAGCTTAACTCTTTATTTTACTAACAGAGATAATTATAAAAATGTGCCAAAAAAAAACCTATTATTTACTACATATATATAAATGAATCGTGGTTCGCTAGTCTCGCTAAAATTGAAGACGACCTTCTAATCGTGAGTCCCGAATCGCACTTAGCCGTTTATTTTATTATACATTTAATATACTCACGTTTTTCTCGTATAAGTAGACAGATTCCAAGAAGCATTAGGGTCCACAATACGCTATTTAAAACTTGCAGTGTCAGCATGAGCGAGTAGAACATCTTTGAACATTCGGAAATTCATATAAAATTTCTTCTCTGCAATGTTTATAGTGTGTGAAATTAACGAATATGTAACAATAGAATACGAAATAAATCAAACAAATCTTCGAGAGATTGACAACGACTGACGGACTTGATTGATACGCATCGAGTATTATCGTCGATTTGTTTTGCAGGAACCGATGGATATTTTCAAAACATTTTCAGCCTCATAAATGATATTTATGTAATAATTGTATATTTTGTACGGCACATCCGTTACTATCGACGATAAGTACCAAAGCAGCCCTCAGCAACTATCAAAAATTTTTAGTTACAAGTCGTCCCGGCGAACTTCAACTTTTACTATTTTGAGCCCGTATTTACCTATAAACCTTCCTTTTGAGTAACTCTATCTACTTATTAAAAAATCCGCATCAAGATCCGATGCGTAGTTTTAAAGATCTAAGCATACATAGGGACAGACGCCAGAAGCTACTCTGTAGGTATTATGTTTCATACTATGTATATGATTTAATTAATATAAAACTAAGGCAAATTGCAGCATATCGATGTTAAGATCCTGGGTCTGAGTATGTTTGTTTGTTTGTTATACTTGTCTTTGAATATGTAGTAACGGGTTCTGAGTGTATTTAAAAAATAATGGAAATGCACTTAGGGCTTAGGGTATCTGCCTATCTTTAATCATTATAATAAGTATTAAGAAATTTAAAGAAGGATTATTAAAATGGCCAAATGCATAAATTATCACGATTTAATTTTTTATGTGTTTTTTATTTACATACTCATAATACCTTTTCTTAATATATACATGCATTATTATTAGCATCTTAAATCTGCATGCAGCCAACCGTAAAATTATGCTTGAAGATATTTGTAACAATATTTAACCCTTCAATTGGCTGTCATTACGATACATTGTTCAAAGTTTATTCACATGCTTTTCTTTATGCTTGGCCAGACTAACTTTTATTCAGAGCCTCTGAATAAAAGTTAGTCTGGCCAAGCATAAAGAAATCCTCTGAATCAGAGGAGGCGATTATTATGCAGGTATCTAAATAATAGTACTTTTAACATCTTTTCTAATAAGATTTAAGTATTAAAACATTTAAAAAAAGCCGCAAACAGAGATACTAACAAACATTGCAAAACTATTGGTTGGTTTTTGTTGTTTAAAGAACCCTTAAGCCGTAGATAAAATAGCCTAATTATTATTTTTTGTACACGACTATCTCTACGTAGAGATAAGTGTAATCTCTAGAAAACAATGCAACAAGTTTGCTTCTACAGATTTATCACATAATCGAAATATCGATGATCTCAGAGAAAGGAATTTCAAAGAGGAAGGGAAAAAAAAGAATCCCTAAAATTTATGCGTGCTCGCAGCTACTTTTAAGCAATTATATAGCACGCGCTCCAGCTTTTACTGCAAATTATACATAAAAAATTATGAATTTCTTACTGGGACAGGATTATAAACGCAGTGGAAAACTTTTCTCTCTAGTCAACCACTAACCGTTTAGGTTAATTTTAACTCTAGGTTAGTTTTGGAACTTTGTCACAGTTAGTTAACCCGCAAATGCAATGCTATGCAGTTTGGGGTGGAAACTGCGATAATATCGCGTTCTCTTTCTGCTCAGTAAAGTGAGAAAGTGACGGAGATACCAGGTAGATAGAGCCGCGAGCGTTTTGTTTGGTAGAGTTGGCCTGAGCCAGTGTAGAGTTGTTCTTGTACGGTGGCGTACGCGTTAAAAGAAGTTGGGTTTTAACGTGTTATTTTTTCAACTTTTCGTTGTTTTGTTAATCATTTCTGTTAAGTTCCAATATGATAATTTAGGACTTAAATTAATTGTTTTTCTGAACTCTCTGAGAAGAAGCTGGGGCAAATGAACCCATTGTTTTAAATTAAAGTGCTGGTTAACCTTGTGTTTGTTGATTGACGTGTGTTTTTAGTTTGGTTTATTTCGGATTGTAAGCTCAGCTGGGCCTGCTGTCCCAGGTTCACTTCCCGATGCCCCCTGGCCTCTGAGACGATGCATTCTTCTATGATGATGGTAAGTTTACTGTCTACTTTGTTTTTGTTATCAATTCTTTATCAAGTAGTAATACTGGTTGATGAATTTAAGGCGTCTGTTATCAACCAATTTATTGTAATAAAATGTGCAAGTTACTTTAAGAGCAGTTCATGAAAAGCTTCGAATCGTGGTTAATCATTAATTAAAAATAAATATTAAACAAGTAATATGATCTTTGGTTGTATCAAAATGCTTATTTATTCAATAATACATTTTTCTTAATTAAATTCTAATAAAAATCCTAGACAATGTTCTTCTTATGTGCACGATTTTTTTTAATTTTCCTTGTGTTAAGTTATTATATTACATTATCTACAATTTCGTAGATTAAGTAGCATGTGCTACTTTATTAAAGTCCTTCTACTTTTTCTTGACATTTATCAAGATTAACTATGTAGTTGTGTTTTTTTATTTAGTGCAAGTTTTCCTTAAAAAAAAAAGTATGTGTACCTACATTTGAGAGCTAAAGTAACATGCTTACAATTAATGTTGTTTTCTTGGTTTAAAGTTTAATTACTTAGTTGTTTCCGTCCGCCAAGGTTGTTCACATACAGACAGACTCTTATTTCATTTCATAATATATTGTCTTATATTACCTCACTTTTGAACCTAGATTTTGCACTATTGTGTTTAATAAACAAAGAGTCGTGTATGTTACTTAACTTGTTCTATCTATTGACTTTACAAAAATATGTTATTCTTTAAAGAAAAATAAGATTTATAAAATCATCATATACCTACCTATAGTGTGTTTTCTTGCTAAACGAATCGTAAAATATGTATATAGTAAAAAAAATATAAGAATTGTTAAAATATATGTTGAGGTAAGAGACCAAATAATAATTAGTACCCATTGTAAACAAGATATTGAATCGTAAGCACGAAATCAATCAGATTATCATCTGCTGTCTTCAGATTATTTAAGAAATTACCTTTAAAACTAGTTCGATATCTTGCATTTACAGGCCAGATTTCAACTTTAGCAAAAATCTAAGTTTCAAGTATTCGGAGGCTCGAGAAAAATATATAAATATGTATTTTAAATTTGACTTTTTTAGACTTAAAGGGAAGGACGAACTTGAAGAAGCTCTTGTTTGACATAACTTCAGTAAGCTTATTGGTATTTGTGTCTCTTTCTTTTTGAAGTGTAGGTGTGGTTTTTAAAAAAATCCTCTGTTTCTTTCTTATACAATAGTGACAGAATAATTGTAAGAGCGTAGGTGTACAGTACTTTAATCGTTTCGTCTTATGTCACCTGAGATAAAGTTCAAAATAAGAAACCACATTCTTTAGTAGAAATTACAATAGTAAAACGTTTTTTGTTAACCACCTTGACAGACGTATATGACATATTTGACGAGTTGATCAATTTTAAACCATAATACAAAGAGTTAAAGAATGGGTTTTAATTGAAATATAAGGATAGTTAGTTTTTATAGCTATGATAGTGGAATGTTTTTTCTAGGCATTAGTACAATAACGCCCACGTGCAAAACTGCCAAGTTCACAAACGCACAAACAACTTCACGTTAAATTTCCGGCTATACCAAGTTTAGTTAGTTAAAAGATTAGTTATTATGTCATCATTATACAAATATAAAAAAACTTAAAAATAACTATTTAAATAAAATCATGAGAAGTGGAGAGAATCCATAAATTTACATTTATATCGATAGAAATTTCATAATAGGCTTCCCGTTTTTTTTAAAGCAACTTTCATAAATTCAGGAAAACCTCTGTATGTAGTTATAGTATTGCGTATTTTAAAGAACATAGCTATTGCTCACATAACATATGTACCATTAATGTCCTAACTATAATCTGTTAAAAAAATATACGACGAATCCACAATGTTGCGTATATTTTTTTTTAAATAAAGGAAACGCCTTTTTCAACTTTTGTATTCGAAAGCAGAAGAGTCAATATAATAACAATTGATAAAATTTTAGCTAACTTCCTGCTTCACACATAATATATTAATTAAGGTGTATGGTATAAAATCGTTAATTCTTAAATAACCTAAAACTCCTAACATAAGCATTCCGTTAAAAAACGTATATTTTAATTAAAAAAAAACTAGCTCTATTACAAGCCAGCTGTTCTTTAATGCAAGCAACAATAGCTCTACATACACAAGTAGAGTCCCCTGGGCCGACCCGAGTATTCATTGTGTACTTTTATATTCTTCTATCCCCTAGCGTCGAATTCTGGACCAGTTTGCGCATTTATCCCGATTATCATGGGAATGCTCTTTAATTGTGTTTTTATTGTCCCGTATATATGCATATTTTAATAATCATTCTCACACATAATAATAATAACGAATCACACTTAGAGCCCCTAACACGTAGGTAAGTACCGCATTTAACCTCTAACAAGTCAAGTCAAGTCAAATTCTTTATTCAATATAGGATACAAGATATAATAACTAACCCAAATTCGTATCTAGGGTGCCCAAATCACATAAAAAGACCATACCACACCTAGACACAGAAAAAAATCATCTGGAGTGGGAGCTGTAGGTTCTAATCCTGTCAGAATTTGAATTTGTTTAGTGCCTTTTCATTTAAATGATTGAATTATTGCCCTATCATTTGGGCAGTGTTAATTAATAATAACACATCACACTCAGAGCCGTTTACTCAGTCCATATCACTGCTAACTGAGCCACGGAGCAGTCAGCAAATCATTAATTTGTTGATGTTACTATATCTTGATTTTGTTACTATACTCTAATTTTGGGCTGGTTGTCACCACGGATAGCATCCAGCAGCAACACTAATCCTATAAAATTTGACCAAGCTAAATTATCATCTTTTACATACAAATAATTTAACCGTTTATTCTGAGTTGGATAATACCGTCTTAACCGTCTTAAGATTAGACCATAAAGTCTACCATTATCATCTATGATCGGTGGGTGACCGACCACATTCTGTAACTATTCTATCGGATAACCTACTAAAGGCTATTTTAATTTTATAAGATTATCAGTAATAAAAGTCCAGTTGGGGTAAAAGTCGCAATGGGTAGCCCGTATCATTTTGGTTACGACCGACCTGCAGCTCTGCTACTACGTTCAATACTTATTATCTGCTTCTGATATCAATAACCACGGAAAAAAACATTATTTATATGTATACTTCTTTGTTATACTCTCTTGCCATCAAATTATCATACATATATAGATAGATAACGATAAGCAAAATGCAAAAATGACAAGTTATCTTTTATGTAGCGATTAGCAAAACTTTTAAGCAATTCAACTATAAACTTGGATTTTTAGAATCACCATCTTGAGAGTTTCAAAGAATGATGGAGGTGGAAACTTTTTTTTTAACTAAAATACTGGCAGCCAGTTGATGTAAAAGATAAGGAATCAATATTGATAGGTACAAAATATACTCGAATAGGGCGTAGGGCCTAGCTATGTTATCCATTACGCGCCGTGCCGTTGTTTGCGACCTGAAACCTGTGATATCACTAAAAAGGTTTTTCTTGTATCTTTATCTAACTATACCTTTAGTTATTAGGTTATTTCAACAGACACATAATAAGCTAACTGCTCTTTTAGACTCTAGTTAATTTTTTACTGTAATTTATTATCGATTGCAAATGCATTAGATTAATTGGATTTTACTTGGTTAATTTAATGTTGATTCGTGTTTTGTTTTTTTTTTTATTCATAAATTATGGCATAATGTTTGGCTCGTGATATACTTCTTTATTATCTTTTGATTAGTTTTTGTTGCATTAAAAATGATTGATAATTTTAAACATTCTAGGGAGAGTGCAAAATGCAATCTTACAACATAGTCAGTAAAGTATGACTAATTAATAAGCACCGCAAGTGAAATTTCACTTTCTTTATTTACGAGTTTCTTGGAGAGAGAACAATAGATAATGATAGTGTGTTAGGTTAAACTTATATTGGTTAACTTAACCATGTGAATGATAACTGGTGTACATTCGAATATAGTAGAGGTAGAGAAAAACGAATATAAAGAAAACAAAATTAAATGGTACCTACTATTTATTACACATACTTTTCAATAATTTCAGAAGCGCATGATAATATTGATAGTATTTCCGAAACATTTATTTAAAGACTATTCCATAATACTCTTAACTAAAAAGGTGCTGTCTGACGGTAACGGAATTCATAGCAATAAACTTTTATAATCAATATATATAAAACTCTTCCGTTACTGACTGACTGACTGACTGACTGACTGACTGACTGACTGACTGACAGACAACGCAGAGCCGAAACTACTGGGCGTAGCGGGCTGAAATTTTGCATGAAGGTTCCTTAGGGAGTGTAGGTGAGCACTAAGAAAGGATTTCCTGAAATTCCCACGGGAACGGGAATAAACGGGATTTTTGTTTTTATGAGAAATCTGCGCGGGAAAAACCGCGGGGCAGCGTCTAGTAAAATAATATATGGTAAAAACAATGCAAATACGTCTGTTTATTCTTCTAGTGCGCCATCCTCCAGTCTTTATTAAAAATCTAGTATTCAAGTGATTGTGGATGCCGGATTCTTTATATATTTCCCTTGTAACCTAATCATAGTTATAGACAGATATTTTTGCGCACAAAAAACACATACATAATAATAAGTTTAACAATAACCTAGCCTATTTTGTAATAGTTTTGTATTAATTTTGTTTTGTCCACAATATTATATTGTTTAATAGAGTAGGTTAGACAGAAACGTACCAAACAAAAGTTTACTTTCAATAGGAACCGAATCTATAAAAAATGTCGGATGTATTAAAACCGGATGTCGTATAGAAATGGGTTTACTTCGGTTCAGAGCCGTAATACAGATGCTAACGAGAATGCCATTAATTCCAAGCTAACACAGAAGGGGCTAAAAATAGCTGGTTTTGTTCGCTCCACACGTTTTACAGCATACAGGAAGTTACTGCGGAAACTCAATATATTGTAAGAATGCATCTTAGAGCATTTTTTATAGGATCTATGCTTCCCCCGTTTTAAGGACGCATATCTTCTGCTGAGGCTGAGGGTCATGACCAACAAGATCAGCTTGTTTAATGAGCGCTTTCCAGGCTCTCCTGTTTTGAGCAGGAGGACGCATAAAGAGGAACTAATTACTTACTTTCATTATTTTGTTTTTTTTTTCCTGTTAAATTTTTGCTCTAGATAAACCAAAAGTTATTTAAAACGATGTGACCTTCTTAGAAGCACTGATAGTGAGTTATACAACGTGTAACTAATGTCTCTGGAATGTTGCAACTTGCAAGCTACTAAAATAGTAAAGAAGTTACGTTTCACCGTTATCTCTGGCACCTCCTTATCGCTATAGTAGCTAAGTACTGTAGCTTTTTTTTAAAACGTTGTAAAATGTTATCACCTAACCAACTCCGTGGTTCAGTAGGCAGTTTTGTTGGCTGTGACTTCGAGAGTCCGTTGCGGGTAGGGTACCATGTGACCAGATAATTTTTATCCAGATCGGATTTTTGCAATACATTTCCTACCGCTGAGCGATGGGTACTTTGACATTTATTTGATACACGTGACAAGATTTTTCCTCAAAATCAGGATTTTTAGACATGCCAGACCGGATTTTTTGTGTTCAGTCCTGGGTTGGGTACCCTTAGTTGAGGGTTCGATTAATTGATAATCGTAAGGTAATCATACTTTGTTTCCTGGGTATTGGTGTATTTGGGTGTATGTGTTTGGGGCCTTTGAGTTTAATGCGTTATTATTTAATGTTTGTAAACTTACACAAGGCGAAAGATCTACGTACTTTAAAGTAAGGCTTTCATAAAATACCTATTAAAATTTTTGTTAAGCTCAAGCTCAATAATAAACTATAGTGCTGCTATTTTTTGCTGACTTTAGAATAAGGGACCACTAGATTGTATAAATACTAATTCTATGAGTATTTCGAAGTTATGATTGTGTATTAAATAGTGCTGCAACTTTAACGCTTCGTTAAATTTCAAAGTAAATAAATAAATAATAGAACGCAGTCTGATGTGAAAAAGAAGTAAAAAAACGCACCCTAAAATATAATTAACATAGGTCCGTAACATTTTATTGAGAAAAACTCTCACGCCTATTTATAATTGAATTCGAAGCCCCTTCGGACTTGTTTGAGTAACAAATGAATAGACGAACAAAAACTTCACTTCTATTTCAATTAAATTAGTTACGGCAATAAATAAGATTACATGAATTGATTGCTTTTTTATTTAAGTCCTTTTTTCCAATTATATATATAGCTACAAATTTAAAGATAACAATACTAGATACAAATACTGATAATTTTCTTATGTTCATGGATTTTTTTGTTAAGTATAAAAAAGCTTTAAATATATTGGTACTTTATGTAACCTAATATCTAATAATTAGGTACGTATAGTGGCGGTTTTAGGAGGCCGTAACAGATTTGTCTATGGTTTCGTCAGCCCTAGACTGTATTGCCAAAGAACAAAAGCTATTTTGCAATACAGATAAACCAGAAGTGTTAACGCGACCTAGACCGCCACTGTACCTATCTATTTCTCTAAATATGTCACAAATGCACAGCAGAGACATTCGAGTATTTATTTTAGTTTTTTTTTTAATGATTATTAACATCTTTCTAAAATAAATAAATAAAAAACAGCTCATCCAGTAATTTTATGCACATTTTTATTATTCGCGAATTCTGATTGCTTGTTTTCACTCTCGCTCGTCTCGATTTCTCTAAGAATCGAGTTCTCGATAAATCGTTTAGATACTCACTGCAAAGTAATAGAAGATTTATGTATCTAAGAATATTGTGAAGGTAAAGTCTCGGTAAAGTATACCATTTAGACTTCACACACACTTTACCGTCTACATCACTATAGCACTAATGCTACTTGGGAAGAAATGAATAAGTGTGCTTTCGGTCCAAGTAGAAAGGGAAAGAAGTAAGGGAATACTTAAAAGTAAAAAAAACTTGTAACTCTATAGCTTTGATTCCTTTAATGTTAGTCAGTTAATATTCTCAAAATATTTTCTAACTTCAAGTTAGGTATCAATCAAGTGTGTTGCATTGTAATTTGTAGCTAATGTAGCTTATCAAACCGACTCAGATAGGCTCATGTACCTGAACAACTGGTTATTTATCAGCTAAACCAAACACTTACAAATTGCGAAAGTAGGTTAATAACCAAATGATATATTTATTAGTAGTAGAAACGATCTTAGGAAAAGTTAGTAAGTTTGATTGTACAGGGTGCAAGGCTAATATGCAAAGTGGAACTTACAACTTACATAGACAGTTTTTATGCGGCGTTCGCCATTGATTTTTACGGTTTCCGCCATCCTAAATTTCTACCAAGATATGGGCTTTTTTGTGGGATGTGGTACCTACGCTTCTTATACATATACACATATAATAATATCTTCGAAGAAAGAAAACGTATACCGCCATAACATATCTACTTATTAAAGCGTAAACTATACCAAAAGTTGCAAAAGAACAAAAGAAAACAATTCTAACACAATTGCGCTGAGTAAACAGAGAGCCTATAGAGAACTTTTTCGGGTTTCTAACTCGAAGAATGTTTGGGCAAACATTTCGGAACTACTCGCTCGGCATTCCCAAAATATAAGTAATGAAGATGTTTTACCTCAGCCCTTCAGACACATTGTATTTAAAGTTTTGCTAGACGAATATTAATATAATAACACGATTTGAAGCGGCCATCTTATCAAACTGCCTATCATGTCCACAACATACATAATGACGATTCTGCAGTAAATCTTGGAACAAGGGACGATTTTCATTAGAAATACCTAGTTCGTCCAACATAATAATAAAACACGCGTATTGGGTACTAATGTATCTTTACTGTAGATCCTAATTACTTCGGTATCTATAACAATGCACTTTTAGTTCACCGCACTTCCTGCCTCGGCGGAGGTATGCCCGATAAGGATGCGAGTACAAGACAAATATTGCGACAGATTATAATTTTTAAGGCTTTATCTAGCAAAGGTTTCATTAAACCTTTGAAAACTTTGACTGTGTGGATGGGTCTGATAGGCAGCATGCCGCGGGAGGGTTTAGTCTGGTTAGTGTGGCTTCACAGTAGACTCCACAGTGTTCTGTTATTCAGGCTGGTCTGTATGTGCTTCTGTGGACTGTTGGTTTCACGTTCGCTTGCCCAGAGCCGCTTTGGATACGACCCTGAATCACCTTGCCTTATGCAGTACAGGATGCTAGGTATGTTTTTAATTAATAGTTTACCTACTTACTTACTTTTTCCCAGTCTCCGCTGGGAAGCAAAAGCCCTTTGGGCTCTACCACAAAAAGAGTTAAACTGGGTCTAAATCACTAGACTAGGTTTAAATCACTAGTACGTCATACAAATTGGCGATTTTAGACCGGTCTAACTTTTTTGTGGTAAGGGGGAAAGGGCCGAAACAAATCGCCGCCACACTCACACACACCAATTAATAGTTTACTAGACTTTTAATAGGGGATACCTTTTGTTTTGTGTATATTGAATAAAATAAATTTTTATTTCATTTTATACCAATAAACTACAACTTGGTATCTACTCCACTTATTTAGTCCCTAGATCTAATGAGAGGCACTTCTTTAAAACTTTTATATTGTATTAGACTCCGCCTATGCCCTAAAAGTGAATATATTTGATTCGGGGCAGTGTGTCAGAGCTAAAAGCGACGTAGTGTAAGTGTTAACCTCAATGCGACGAGTTTTACTGATTATTTAACTAGCGCTAGTACAAGCGCCTAGAAAAGTGTCGGAAAGTGAAATGTGTGAGTGGGTATGTTTGTTACGTATCAGTAGTCATCATATTTTATGATAGCCACTAAAGATTTAAAAAAAACTGGAATTGAAACCTTCTTTTTCAACTTGAACACAACACTGAATCGGCAAATGTGGCCACGTTACGCCAAAATATCATCGATATCAGTAAAAATATTTTCTGTAGCAAGTATATCAATATTCAGAGTATAAAACAAAGTCACTTATCCCGCGTCTGTTCTTATGTGTGCTTAAATCTTAAACACTTTGCTACGGATTTTGATGAGTTTTTTTTTATATATTGGTGATTCAAGAGGAAGGTTTATATGTATAATACATGCACAACATAGTAATACGTAGGACGGCACGAAGTTTGCCGGGACGAAAAGTTATAACTAAAATGATTTTAAACGGCTTCGTGTAATCAAGGATTCAAATTCATAAAAAACTTTTAGTAACAGACAGAATGAAAGACAGAGCAATTGAAATGCTTCAAGTTGTGTGTGCGACAGTACGTCGGGTGGAACATGTTCTAGCGTACTATTGAGGACGGAGACTTCCTGTCATATCGCAAGAAATATTCGTCGAAACGTCGTTAAAGTTCTCATTTACAACGCCTCACTAAAAGCTTTAAAATGTCATCTTTTACACACTTTTAACTTTCGCTTTTTATGTTTTGTATTACCTATAATAATTTCAAGTCAAAAATCAATTTCTCCCTTTCTTTTAGTGTTTTCGTAACTTTTTGCTATTATGTAGATACTTTTGATTGGGGTTCTAATAACATCGCTTACTTTCAGAAGAAAAAAAAGAAAAGAAATTTCATCGATATTTCAGTAACTCGTAGTAGGTAGTCTCTTGTTTGTACAGTGGCGGTCTAGGAGGGCGTAATATTTGTCTATGGTCTCGTGCGCCAGACTGTGTTACCAAAGAACAAGAGCTATTTTGGAATTAAAAAAAACCGGAAGTGTTACACCGACCTGGACCGTCACTGTACTTTGAATTGTTTAGGAGACCACCAAAAGTTGTCCAATAAAAACGATTTGCAATCAACTTAAGTGGCAAATGCGTAAACGAATAATTTCTATCAATACTTTTATTAAAACAACCAAAATAAAAACGTCAGTGAGCATCTTAGCAGTAAAATTTATTTATCTTTGAACATCTTGTGACTCTTGATCTGACCGATTTCATACTTCCTTATTTTGGACTTATTCCGACCAAGGGCACAAGGTGCGGTCGCCTTGCCGAGCTATCTGCCTTGGGCGCATTTATCTGTAATATATTTAACTGATAAAGGCCAATCGCATACATGTAGCCGAACGATACAAGAGCAAGATATCAGATAAAAACTTTTTAATCAGGTACTTATCAAAAACCGTGTACACAAAAGCTGTCATTTGCAGTTAAAGATTGAACTAACCATAAATGAAGAAATTTAACCAAACGTGGACCAACCCATAAACAAACAAAACCTTGATTTCTTTTAAAACCTCAGCGCCTTACGTTAAGAATCATAACTGAGAAACTTATATAAATATTACTTAAAAATTATGATCTTTAAAGGTTAAACCAATCTTTAGGCACTAGTTGGCATGTTAAGTTATCTAGAATCATAAATATACTCACGCTACTTGTATATGTGGCAGCTTTAGACATTATGTCTCACATAATATTTCTTTCATTTCATTGGTAGGTAAGTATATCTTAAACAGTAACGAACAATAACTTTAGAAGTTCCGAATTATTTTCTTTATTCGCGTTACAATCTATATTAGGTAAATAACATTGGAAAATCACCAAAGAACAAAGCTTCCAGCTCCACGTGTCGATGAGTTTAATATTCACGGCTCGACCTCACATCTCTCGAATTAAGTATTGATAGAGGAGCTCCATAACTGTGTCGTTCCATAGAACTGGTGTCTTGGGAAGCTAGGACCTTGAATTTTAACTTGGTAAGGGCAGAAACACGTAATGACTTGGTGAATATTTTATAGTGGCACGCGCTCGTGGGTAAGTGATTTCTTATGTTTTTCTGCTGGAGACAGTTTTTGGTACACTTACTTGAAATAAATAAAAAAAACTTTAAATTGGATTCTCATTTGTTTAAGTAAGTCATCTTCTTTGTCGGCTTCTTATTAAATAATTATTCGCCAGGAAATTATTGAAATGTTTTCTACGAAAAATGAGCAAGTCAAGTACCTATGATCAAATCACGAGTAAAAATAATTGCTATATTTTTATTGTAACTGCAGCAGCTGCTGGCATTATTTTTTACCAGAAAGCAATGCGATCGCAGCGAGAAAATTAGCATTAAAAAAAATTAAATGCCAAACTACGTAATTGCCGCAGAAAAACAAAATTTAAGTAATTTCCTTGACTAAAAAACTTCTTCCTTCTAAAAATATTGATGTTTTGTTCCTATTTATTGTTTTAGACTGATATTTTTGTTAGGTAGGTATTTAAAAAGTTATTTAAAAAATGAAAATGTTTAGGTACTTTTAATCAAAGCAGTTGTCTCGCAATGCTGAAAGGAATTTTAATAAAACTTTATTGAGACCACTAAAAGATGACCTACAGAACAAACTGAAATCGCAGAAAATAAAAGTTCAGAGTAAACTAGTTATTAGAAATAGGCTAGCGTGGGTCAAAAAGGGCCACATTAAATTGTGATTGATTGAAGCAGGGCTCGGACCACTGATTGAGGTCCTGATAAGTGACCTGGTTCAGTGTTCATAGTGTCGGGTCACTTAAATCCTATGAAATTGTTTTAGTAAATGTCCTAAGATCTTTAGCTTTATATTATTAAATATATTATTTAGCTACATCATCAAGGTATACGATATTTTTCATTTTTTGATGCCATAATTTTTGTTAGTTTTTGTAGACACGTAAATTAAAATATTACGTAAAATAAAACGATTATACATAAAAATATGTGCCTTATTCGATGTTCATGCTACTGTTGTACTGTACTAGCAATGCTTTCCAGCATTTTTCTTGCAAATCCATATTTCCATACATAAGACTTGTTACGCATGTAAGTTACAAAATTAAGCCAAACCCGACTGCGGCAGATGTCTCCAGTTCCTTCTTACCCGCATAATATTGTGTTGGCTCCACTTCCGGACTTCTGGTTTACGTTATGATATGTGCACACTATATGGTCTGGTCTGGTTTGGGTCTAAGGTCTAAAGCCCAGTAATAATGTTACTTACTAAGGCACCAGTTTAACTATAATCATCTTTATTTAAATTTTGTTGTAATTACGTAATATGGTTATTCACGATAATTTAGTCGCACCGTTCATTTTGTTTGCAGCTATTACGCGCCAATTTCAGCGTTTCTTACCGTATTTTACATTTTTGTTAGAAATTATTACTTACTTTAAATACTTTTACTTACTACTTTACACATTATTTTTATTATTTATCCAGTATAGAAGAATCGCATACGATTTTTTTTTTGCTTCACACATACTTACATACTTTACAAGTGGAGGGGAGGCACTAAGGTTGTTTTTCACAGTTAAGTCGCAGCTCAAACTCGCACTCCAAACTGTCAAAATTAAACTTTAAATCGTTATCCGCTCCATATTGATTTAGATATCAAGTTTTGACTTCAAGGCAGTGAATTATACGCTCCACGGAGTATTATAATACGTCTCGAGCCAGGATAATTAGTACATATACGGGAACGACTTGTCCGAGTACATTACTCGACTAAGTAGACTCCAAACACTGAATATGAACGACATCCATTGCTCTGAATTTCAGAAATTTAAATAAACGGACATTTAAGAAACTTAGTTTCCGATGTTATGATAACATATAGTTGACCTACTTCTATAAAAGGTCGGACAATCTTGATCTTGAACACTTCAATTTGCACTCATTGTGAATCAATCCTTTAAGAATTGTCATTGTTACGCCTCCTTTAACTATCTGCATTGTACACGTGATCATTTTATCACCGTAAACGATTCGACCTTCGTTTTCATTAGAAGTGCTATCAAAAACATTTATATTTATATATTTTTCGGTTATATTCGTACATAACAACACATGTACCTACATTGTATACTTTGCCCTTTTCTACTATGTTTTAACAGTAGGTATAAACGAAGAAAAAAAAGGTAACAATTTCATGGTAAAGTATTAGGATTTTACAAATTAGAGTTAAAATAATAAGGAAAAAATAAACTGTTTCAAAAAAAAAAAAGTTTCTTTTTTAATAAAATTGCTGTGCAAAAAGGGGTCATAGGTCATATATATCAGAAGATATTGTGCCTATTTAAAATGTGGTTTTTATATAAAATCATAAGATACTACAAGATACCTTTCTTTCTCCCTAATATTGCAAGATTGTCAGCATTTAGCCCAGCACTTTGCTAAACGTTTTTTTCGTACCAACTCCATTTATAACCTTATTTAGAGTCTTAGTGTAAACAAGGGCTGTACTAAGTGCTCATCCTACAGAACCCAGCCAGATAACACTTGCCTCTGGAGGATATTCTTGAGAAAAAGCGCACACCGAAGCAACAAACAAATCTTGGAATCTCTGTTTAAAGATAAAAGGACATTGCTTGCATTATTATGTATATGTATACTATGATTTATGATCTAAAATAGATACTCCCCATAATTATAACGCGAAACGGTTTAAAACATAACGAGACCTATAAACGTTTAACTGCAGATAAGGGCATAATATCTCAATTAGTTGGAGTTTTGGGCCTAGTCTATCTAATCTAGACTAGTTTCAAGTACTTAGATCAGCTTCAACTTTTTTGGTGCTAAGAACCTTACGCGCGGTTATTATAGCTTCGTGAAAGTCTGTGCGAGCGTGACGGCAATATGAAATACGCGCGTGAGACAGAGACAAATAAAACCGGGTCAATGTACGAATTTATTCCTGCATCGTGACCGCACTATAGTCAAAACACAGCCATCAATGTCACCGCCACACGCGTCGCTCCCGTGTGCGCCGCAACTAAATGGCCAGCGGGCTCCACGCAATGATCTTGCCAAATTAATGCTGCTCCGCGATATTGTGGCTCGGTTTCGGTAGTATTTTGCGGGTGTCGGGCACTTTATGTTATTGCTAGATAAAGTCTTATTTATACTTACCTAGTATCATTTTGGGAGTAGTTCTCGGTCTACCCTTGTAAAGCATCTTTTCTACCTGTTAATTTAAAGAGATAAAAAAAAGTATTGTTCTGTTAACTATAGCTTTTAGGTAAGTTGAAAAGTGATTAACGAGATTTAAAAAAAAGCGTTCGGCTTACTTACACTTTTCTAAAACTAGGGTTAGGTAACTCAATAATCACAGCTCAACAAAAACAAATGTTTTCAACAAAAACAAATGTTTTTTTTTACATATGTATACACCTTCACTAAAAAAGCCACTGAATTACAAAAAAAAGAGTCGGAATTGAAAATCTTATTCAGTAGTACCTTAAGTGCTGAATAAATAATCAAAGATTTACTACACTGGGCCGTTTTCTTAGGCACCTTTATAAATCAAAACTGAGACAGAGCCCATACAAATATAATGAATAAATGTTTGTCTCTATTCAGCTTGCGAATTGTGGAGTTTTGAATAAAAGGGTGAGTGTTTGTTTTGAGAATGCAATTAAGATGCCTAAGGCCCGGAGCACATCTCGCGAGGCGCTGCAAAGATACCGAGAGGATAGCAATTTTATTTAAACTCGTCGCTTATTCTATGACACGAAGTTTGACAGCTTCGAATAATCTGCGGTTTGAACCATGTGTCATAAAATTTAGAGCCTCGCGGTATGGCGTATGGCGGGCGCCCGCCACGCCAGTTGTGCGTTGGGCCTAAACTAAAAAAGAAAGACTACGTAGACAAAAGTTATTCCTGCATATAAAACAAAATGATTGTTGTATTAGGTAATTGTTTATCTTTGGAAAACAAGTGTTTATGTTTATTGTGTTAAATGTTTATTGTGAAAAAAAAACTAAATAAAATTTAATCTAATTATTTTCATTTTTGCTTTCAATGGAAATCCAAGGAAGACAAGACAAGGTTTTTAATTACTATTCCTTTACAGGCTGCGCGAAAGTATACTAAATTGTAATGAATTAATTATTCCAACAACAAGTACTTACCTTACAAACAAGAATCAAGAAAACTTATCTCCACAGAGCAGCTAAGACCTTACAGCCCTACAATCTAAATATGATACGGCTAAGCCCCGGATTCCCTATGAATAAGTAAATAGTTCAGAATCAGGGCGGGTACAGCTGCCAGCTAGTTTGTTATTCTGTTTTATTCGCACAGTTGAAGGGTTCGTATATTCCTTTGGTGTGTCAGAATTGGATTATATAGCGTAAATTATTGCAGTGCAAAGTAATAAAAAGATTTTTAAGTTAAAAATTTTCTACTTAGCTTTCTTGTGTAGACAGTTTAAAGTTGAAAGAGAGCTATTAAATAAGTTTTTTCGTTATTTTTAATCTGTTGTTCTTTGTTATTATAGACACATAATAATTTTAAAACATACAATGACAATTTTATAACATAATGAATTAAAACTGACTAAAATTCCTGTATTTAACAATGTTGCTTTACAAATGATAAAATATCTTAATTGTATTCAAAGACACTAAAAACAACTGTTGTTGATACAGAAACAACCGAAATTGCATAATATTTCATCGAGCTTATTTCTATAGGAATATAAATTTAATGTAAGTTATGGTGGTTATAAAATTTATGAACATCTTATCTTGTGGCAAAATCTTTGTGATTTATTAGCTGTGATTTGCGTGTTTTGAGAAAGGTCGATTATACATTTACTTTTCTGGCCAGTTAAAGGAAGAATACCTAGTTACTTTCGGTCTTAAGGCCAATCATAAACAAATTAACAAACCCATTAATTAAGCAAAAAATAATTATTAACACTTGTAAAACTTTATTTTTATACGGTTACGTAGGAAATCAAGTATTAAGTAAATTTTTTGCAAAGTAATTAAAGGGCCTCATACTTGCCTATTTTTTAAACTAGAATTTGGTAATCTTTTCTCAATAATTCTGTGAAGCATGTTCCCATCCCATAAATATATTTATGTATTTCTGAGTTGTAACCTTTCTCACATTTATAAGGTTCCTGGCAATGTAAATGAACTCTTCCCTTGATTACACTTTGATTGCGTCTGATTATTAATGTAATAAACAAAGAATGCAGCACGCGTTCGCTTTGTTGTTCACTTTCTTCTGGAAATAACGTCGTTAGTTGTTAATGAAACTTTGAAGAACCTTCGTTCTTTATGAAAAACATTCGTTCTCTTATTTTCATAAATTCATATTATAATACTCATATATTATTTTAATACATTCACACACAAAACATACAGGGCATGCAATTATGATTCGTTATTATGGTCTGGGTGTATTTCTAAGACTTTTTTATGGGATTCGGGGATCTTTTGATACAGGTAAAGAACTGGGAAGTAAGAAGAAGACTATGTAGAAAGCGTATTATTTATATATAATTATTATTGCACTCGGTCAAATCGTTACGAAGGTAGAGATCGATAAACATTATTACAAAATAAAAAATTTCTTTCTTGTGGTTTTGATGGAAATATTGTTTCGTGCGATTTCTTGAAAGTAGGTTATAACATTTATTGCAAATATCGAGAAGCGTTCATGACTATCTGTGGCTTGGCTTGGTGACATTACCAAAGGGCCGGGCTGGAATTCTGTTGCATTATGTCAAGGCTAGTTCTGTCACGACTTTAGATTATGAAAAACTATGACATTAGACCTACATTATTAGGCCGCACTTTAAACTACACATTTTCGTCTTACGCGCTGTGGGAAGGATAGACCGTGTGAAGGTTTGTGTGCTGGCAGATTATAGAAGAAAAGAGTCGGCCATGAAACCCGAGAGAAAACTATATGATATTTCATAAAGGGCAAAATAAAGTCAGAGAGATAGGAGCTCGCCTAGTAAAGTAGAGGCTAACAAGGACGTAACAGAAAGAGAGAAGAATTGTTGCATGGTACACAGAAGAATAAGGTAATAGATGAAACTATTATTATTAGCTTAGCTTTAGCTATACAGAAACGGATTCAAATAAATCGCCCTTTTAGTTTAAAAATGGTTGTCTAGGAATTCGTATTTCTAAGTCAACTATGTAATCCACTGCGACAGTAATGCAAGAAGCAAGATTTGCGGCGCCCGCGGTGCCTCTCGTCTCGACAGTCGTCACGTTGCACTGTAATGTCTACTTAGTTAGAACTGGGTCAGGAATCGTGTTACTAAAGCGCATAATAAAACATTGTGAGGGTTGGAAGTGTTGTTGATACTTGGGTATTGGATTGGAATTTAGAATGGTTTAATTCGATGCTACTACAGGAGAGTAGCGCCACGTAGCGAGTTGGCTTCACCCAGACCACAGAAAAGAGGCAGTGCTTACTTTTTTACTTGATCTTCTTAATCTATCTATATAATAATATCGTGGTTCATTAGTCTCGCTAAAACTCGAGACCGGCCGGGCCGATTGAACCGATTTTGGTCTTGAAATGTTTGTTGTAGGGAACGTTTAAAAGGTGACAAAATATGGGAAATTTAGGACGAAGTTAGTAAAAGTAACAATTTCTTTTTCGCATATAAATTGTAAGCAGCGATACAAAAGAAGTTAAATTATAAAAAAATATAGAAAGGAAAGAGAAATCTAAACGACGGGACCAGATTATGAAACATTAAAGTTATCCCGGCGTCCCACAGGATCAAAATGGCAATCCGACTTTCATTTCGAACTAATTATAATCTTGCAAAATTACCTCGAAGAGTTGTTTTTCAAATCCATTTGTTTTCATTTCATGAAGGAACTTTGCATTGAAGCGTAACGAGACGAAGAAAGTTTGAATTTTAAATAATAATAATAACACATCACACTCAGAGCCCCTAAATAGGAAGAACCAGAGAAAAACATTACACCCAGACCGGAAACAAACATCGATATTTAGTATATCAATATTCGCCCCGCCCGTGAATTGAACCCAGGTGCACACGCTTACTCAGTCCACATCACTGCCAACTGAGCCACGGAGCAGTCAAATAAGATTCGTCAGGATATAAAAAAGAAACCTGGAAGTTGGACCTCATTGTATGATTGGTTTGTGTTCAACACGTGATAAAGTTTAAATAGTCTTTTAAATCAACATCCTTTGATAGAATTCCTTATTTGTTGACTTCTTAACGATAAATAAACAAGAAACCAGTCTTCACGCATGACCATAACGGGGTAGGCAGAATAAATGACGACGTGGGAAAGTGGCTGCGTCTTGTAAGGGGCCGGTTCGGGATGATTGGTTACGTGATTTCTTTCATAACATTTTATGGAGTTCCAATGTAATCAACATTATCATACCAGACGAAAGACGTCCACTGCAGTTCAGGTTTGTAGCCTTCCCCCGCTGATTGTTATAACGCGCGGCCATAGTGGCCCTCAGTTTCCTAGTACTAATAATTTTTACTAATAATTTTTAAGAAGACAATTTTTGTGTAATCTGTTGCAAATTTTGTCATGTTTTGCTTCCACAAAATTTTGTTATCTGTAGCCCCTTTCGCTCAACAGGGAAATTTTATTTTATCTGAAAATTGCAACGTACAGTGGCGGTCTAGGGAAGGCGTAACACTTCCGGTTATTCTTTATTACAAACCTTTTTTTCCCCGAAGGCCTAGGCAGAGGCACCAGCTCAAGAGCTGGCTGGACCCACCGAGTTTATTATTTATTACCAACGTGACAAGGGGCCAGCTCAAAAAAGCTCTTTTTCCATGGTATTTCAGTCTAGGGCACACGCGACCATCATAGACAAAAGTGTTACGCCGTCCTAGACCACCACTGTACATATATATCCAAATAAGTATGTTCCAACTTCATTATTATATTTCGCCTTGATTCAAACTAGACACTTCATAATAATAAAGTTTAAAAGCTAGCTGCATGAAATAGTAAAGTAACAAATTAGTTCCAATAGTAAAAAGCTTTTAAAATTAGTAGCAGTCGTCGTAGAACACAACACACCTAGTCTAGACAACTGACGTTGTTACACGAAACCTATTAAATAACATTAATAGAGACATACTGAAGATGGGGTTCCGTCTGTTTAAGTACTACGAGTAGCTTAATGAATTAAGGTCTTTTGTATGCTGATTTTACTATTAAAGTCTCAGAAGTGTATTAGTTTTAGTGTTTTCTGTTTAAAGCGTATAATATTTCTTGCTCTCGTAACTTATATTTAACTGAAAATCTGATGACTACAGAGGAATTGGTCAGTTCCCCAAAACAATAATTACCTACATTGAAAATTTTCCCTAGAAGTTGATTATTGGACCGACCTAATAAACTACTTACTACAATTACCTAGCTACCATCACCATCTCATTAGAAAGAAGTCATCTGTTTAGGGCTCCATACAAGATCGCCAGAATGACTGGTCTTGCGTTACCCTCATCCAGTACACTCCCGCAACCTTCACCAGATCGTCTGACCACCTTGTGCGGGTCTGCCTACTATATACGTCTTCCTGTGTGCGTTCGCCACTATAGAACTACTTACATACTACGTCATAGATTTGTCACTCATCAATCAATATATATAAAACTCTTCCTTTACTGACTGACTGACTGACTGACAGACAACGCAGAGCCGAAACTACTGGGCGTAGAGGGCTGAAAATTGGCACGTGTGTTCCTTGGGGAGTGTCAATGAGCACTAAGAAGGGATTTTCCGAAATTCCCACGGGAACGGGAAAAAACAGGATTTTTGTGTTTATGAGAAATCTGCGCGGGAAAAACCGCGGGGCAGCCTCTAGTAAATAGTATAAAATGAAGTAGCTTCCTGCGTCTGTCTATATGTATGCTTAAATCTTTAAAATTAATTAATGGATTTTCATGCGGTCTTTTTTAATAGATAGAGTGATTCAAGAGGAAGGTTTATAAGTTTAATACATGCACAAGAAAGTAATACTTTAGGCGGTACGAAGTTCGCCGGGCCGACTAGTTTGTAATAATTGTACTTTTGTGCCTTACTTTGTATGCAATAAAGTGTTTTCTATTCTATTCTTTTCTTTTCTAATTCCATTAAATTATAATTAAGTTACAATGGGTAAAAAAATTAACGATATATTTAACATGAGCAACGGATCCCTAACAAAGGTCATTACTCGGGCTTCCACCTTTCTGTTCCACATAATTACACTATGTACGAGAAATAATGTACTTAGTTTTGATCTTGTTATGATAATTTTTAATAATTTCATAAATAAATAAATCATAAATCATAAATTTTATTGCGAACTCAGTGTTAATTTTAAAGTTTTTTGTTTTTATTTGCAGGTAAATACCCATATTCAGTCATATTTGTTTTTGGATAAGGTAAGTAGATAACCAAATAATTACATTAAATTAAAGTATAGTTGATAACATTAAAGATTAATTCCCGAAAGTCGAACTCACTTTACGAACGAGATGTTAGCTGGCTGTTCATCTATTAGCTATTCTATGGTTCTGTGTAAAAAAATAAGTTTTCAAAAAAAGAAACAGCCATGATTTTCCATACCACAAGATCAGTGATTGATTCAAAGATTCCTGTTGAATCGATTTAAAACATTCCGATTCGTATTACACTACACGAGAGTGTGTGTGTGTGTGTTTATCGAGAATAATTTAATTCGTCACGCTGCTCGATGCCGCGAGCTTAGATTACGTAGTGTGATACGTTACATACGTAGGTACCTAAGTAAAAATATAATATTGTTAGATGCGCCTTTATATAAATTTAATAAAATTTAAAAGGTATTCAAAGTTAAAAGTCTCCCTGTTTGATTGACCAAGTAAATAGTTAAGAATCCTTTACCGAAGTAGCGGAAAACAATCAAACTAGGCAATATACCAATTATAGGTCGAATAGCTCCAAAAAAAAAAACCTTTAATGGATCTAAATTCAAACAGGAGAGCTAATTGTCAGTTGGCTTAGTAAAAGGAATAAGATATTGGTAGTAGAGAAGATACGATTCATCGATCCTTATATTTTTTAAATATAAAAGAAATACAACCGTGAGGACTACATACCAAAAATGAAGTCGTTAAAAGAAGCTGAAAAGTTATTTTATTCTGAATAGGGAACAAGAGCACTAAAATTTAGTAAAATAAGTAACGTTTAGCCCCAATTACTTACCACGCGACGCGACTGAGACCGTAAAGTATAAAACTTTTTAAAAGGTTTTCTAATAATCGCCTCATTTAAACTCTACCTGAATAATGATCCCCAAAAATATTTATGATCTTAACATACATAAGTGTAGGTTAGATACTCTTAGATAATTGTGTGTTCCGCGCTGCGATAGGTTGGTGATCGTGACGTGATCAGGAGGTCGATGCCTGCCTTCATTTCATATTTTATTGTATGCTGGACTTATTGAAGCTTATTAGATGCTGACATAATATAATATAAGATACCTCCACTCAAATTGGTACTTCAACTATTGGGAAAGTTCTGCTTTTACAAAGAATTCTTAATATTTTCAGATGTTTGTTATTTTTACCATGAACAGCTTACGTACAAAACTTATTGATTGGATCTATAGGTAAATAAATAGGCAGATTAAAATTAAAATTCCACCTGCTATTAAATAGACTGGGAATCAGTCACGGGTAGGTAAAATTTAAAAAGTAAAGTATGCCAGTATATAAAACCTAATATCGCAAGCATAAAATTTTCTGAAATTTGTATTGTAGTATCTTATTAAGCTCGTTGAAGTGGCAATGGGCAGGTCATATAGCCCGCAGAACAGATGGCCGCTGGGGCGGAAAAGTTCTCGAGTGGAGACCACGGATCGGCAAGCGCAGCGTAGGACGTCCACCGACCAGATGGACGGATGATCTGCGCAAGGCTGCGGGTCCACGCTGGATGCAGGCCACCTGCGATCGGTACAGATGGAGAGCCTTGAGGGAGGCCTATGTCCAGCAGTGGACGTCCTACGGCTGAAATGATGATGATGATGATGATATTATTAAATTCCAAAATTAAAATTTTGAAATTGTTCATAGGTGAGCATCGCGCGCGCGGCGCTCTAGGCAAAAGCGTAGTAAGGTCAATAATATTATAGAGTTAGGTTTTACCCAAAGAGGGGTTCCGCCCGTACATGTATTATTTTTGTTAAGATTTGTCAACTTGGCTATGAGTAAAAGTTCACATGAATTAAGTAAGTAATAATATGATTAAAAATTAAAAATATTTCTATAACTTAGGTTAGCACGCATAATATTAAAATAAGTATGGGTTTTTTTTTAAGTTAGTGATGGATGTAGCCTAAAACCAACTGTAGAAACAATTATAGAGCTATCCTTGTACTATAAGACAGCTTCTAGACTGGGAATGTAAGTCTACTTACATTCCCAGTCTATGTATCTATACCTAAGTGTTTTGATAGGAAACACTCCAGAAACGGACGCTGAAGTGGTGGTAACAATTATCACGGTTACAAAACTGATTAGTCTAGCTGTTTTCTGCCCTTTTTTTTAGTTTTAATAACACTTCGCACTTAGAGCCCCTAACTAGGAAGAACCTGTATCTAGGGTACCCGAAACACACACAGAGACGAACATACACCCATACCGGAAACGAACATCGATATTCATCATATCAATATTCGTCGCACCCGTGAATCGAACCCTGGTGCACACGCTTACTCAGTCCACATCACTGCCAACTGAGCCACGGAGCAGTTAAATGTCATCGTATTCGGAGTAGGTTGAACGGAGATTTTCACCCTACGGGAGCCCTAAAATTAAAGCTCAATCTCGATAACACAAGCACTTTCACCAGGGCGCGCTCGTGCCTCAACAACCGCCGTCACCGCTCTGGCACGCACATAAATTACCTACATGCAGTTTCACTTGAAAAACATTATTGCTAGCTCAATTACATTGATCAATTTGTAAATAGCTTGTTCGAGAAATTTCTTAACTTGACGGGAAAATAGAAGTAATGATTACTTACTTAGTGTTAATTATTATATCCAACTTGGACTTAATTTCTTAGGAAATAGTCGTTTTAACACAACTTTCTGTGAACACTTTATAAAATTTACTGGACTATTCCCACTTTTTCCCACTCAATTTCATACAAAAATAATTCCTCGGAAATTTATAAAGAAAAGAGGACAAGATGACGAAAAAAGAACGGAAATTAATGCCAAAGGCTGAGGTAACACAATCATTGCAGCCAACCATCCGGAAAAAAATACATTGCCTTTACCCCTACCCGTTACATAAATGATTGTCTTTTTCCGCCATTTTCCTAGGAAATGTCACAAGAACAAAGATGGCCGCCGATGAACACGAGTTCGCTCTTAGGATCTCTTTTCTGTCATTTGTGGCGGGAAAATTTATGTTGTTCGCCCTATGTTCAACATTCAAGATATTTTCTAAGGTCAAGGGAAGCGGCAATGCGTGTAAATGAGTAAAGTCGACTGCACCAATGTGTGAATACTATTAATTACTTTTCTGACCCTACCTCCTTTTAAAGTAATAGAGGTTTAAAAGTTATTCATGTCACTCACTACACCGAATCGCATACTTACGAGTTAAACTCTATAAATAAACAAAACTAATTTGTCCTTTACATATTGTATTTATCGTTCCATTACAAAGTACAACTTTATATCACCATAAAAGTAATAAAAAAAAAACATAAACACAACCTACGCACAGGTACTAACGTAATATTATTGAATTTGAATAATTCATAAGCGTAGACCTATCTCGACACTTTCCGCGTTTGGGGCATCGCTATTGACAAAATACAGAGCCATTTCTGGGGTGGAAAAAAAAAGTTGAATAGGTGACCCTATAAAAGGTCTTTACATACATTACTTGTAATTCTGACCCTTGAATATAAAACGCTATCGGCGGCAGAAAGGAGACACTTTCCAATTTGGGAATCTTTTCACGTAAGGGCGCGTCCATTCTGGATTGTCAGCTAAGACTTGAGGGCTTTGTGTTTCGTCTCTTGGTAATAAAGATAGTTAAAAGGAAGTTCATTGACTACGGTGAATAGTGCGTAGATAATTTAAAAATACAGTGTTATTTATAACCCCAACCAACGAGTAAGTATTATTTTTTTAAGTACTTAACAAAAATATTAAATTTTATAAAACAAACAAAAATAAAATCTGAGAAAAATAATCTGTTTTTCACGATAAATTTTCTTTCAGTTAAAATTATTAGCGACATTTAATTTTGCATAGTAAGGATTTTTTTTATTATTATTTCTACTTATCATTTTTGAGATTTTAAATTTAATTGCTAAATTAATAGGAATGAAACCATCAAAACAAAATACCTATTAGTAGATTAAAATATTCTCTAAAATAATCTTATTTTACTCTGTGTTCGAACTTCGAATACAGTCATTCAGGGTTGTCCCGATCAGAGAGAAGGTAAATCACTACGTTTTAAGAGTCGCCACTCTAGCCCTTCCCTAGCTAAGTTTAGGTGTTTCTTTAGGCGTACTTGAGGGAGCAAAGTTTATTTCAAGGTGTTTATTGTCATCACTGGCATTTACCTTCTCTCTGATCACTGACACCTACGTAGTGATGTACGTAGTCGATAATAGTGCTTACAAGTATCGATATAACCGCTATTTAACGATATCGATATATCGATGAACAGCAGTGGTATTAATAAATAAAAATTACGCTTTTGTTGCCTACCCTTAAGTTAATAAAACAAACAGTTATTTGAATGCATTTATTTATATATATATTAGTATGCTTACATAAAAAGAAATAGATAAAAACATATAACTAAGTTAACCTTGATTATACATATTGAAAATAAAAAAATATTCATAGTGTGGTCGGTGGGTCGTTTTAGGAGTGTAAAATACAAGCTTATATTGAAAGCCTAGTTGAAATAATGTAAAACGACCCACCGACCAATGATTCTATATGTAATTTATCCAGCAGTCTTAGAATACGTTTACTCCATTTAGTAGCCCTTGGTTACATAAAGCGCCCTTGTTGAAGGGTTATTCAGCTTCAACATCCATCACAATTCACGTTCATTCTTCCCAAATCCGATCGAATATTGCACAAAACAGCGGCCCAGTTTGAGACGTAAAACGTATATACCAGCACCAGATATTTAATGTACACAAGAGTAGAACTCAACCAGATGTATTTTCAATTTGTAAAATGCACATTTTGCAATTTTAACTCAAATATAAAACAGTTTTTTCAATTCCAATATTTAGAAAAATAACAATTCTGAAAAGTGTCATTTCACATAACAAAACAAAACAAAAGAGTGCTCATGTCATGTCAGACACATATCATAGCTATGAAAGAGTATAGAAAAATAATTAAGATCTGCAGAAAGAAGAGGGTTCACTGGAATTAAGTTCAATAGCTAGGCCAACCTAACAATTTTAAAAAATATATCGAACTGCGGTAATGGTTAACAGCCGTACAAAAACAAGTGTCTACTGACTGGTCCCGATCACAAAACGGTCGTGTTACCGATAGATAGGGCTGTCACTTTGCCAAAGGATAGGAAGGAAGGTGTCGTCAGGTCAGACTAATAGAGCAGTGAAATGGTTTAGTGTACCTTAAGAGGGCTCAGCGATGTTTTAACCTTGGCCTGATAATGAATGAGCTGATCTGCTACGATATCAATATCTTATGGATGATTGTTTGTCTTACTACTTACGAAAATATGCTTACATTGTGGTAGGTGATCTGTGGATAAACCGTTTCGACGAATATCAATACCTATCAATACATAGTATAAAACAAAGTCGCTTCCCGCGTCTGTCCCTATGTATGCTTATATCTTTAAAACTGTCCAACGGATTTTAATGCGGTTTTTTGTAATCAATAGAGTGATCCAAGAGGAAGGTTTATAAGTTTAATACATGAGCAACATAGCAATAGGTTAGGCGGTACGAAGTTCGCCGGGTCGACTAGTATAGTATAAAACAAAGTCGCTTCCCACGTCTGTCCCTATGTATGCTTAAATCTTAAAAAATTGCAACGAATTTTGATTCTTTTTTTTTTATAGATAGAGTGATGAATGTTTATAAGTATAATACATGAGCAACATGGTAATGGGTTAGGAGGTACGAAGTTTTTGCGGGTTGACTAGTATGAGATAATTTGTTAAACAAAGAAGTCCCTTCTTATCTATATACATACATGTTTATGTAGATATATTTCCTAAACGCGCTCCATATCGCCTTTCTCTGACATCCTTCCATAGTTTAATGTTTGTTATCACGTTCCTTCATTGAAATAACTTCACACACAATAGTATATTTTCCAAGAAGGTCGACATCGTCCATTGAATTTCAAATTAAAAGTGGAGCTGATGGGTTTTTAAATTACTATTTAAGCTGCTTCCGATAGCCTAACATTTTCTTTTGTAAGAAAAATATATTTGGTAATTGAATTGTAATTGGCTCTTATCGTGAGTGAAATTGATTCGCTTTGTGATTCAACGTTAGGGCTACTTAAATTAAAGATCGTTTATATTGAAAACAAATAATTATTATAAAGATTTAATTTAATAAAAAATAAATAAAGACCGTTGACTTCAATTAAGACGATATTTAATGTGTCGCGTGATGCGGAAAAGCAACTCTGCTCTTGTCTCTATAGCTCCTTCATGTCAAAGAAACGGCTGGCCAACACCCTGTCGTGAAGCTAGAGATGCTGGCCCATGGCTTAACGTACCCTTCAAAGCACGGAAGCGATTATGGCAACATTTAGTCTAAAAGTGTATTTCAAGTTCTCAGTAAGCCTAGAATAAAAGATTAGAAAGAATACAATTTTTTAATTTTTTTTTTTATATTATGTCAAATTGAAACAAATCTAAATACCCGTACTTATTATCCTTAAATAATCTCATATTGAACGTTCACGTTCATGATATTATCATGTAAAGTTAAATACTACGTTACTACAATACTGTGAGTGAAGTTTATTCCTCAATCTAAATAATTATGTAAAATAACTCGGTCACAATGTCAAGTAGGCCTGCGCACTCGGCATTCATCCGTGCTTCTATGAATACCAACAAAGTAAAAAAAAGTCATTTGGTCTGAAACTTTTAAAATGCTCACAATAATTAAAAAGTAACAGTTTATTCGGGAATATAATTTACATTTTAAACGTATCAAAGCAATATATCGCAGAATCTAGAAATACTAAGTTGCAAAAAGCTCTAAGGTTATTTTATTTATTCCTCTCAGATATTCATATAAACTCGTGGTATTGTAATAACACGGTTATTGCTATATAAAAGCAATATCGCAGCGGTCACGCGCGATGATAGTTTTTGTCCGATCCCACTGCGATGTCATATTAATTTTTTTTTAGAAAAAAATCAAGTGGTTATTGAGGCTGTCCAACATAGCTCAAGACCGGTCCTTGAGGCTATGTATTGTCTGTTTACTATTTAAAATTTTTGAACAAAAATACAAAGTCAGGATTTACCACTTCGGTCCATAACACAAAGTTTGCAGTCCGATTAATAAATGTAACAGCAAATGTTTATAGATGCACGTTATTTAATGAAACGAGGATGGTTTAAAAAAACTAAATAACTGTATATTTATAAGCCGCGCACTTAAAGAACACATTTAAATATGGCGGTGTTTTGGAAGAAGAACGTTAGAAATTCTCGAAACTTATAAAAAACTTATAAAAGCTCTGATCTGAAGATCTGATCTGAGTATATGATTTTACGAAGCGGATCTTCCGCCTTGTGTACGGAATCCTAAAAAAGTGTCAAAGTCAAGATCGTTGATGCGATTAGTGAGTAGCCTTGTGCTCTGTTTAGCGGCAATTAGCCGGTGCCCAATTGACATGGTGGCAGTAAGAGGATTATGTCAGCCGGAATATGCCGTTTAAGTGGAAAATTAGGCTCTTCCGCTTTGATACTGACCTGAAAAATTGTTCTATTTATAGTTTTTTGATACAACTTTTGAATTAAAACGAACATATATTAATAAACATTGTAAAGTGCCTACTTATTTAAATATTGCCCTTGATTTCTGTATATGTAAATAAGCACTTAATCATCACTAGCAATATAAGGAACTATGTATGATCTGACGCCACGCCAGCGTTAGAAACATACGGCGCTATGACATAACAGTTTTTAGTTCAGGTGCTTATTTGGGCATCCATCAATAGTCAATAGTAATATTTAACTAACAGTGACGATGAGTTTTTCTCACGGAAACCGAATCACATACAAACACGTAGTTAATTTCCAGTATATGAAAGAAAACAAAATTATTATAATCTGAAGACTTGCATTAATATCAGGAGTCCATCATGAAATGAAAATAAAATATTATAGGATACAAGGTATCGCTTAATTGTAAGTCAATTACGACTTCTTAGTTGGTAACTTATATTTAGTAAAGTATTCTAAGTATAGTGTGAGAGGCAAGGTTGTTCAGGTATATTAAATATATCATATATGACGAATAAGGTAAGTCCCCAAAGAAAGGATAGATATTTATTCACACCTTCCTTATCCACCAAAACGTAAGCTAGTAGAGTTATAATTTTTATATTTATAAACTACGAGCTATCCCGGCTCACTTCGTTACGCCATAGAATATAGATACTTTTAAAGACTTGGCTCTATAGACTATGTTCTTTTGACTGCCCAGAATGGGCGAATAAAAAAACAAACAACAACAACAAACCACCTGTCAAAATATGTAAACAACGGAAAAATATTGCACTTTGGGTTACATTATTTGAGTTTAAGTAAGGATCGCTAAATTTTTTTAAAATGTAATATGGCCTATGTCACTCGGGGATAGTGTAGCTTCCTACCAGTGAAAGATTTTTTTAAATCGGTTCAGTATTTCCGGAGCCTATTCGTTACAAACAAACAAATCTTTCCTCTTTATAATATTGGTATAGACGAATTCGTAGACTGCGAACAACAGCAGCTAATCATCAATACATAGTATAAAACATAGTCGCTTTCCGCGTCTGTCCCTATGTATGCTTATATCTTTAAAACTACGGAACGGATTTTGATGCGATTTGATTTTAAAGAAAGAGTGACTCAAGAGGAAGGTTTATAAGTATAATACATGCACAAAATACTAATAGGTGAGGCGGTACGAAGTTCGCCGGGTCGACTAGTAGATTTATAATAAGAACTCATGTCACGCACGTGTAGTAGTGATGTCGTTACAGCAAATTAGCATGGCTGATTGCTAACTAATTAGCGCCTGGAATGTCTGACTCTTATTCTGACGTATATACTCTTATTCTCCATACGTGCCTATTATATTTTGCCGACAAAATGTACCCCAATACAGCAAACAGCGAAAATAACAGACTATTTGTTCACGCCAAAATTGACCAAATATATTGTAGTCCTATTATGGAGGTAATTATCAAAGTAGGTACCGATCAATATCTTCTAAACCATGGTAGATGTAGCCAAACAGTATGTTTTTAATAGGAAACATATCGTATAATTCATAAAAATACAATAGCTTTACTGGAGTTCTACTTTTCTAGTAGTACTACTACTACTTGTATGGTATATATACGAGACATCCAGTCCAAATTGACATACCTACATCAAATAACTAAAATGCTCTTTAACTTTTTATGAATAACAAGGATAGAGACAAATAAAGACTTTATGAACTCGTATTGTACCGATAATAGCGCCAATCAAAGAATAATTAATTAAAAATCTTCTAACGATTAAAAATATCATGCATGATCCTTTAATATGATACTACCTAATCTTGCTTTTGTATAAAAGCATGAGTTATTATAAGATTTATTAAACTTTGATTAATTAAAAAGATTTGGTAGGTATATAAACTTACTTACTTACCTTAAGTGCACATTTTAACCGATGCGATGCGACGTATTTCAATCCGTATTCATTAAGGGTCCACCCACACGTACCACAACCTGCGACGCGACAAACGTCATTATTTGCTACGGTTAAGTCCGAGGGAATTCTACTATTCGTTTTCAATAACAATACGCCCCGACGATGTGTTGTGCGGTTACAGTGTAGTCGTGATTGTGGCACAGAATACCTTATAGAACTGACGTAATTGTAGTGTGGTTGATGATTCCTGTAAGTGGACCCTTAATCCATCAACCAACCGTCAGCCGTCAACCGTCGTCGTTGCTAATGATAATGATGGATCGCTGAGCTCAAGGATTTTGAGTAGAAAAAATATGTAAATAAAAAACTTTGAACGTTCCTTCCTACCTGTGCTGTGTGTGTAGTCTCCACTTGAACCTCGTTAGTTTTTATAAAAAAATATTATGCGAAAAGTTAAAAGCACTTTTTTTAATATAATAAACGATCTTCGTGCGCCTTACAATAGAGATTTGAAACAATGTACGAACTATAATGCCCATGTGCTTATCTAATACTATAGAAGTAACCATACTGTAGAGGGTTATCAAAATCTGATCAATTTTTTCCTCTTTCTTTTAAATTTTAGTAGGATTAGTAGATAATAAGCCAGTTGTAACTAGAGTACTGAGATTCGAGCAATATATATTTTACAAAGTATATAACCAATAATTAAGCCTGAAACTAAAATATTTTATTTTCCGTAATTTTAAACGTTTTCACAACTCTTTGCTTTATTTAGAAATACCGTTACTCTGTAGTAGAAGTGAAATTCCCAGACTAAACAAAGTCCAGCGACTAAGTCCGATAACAATGGAATGTGTATCAAATCGCTTCTTGTTATAAGTTCGCAACACGATCGCTGTTGCCTTACGTTGTTATATTGCGATTTGTAAACAGTGACTCTACTGAGAACCGTTAGAGTAACAATAGAATAGATCGTTCTAACTTTGAAACTGTGAAATGTGATTTCTTAGGCCCAGCATTCATTTGGGTAGCCGCAGCAAAGATACCGAGAGGACAAAAATTTTAACTTTTCTCTAATTTCTACGGCACATAGTTAAAAAAACATGTTTTCTATCGCAAATTATTCTTCTTTTCTATAAGAAACAATTTGTACTCTACCCTGTGCCATAGAAGTTAAAGTACTGTTTAAATTATTATCCACTCTGGATCATCGCTGCGCCTCGACAGATGGCCGTTAGTCCTTAATCTCGTCTTTTATTTTGGTTGATTATTCTAGTGAAATTACTAATTCTATATTGGCTAAAATATGAAATCAACCGGCGACCATTCCGACCGGGCAGGTCGGACGCCATACACGATTTTTTAAGGTTAAACTTACTTACCTATCTAAATTTATCTGACGAAACATTCCAAACAAAATGGCTCTATTTATCTGAAATTTCGAGATACAGTAATTTGTGACGATTGGCCAAGTTTGCACTAATGGGTTTTCTATTGCTTCGGAGAGCCTAATGTGTTCCTAATCTAATGTTTTTTTTTTTCTTACAGGTAAGTTGGTGTTTAGTGGGAAAATTTACTGGCCAAAAGGTACTGTTTACGGTATACTCAACTGGATTTGGGGCGTCTCCTGACGGTTCCTGGACTTCCTGGAATTCGTCTGATCGAGACTGTTTTGTAGGGGGTTACGATCTGGTGCCATGGAATCACGGGCTATCTCCGTACGTTAATTTATTGTAAGGACTAGTCGCTACTCCTATCATGGACATTTGGGCATTTGGTTCCTCAAATACTTTGCTAAATCAGCAGAGACGACCCTTAACTAGTGTTCTGTGCGTTCACTAACACTATGAATCATTTTCATCATTATGAATATGAATAATCTTTTGAGATTCTGACTAGATTTATCCAGACGAAATTTCTTTCTTTTTATCAATATATATAAAACTCTTCCGTTACTGACTGACTGACTGACTGACAGACAACGCAGAGCCGAAACTACTGGGCGTAGCGGGCTGAAATTTTGCATGTAGGTTCCTTAGGGAGTGTAGGTGAGCACTAAGAAGGGATTTCCCAAAATTCCCACGGGAACGGGATAAAACGGGAATTTTGTGTTTATGAGAAATCTGCGCGGGAAAAACCGCGGGGCAGCCTCTAGTATTTCATATTATTTCAATTCTCAATCAATCAGATGTTTTATAAATTAAACGCCACTGAATATACCCCTTTTATATCTGCCTGTTATTAAAACAAATGAAGGAATGATAAAACATATCAAAGTATTGTCTCATTTTGCAAAACCCGTCGCCGCTCGCATTCGATTTGATCCGTATTGGATATGAATAAATCTTCCTTGGATAATACGGTGAAGCTTTGCCCTTGGAGCCTCTTTAATCCCGTGGAATAGCTCGACCCGGCCCTGATTAGGACCTCGTTTTATCAATAGATTTGTTTCGTGCGAAGATAAAAATGGCTGCCGTGCGGAGTGCGGATGAGCAGAGTAGATTGAAAATATTGTAAAGGAAAATAGAGAGAAGTGTTTCCAACGATAATCCTATAATTAACACGGTGTCTTGTAATGGCATTATCCTGGGGTTTATTAATAACTTATTGAATAATAAAAATTCTGTGACAATGACAGCATTATAAAACAATATTCTTTGGGGCTTGGTGTACATTAAATTTTTAGCACTGTTTTTTTCAAATTATGTCACTGACATCGAATTTTAATTGGCTCAAGAAAAATTAACCAAACAAATTCGTAACTTCTGAACCTTTTCTGAAGTTTATTTTTTAGTCCAGCAGGATACTTTTGTCACATTTTAATCAAAATTGGAAAATAAGTCTTGGAGAAGAGTTTAGACTTCTTTCTGCTAAGATTTTAACATAACGAGTCAGGTGCATTCCTATTTCTTTAATCCAACATGAAAAGGTACTTCGGATTACTTTATTTGATGATTGGAATAGAACCTTAACTGTTAACTATTGAATATCTAATAACATTTAATCCGACCGAGCCCATATCGGGTATTTTGTAACCCGACCGTAGTTTGTAATGTCCTGGGATCGGGCTCGGGCTGTATCTTTTCTAACTAAATTCCGATACAACACTAGATTTAAATACCCAATTGTTATTTACAATTTGAATGTTTTATCTCTGATTTTAGTTAAATCATACCATTATGCCTCCATAACCATTATACCTCCTAATTTCAAACAAGTAGGGTAAAATGTCCTATTACCGCGGTAGTCAAAATCACGTCTTATTATGGCGCTATTTTATCTTTTGCAATTTATGATTCGTTGTGACTGTGTATGGTAAAGGTGACTACATAGTGTCCAAGATAAACTTACACGTAACTTATTACCCAGCACTCGTGAGTTTAAAATTGTTTAAAATTACTTAAATTAATTATTTTGTGTAACGTCAGCAAAGCGAGAAGCTGTTTCATACAAACGCAGACTGACTCGCGGTAGAACATTGAATTTTCAGACTTCATTTTTAGTTCAAACAAACACTTTAAGATTATGTTACTATATTCGAATACTTTTTACATTCAAGTAGTCTTAGTTAAACAAGTTGATATCTGTTTAAAAACAATTAAATATGAGTAAACAAAAGTCCGCCGTGTTAGGAAGGCTATTTGAGGGTACCGCCTATTACGGAGGGTACCATCGGTAATAGGAAAAACGCAGTGTCGGTAATTTATAAATTTAGTGGTATAATAAATATAATTTATGAACATTTCGTTAATGAAGTGTAATTTTCATTAGTTCTCAAGTATAAAACCAATTTTGGAGGTACATGTTTTTTAACTAGAATTCTTGTTTTTTACGCTTAAAGTTGACAGTAAAATTTAAGTTTGTTAGAATACTGTGAAACCTAACGTATGAGTTTTAATGAAGAAAAATAGTCTAATACAAAGATTACTAACGATGTGAGAGTTTTATGGTAAAGTCAGAGTGCTCTTATTTGTAAGTAATAACTTACATTACCGTAATATCTTATCATTGTATTTCAGAATTAGGATATAAAAACTCATTAGATATTTTAGTACCTACCGTATTAGGCTGTAAGGAATCCTAACACGGTGTATGTAAATTACAGAGCAAATAATTTAACCGTATTATTCATTAAGATACCGTACATTTTAAAAAGCGTTACTGCAGGTCTACTTATTTAGTTTGTTGTATGGTAATACGTGACATCCTGTCTAAATTGACATACGTCAAATAACAAAAATGCACTTTAACTTTTTATGAATAACCTGGTTAGTAAATAATTAAAAAAACTTACACAAAAATGTATACTAAGGTTAAGTTTATCGTATTTTCCCATCAACATATTAAATTACTTTTAGATTTTACCGCAACTTTGACACACCATACAAGACTGATCATGATTTGTTGGTTGTTTTATTTATTATTGTATTTCGGTTTACTGTTTTGTTGTTGTTTTTTTTGTGTTCCATTTTATTGCATGTTTGTGTCAACGTTGTTGTAAAAAAATGTATCTTTTTCTCCGCTTGGGTAGAAACCCATTTTCCATATTTTTTTACCGTTTAACTAAACCTTCACTGACTGCACCCCGCTGCTTCGCCAGTTAAATTTTCCTTCAAATATGTTTTATGTGTTAGGTTTCATTAAAATCTATTTCGTTGTTTTTACGTGAAAAAGTTACAGACATCCTTTATTACAAACTTTGTCGTTTATAATATTAGTAGGATTATTAAAACCCTCGTCCGGGCCTTTGTCAAATTAAAGATGGAGAAAAACGAACAGCAATTGTTTTATAACGAGGTAAAGGAGGTTATCCGCGATTATTTCGATTTTTTCAAACCCGATTTTCACAAAAGTATTTTTTAAATTCAGAAGAAGGGTTTTAGTACCTATTTTTAACCGATCTTAGAAAAGAGGAAGTTCTCAGTTTAGGTTAGTATCAGTTTATTGATTAAGGTTTCGGGTACACGTCCCGGGACCTTATTAATATGTCTTTTCCATCCGTCCGTCTGTCTGTCTGCCAAAGGTACTAATTTCCGAAACGGCTGGATTAATTTTAATGAAAAAATTTCACGATATTTTATTTGTCGTCCAAAGAATACTAACAAATATTAAAAACTTAAAAAAAATATGGAAATTAAGAGAAAATGCAAAAATTGTGCCAAAATCTTCCTTTTTTGAACAAAAGTCGAGCCTCTACTGAGATATTGACCTGGTCAACAGACATAATGATCATTTGTAACTTCACTTAATGTAGATTAACAACAAATATTAAAAATAATGTTAATAAGCTAGCCAAATTCGCACAAATTACGCTTTTATATGTATAACCTGCGCACATAAAAAAACGATCTCAAAATGGCGGCCGTTGTATGGGCTGTCTCTCTTCTCAACTCTTCCATCATACTAATATACGCGAGATAGCGTTCGGCCGCCATTTTCAAATCGTTTCTTTATAAGCGCGGCTTATTATAATATAAACATAATTCGCCCATTCAGTTTAGGCAAACGAACATAGTAGCCCATACAGCCAAATATTCATTATTCGTGTTTCCTAAACTAATTATATTACTGGAAACTTCTTAGCGCGAGGCCGTTTATTAAATAGTTGATACACAAAATATAATCAAAATAGCCCCTTACTAGGAAGAACCTGTATTCATGTACAGTGCCAGTAACAATTACAGCCATTGCATACCATTTTCTGATTGCACGGAACCATGAGCAAAATGCGTTTCATCGTGCGTGTGTTGTTGTCATCCCATACTCCGTAATAGGCTGTGCTTACCGCCGTAATGGGCTTCAAACTTTTGTTTGCCTCCGTAATAGGAATTCCGAATTGTCAGAAAAAATATTTATTTAAAATTAATTATCACTCTAAAATAAATAAAACGACAACTGAAATATAAAATATAATAATCATGAGTGTCAAAAAAAATTCAAATATCTGCTAACATATTTAGAAATGCTTAATTTCTTACCCTACTTTAAAATGTCGTCAAAACGCGCCGTAATAGGGCATGTTACCCTACTTACTTTTAAAATATTCATGTAAAATTCTTCCAGACCGATCAGAAACCAAAGAGAAATAAACATAACATGCAAGTTTGAAAAAGTATTACTAAACCAAATCCAAGACATCGAACATAATAATCCATACTAATTAATAAATGCGAAAGTAACTCTGTCTGTCTATCTGTTTCGCTTTCACGACAAAACTACTGAGCGTATTTAAATGAAATTTGGTACAAGGCTACTTTTTGTCTTGAAAATCACAAGGGAAAATTGGGAATTTGCTATTTTAAATGAAATTGCGCTGGCGAAGCAGCGGGGCGCCCACTAGTCTTAAATATATTAGTAAAGTGAAAAAAAAAAAAATAGCTTCTTATAATAAAAAAATAAGATACACATTTGGTCGCTCTTTTTCAGCTCGTGGTAGGCATGCTGGAATGCATAGGTGAATGGCAGTAACACGCTGATCGAGTGATCAGATCGCTCGTGTGATCAAGGGTCGAGAGGTTCAGGTTCTAGTTGCGTAAGCGCATTCTTGAGAAACACTACCTTCAAGCCGATACTGATGTTGGCAATATTTTTAATGATAAGTACAATACATCTAACATCTGTAATGCGATGATAAAAATACATGAGATCAAAATTATCAAATAATTGGTACAGATTACAAAACAATAATAAAGAATCGCAAAGGCAAGTTAAATATTATATCCATTGCATTAAAAAGCAACTTTAAGGCATAGCACAGAATACCTAATAGTACCAGCCATAGGTATATTATTAAAACAAGTCCAATATTTCGTGCTAGCGCCACTAGCAGCTTCAATATCTTTGTGTTTCAGTATCAATAACTCCGTGTTTCAGTTTTATTTCAAGTAAAAGTGATCGTGTGTGTGTTCCTTTCGAGAGACCGCAATGAAAGTCATGCAAAGCCAAATAAAAAATGTTGGTGTAATAAGGTTTATCAGTTGAATAATTTTTTAGGACTCTCTTTAATGTTGACAATTCCAATGTCTTTATTTAGTATCAATGCAGATCGATGGGAACACACATAACACAAGTAATCTCATATCATTTAGGATTAGTCTCATTGATGTATTACTCATAGTTACTAAATATAGGATTGGTAAGCTTTCCTGATCTTGTTTTTTTGCTATGCAATGCGATAAAACCTGGCTCGGAAGGCAATTCACTGAAATTAAATAGCCCCTGAGATTTAATGAGCCCAAACGAAGGTGATCGTAAGCACCTACTTAATTGGCAGAGAAAATTTATAACCTTTATGCATTCCTTACAAAACACAAAGGTAGACTTTTCTTCACGCAATTATAGTTAACTAGCTGACGCGGCAAACTTCGTACCGCCTTGGCTTCTTAATTTTCGAGAATATTTGGGGAAATTCAGCCAATCACATTAGCTTCCCAACAGTGAAACAATTTTCAAATCGTTGCAGTACTTTCGGAGCCTATTTAATGCAAACCAACAAACACAATCGAATTGGTATAGATTTCTAGTCAATAAAAAGATATCACAATAATTTATCTTTTAATAACATCACCAAAAAGCTATCCAATTATGGTAACTTCACATAAATTAAGTCGATCACTCCTAAAGAATGCCTCTAATCTTATAAGACTAGGCTCAGCTGTAGAGGAGCCACCGAAAGTGCTCATAACAAAATATGTCTGTCGTTAACTTGAAAAATCCCTGGAAGGAGGTCAAGTTAAAATCTTGCTTGAAAAGATTCCGGTGGCCAAACCATTCTTTTTGTTTTACCTGAGTTTTATGTTTATGAGTTAACACCTACACACTCTAATAGTAAAATTAGATTTTTCAAAGTTCGATATTTTGTGCTTTGGAGAGAAAAAGTCAAATTAAACTATAGAAGAGAATGTATCTGCCTGCAACTGTAGACTTTATAAAGTTTTGATTGCAATTTTATTGAGTGCCTTTTACTAATTACCTTATAATATGCGTGGAAGTAATCGCTTTTAGCGATAAGGCCGCCCGTTGCATGCAAATTCAATTTGTTTGTACCCTGAATTTATTAATGTACTTATCTATCTTACTTACAAGAAGCAAATAGTGTGGGACTAAACTGGGAGGAGTTACCCGCTGTTGCTCAAGACCGCCAAAACTGGAGGAAAATTCTTGAAGCCCTATATCCCCGCTAGGGATAACAGGAAAAGAAGAAGAAGAAGAAGTATCTTACTTTGTATGCAATAACAAAAAAGTGTTTTATATTCTATTCCATTCTATTCTATATTTTCAATTAGGCCATACAATATGAAATAGAGATCCTAAGGCCCTTTACACATTAAAATTAAAAAGTAAGTAACTCAAGAAAAACGAGCTTGTCAAATGTTGCTAGAAAATCGTCTTTCTCTACCTACTTCGGCTTAAACCAGCTTTTGTTTTTGAGTAAACTAATTAGCGTGGAGCCAAAATAGGCCATTCTGCGAATTTATGAGACAGAACCACCCCAGCTTTGTTTACTAGGAAGTACGGCAAATCTTGGTTTAAATTTACACAAGGGTTGAAAAAAAAAAATAAGTACGTCAATGTAAAAGGCCTAACAAAACCAGCATGACCAGCACACCGTTTGTAATATTAAATTGAATAAAACATACTTCACTCTAACAATAACAATAATAACGCAACAAAACCTAGAGTCCCTTACTAGCGATAACCTAGGGAACATAGAATATAGGAAACACATAAAAGATACAAATAACATTCAAATTCACATAAACGATACAAATCAATATATATAAAACTCTTCCGTTACTGACTGACTGGCTGACTGACTGACTGACTGACTGACAGACAGACAACGCAGAGCCGAAACTACTGGGCGTAGCGGGCTCAAATTTTGCACGTGGGTTCTTTAGGGAGTGTAGGTGAGCACTAAGAAGGGATTTCCCGAAATTCCTACGGGAACGGAAAAAAATGGGAATTTTGTGTTTATGAGAAATCTGCGCGGGAAAAACCGCGGGGCAGCCTCTAGTACATTATATAAAGATTTGATCTTTGCCTTGAACCATATATTATTTACTCACCTATAACGATCTGCGACCTTTGTCATCAAAAACGTAACCACCATCTTATTCCACTTCAACCAAAATTGCTTCCAAGCCGGAATCTTCTTAGAAAAATTGGGAAAATGGAATTGTCTGCTCCATCCCTTTTTGTCCGAGTCTCTATTGTTATGATTATAGCCTCCCCGCCTTTATTACGGGACAAGGCGTTAGTTAAACTTAATTAGTTGAACTCTAAGCTTAGAATTTGAGGAACATGACTTGATTATTAGATTTGTTTAACTTTTTAATTTCTTTATGGTTTTCCAAACTAACATTTTTAATGATTTTTATTATTTACGTTTAGTACATTTTTAGTAGTTTCTATAAATAATAAAACTTATTCAGTAACTGATATCAATTTTGTTTTTATCTTACTTTCCTAAGCTTTTATTTTCTAAAACATTTAGATAGATTAGAAATTCATTATAATATTCTTGCGAGGTGGCGGCATAGAAAATACCATTGCCCAATCACCCCCATTTTTAAACTGCTGTTTATTTCTAACATACTTAATAATAGTATCAATACATAGTATAAAACAAAGTCGCTTTCCGCGTCTGTCCCTATGTATGCTTATATCTTTAAAACTATGAAACGGATTTTGATGCGGTTTTGTTTAATAGATAGAGTGATTTAAGAGGAAGCTTTATAAGTATACTAGAGGCTGCCCCGCGGTCTTACCCGCGCAGATCTCTCATAACACAAAAATCCCGTTTTTTTCCATTCCCGTGGGAATTTCAGGAAATCCCTTCTTAGTGCCCACCTACACCCTCCAAGGAACCCACGTGCCAAATTTCAGCTTTCTACGCCTAGTAGTTTCGGCTCTGCGTTGTCTGTCAGTCAGTCAGTCAGTCAGTCAGTCAGTCAGTCAGTAACGGAAGAGTTTTATATATATTGATTAAATGTACAAAATTCTTAAAGGTTAGGCGGTACGAAGTTCGCCGGGTCGACTAGTTAAATTATAAAGCTGCAATGCGGATTCCTCGAATTATCCTACTTACTCCGCAGTTATCCAAACTTTTCGTTGTGTTAACGGCAAAAGTACAGAGATTAATATCGTTAAAGTTTATAGATGCTATGCCGACTTTTAACTTTTGACAAAAACTAATTTTAAGCGTAATTGTATTTTCCCAATGTAACATGGGCCGAAATCTAAAAAAAACAATAAAATTTGTTCGATCAGTTGACGGATATTCAGGTCAGCTGATTTTTGTTTTAAGATATCGACCTATGTGTTGCTTCCCTAAGTTTGTTAGATATGGTGAGCTGAATCCCTCTTTTAGTTTCCTCGGCCTCTTCAGAAACACATTTACTATTGTTATCTTTACAAGTACTGGCGTGAACATGATGCTCCTTTCCTTTCCAAAAAAAATATTCAGTCAAAATAATAAAAACTAACATAAAACCAAACCAGCGCACTCAACTTTTTCTCCACATAAAAAAATAAAGTTTATAAAAATATAGCATCGAGGCATCATAACATACAGAGTAATATAACGTGCATAAAATTTTATACTTCTTTTGTTCGGGGTGACATTTCTTTATATAAAAAAGTATGTTATATGAGTTCCTCTTCCGAATAGGGCAGAAACGGCAGAAATAAAACTGTTTGCTTCCGAACAAATTGGAAGGCTAGATTGAGTAGTGCTTTAAGCTTTTGTCTTTCTCATGTCTAGCTCGGGTTGGACCGTTAAATTAGGGCTGAACCCAGCCTGGAGCGCTAGAGCACGTCGTCACGTCAACTAACAAACTTAAGTTCTTCATTATTTTTATCTGAGCCGAGTAGACTTTTTATATCTTATATATATATTTTTTTTGGGATTGTAATATACAGCTGTAAGTGCTGGCATCGACGAAAGAAAATTACAAATTTTTCCTTGTTACGTATAATAACGCTAAAAGCAACTGATTTCTTCTCTGCCACAAAGCAGCACAGTTACAAACAATACTTATTTATCTCTTAATTTTTAATGTATTATTAAAATAATAAATCGCTCTTAAATTAGTCTATGTATTGATTTAATACAATTATAATTAATTACGATAAGTTGATTGATTTCAATAGTGTCCTTGATCTCTCTATCTACATAATCAGCTCACTTCCACGTTTTGCACAAAATCTTTATATTATTTACCTAAATATCTGCGCAGTCACATATCTTAGGGTCCAGTTTTACGGCACAATACAAGGCACCTTATGCAAAGAATGTCTTCTTTCGGAATAGACAACGCCGCTTTATTCCGGGTCCCGACCTTTGATATACAATTCGTGAACAATGTACTAAATATGAAATACTTATAAGAATAAAAAAAACTCACAGGGTGTTGGTTGAAGCATAAAAACTTGCTAGGAAGCCCTTGATAAAACTAATTTTATTTTTGTATCCCCGTATTCTCCCGTCAGTATCATAAACCGTGACTAAGGTAAAGGCTGACATTCACAATCAGTGTTTGGAAGCTACTCGGTCGAGTATGATACTCGGACAAGTAGTTCCCGAGCACTGATTGTCCTGGCTTGAGCTAAGCTCTGTCAAGCATATGTTCACTGTCACGAAGTCGGAACTCGATTTTGTATATTAATTTGGGACGGAGAACCATTTAAAGTTACATTTTGACACTTTGGAGGGCAAGTTCGAGCTGCGACTGTGAATGATACCCTAAGGACAGGCAGGAGCATCCTTTATTGAAAAATTTGAAGAGGCGTAATGCCATCGCCGACCCGCCAGTACAACGTGGAGACCACCCCACAATGTTCGTGCTTGTTGTGCACAATATTGGTGATAGCATATGCCCAGCAGTGAACGCCTTTGAGGCTGAAAAGAGACAGAAATGTTTAATTCATATGTTGTAATCTAGAAACATTTCCAATCTATGATGTTGGTAGGTACGCAATTTCCAAACGTATCTCGGAAGGCACGTCTGCGCCTCACGACTCGACGTCGACTAAACGTTCCTCCGGTTTTACTAATTTTATTTATTTCTTTGCGGCTTTATTATTACGCCCACAATTGTTTATCTTATTTGGGTTGATCTAATAATGCTTTCTCTGTACGTGTTAGTAATGAAAAAAAAAAACTATTGTTGTTTTGGACGAAAGACGAAAGACGACCTGCTATTAAACCCCTCACCTTTAATATCTTCATGCTTATATATAAATTTAGTTTATAAATCTACAGTAAAAATGCATCTCTATGACATTTTATAATTTACCTCTAAACTAAACTAACGTAAACAAAACTTCTATCAACATACCAAAATACAATTAAAATCCACTAAATCAATGCATCAGGTCTATTAAAACCTCATTTTGAAGACTTCCTCATCGATAAGATAAGACTATCGCATCTTTCGGACAAGTGGCTCGTTTGTGGGGGGCAGACCTTAACGAGCTCCAGTTAGGTTGCGATACGGAACTCTGACGGAAACCGTTGTGGTTTATTCCACATTTAAAATATGATTGATCATTAATGACCGAGGCAGCAGGCAAAGACGTCGACTTTAGATGTCGGTGCTCCGGGTTCGAATTCCGACCGGGGTTACATTGATTCTGCTGACCTTAATAATTTCTTTTTTTTTTAAAAGTACCGCCTTCAATAAATTGTCACATACATAAAACTGAGAACTCTATTTTTTCTGAAGTCAGTTAAAACCGCATCAAAATCGGTTCAGCCAAACTAATAGATAATTGCTGACAAACATACATACATACATACATACATACAGGTCAAACTGATAACCTCCTTTTTTAAGTCGGTTAAAAATATTGAGTACTAGCAAAGACTATTAAGTGGCGGTTCGCTGCCACTTTTATCAAAAGTTGGGACCATCTCTATATCTTGTAAGATTTGAAAATTTCTTAAAGGTGGACTGACTTTTTAAAAATTCCTCATCTAAAATCATTAATTCCTATTTAAATCTCTTGATATACCTAACCCAAAACACCTTATAGTATAAAACTAAGAGAAGAACCTATTATAAAGTAATTATTGCCATGTCACAATTCAAGCCCGTGCCCGATGCCTATGTATGTAATACAAATCCAAAGTATTACCATACAATAGTAGCGTACAGATGTCGGCGTGACTCAGACTTCGTAATAATTATTAATACACGCACTTCTAGAGCTTGGGACACAACGTGAGGTGTGCCAATGAAATTAACCAAGCAGAAGATTCACTATAATGTAGATAGCGTCTTGATAATAAGCTCTTTATAAGTGTCGGCATAGAGTTCATCTCCATCCTCGTCCCTTAGGTTTCGTAAAAGGCGACAGGATAACCCGAAAAACGGCCACCAGCATTCTTAGTTGAAAACATGGAAAAGCCATACCTGATGAGATTATGATGTTGATATAAAATCAAAGAATTAGAACTAGCCAATACAAGTGTCAGGCTATAAAGCACTGGGCGCTTTATAAGATAATCGATTGGTCGATAAGAAGAAGCTTTAAAAAATGTAAAAAGATATTATTTGGTTTAACTGTCATATTTTAAAAGGCAAATCATTTAAAAGTTATCTCAACTACATCTTAAGCTTCGCGGTAGTTAAGAGGCAAATGTGATTTAACTATAACTATGATTAAATATCTTACGACGCAGATACCTACGATTTTTTATCAAATCTTTATTGTGGGTTTAGGGCCCCAAAAATTACATCTGCACGATGTAACGAGATTTCTTGTTTTATACACCAAAGCTTGCAACCATTTCATATTGATAACTAATAACAGAAGCTAGTATAGAAGCAAATATTAAACAATATCTTAACTCACACCACCCAATTAGTGTTACCACCACCTACATAACGTCTTCATAAAACAAACCATCACTGGCCTGAACTTAAATCTAAAGTATATACATAACTTAATAACAAATATATGAACTCAGTGCGGCGGCAGATAACAATGTCCCACGATATGGGACAGACAGACGACGATGTCGGCATTTCATAATATAGAAGTGTATACCGCACAACAATTGTGTTGCGATGGCATTGTTCAATGTTCAGAGGGAAAGAAGTAGGTAGGTATCTAACTTAATTAAGTGGGTTATCTGCAGTTCTGTGTTCATTAGGTATTCTGTGTTGGTCTAAGGCCCTAGGGCATTGACTTATACTTTAACTAAACCCTAGGCGTTTCTTAAATCGTACATACCAGGAAGTATCTAGATAACTCAGCGCATTCTATAGAGTTGTTAGGTTTTGCGTATAATTAAAAAGTCCTGCAAAAAGTGGTTAAGAAAAATTGGTAATTTTCAAAGATGTATTTTTGCTGATTGTAGTTTAGCAATTCTCTACTCAAAGAATAGCAATTTTGTGGTAAGGAAATTAATTTTACGTAACGCCAAGCAATACTGCGGCAACCGAACATCTAACTATATTATTCTTGTTAAAAGCAAGCATTTCAAATTGCAAGACTCTTATAACTGGTATCATTAAGCAATTCAATACATTAATATATTACTATTAAAATGCTGTTGCAAATTGAATTTACCACGCAAACCCCTGTAAGTTCAATCACTAGGTATACAATTATAAATCTTAAACCTCATACTAGTAAACCTGTTTTCGGTAACCCGGCGGTAACTAGTACACAGTATCTATCAGTTCTGACTATTTGACTATTGACATTATCCCAAACCCAATAGTTTTTGAGATATTCGACTTTCGATAGTTTAATAGATGGATCGACTATATATATGTACAGTACAGTCGGTCCATCTGTAATGCAATGGTGTATCTCTTGAGTCCTTAGTAGGTAGGTATAAATTCGTTCTAAATTGTCACGTAATTTCTGTCAGATATATCCGAATCACGGGGCATTTCGCTGAGTGCTGCCCTCAGGCGATGGCGCTGTTAAAAGGAAACCAATGTTGCGAACCCCTTTATGTTTTTATTTCTACAGACTCTGAATGGAATTTCATTTCAGTGACTTTAGAGAAAGTTAGGGAAGTTGTTCCTAATTAACTATTGAAAATATTTTGGATTTCAAAAGCCAACATGATTTCAAAGTCACTGATATTATTTAACATTGCAACTTTATAAGTCTTAAAAGTGTTTTTCGGTAACAATCGCAATATAAAACAAATATTATAAACACAAAAGTTTGTAAGTATTTTTTAAGGTGAATCATAAACTGAATGAATTTTAATGAAATTTTACAGTAATAATCCTAGATAGGCACATATTACTTATTTTCTACCATTTTGTTTGAATTCCTATCGTACAGTACAAAGCTCAGGGACGGCCGGTAGCCTATGAATGTTCTTTAACCTATAGGTAAGTAAAACCTACTTTAAAAAAAATGCTTGACGATTTATATTGACATTCCGAGCAACGACGGATAATAAGGGTTTTTAGAACTTCTCAACTAGTTAAGTACCTAATAAAACTTTAACTCCACACCCTGAGAATGCACTGGCTATGGCTACTACAGCATTAGTGCTAATGGACTTAAACTGTCATGGCGACACTTCCTTCCGGTCTCACGTGACGCTTTGTTTATACTTTAACACGATGCTCCTTTGTTTGTTATGCTAGTACACATAAATGCAATGTCCTGTTCGGCATGTATCGGTACAAGCAGGCTATTTTTTTTTAAAGAATAATATTAGCAACCTCCAAACGAAATCATCTTATCCAAATGATTCTACCTTGATTCTACTCCCTTATTAACAAACTTACTGGCGATTTCTTTCATTTCATCTATTTTTTTCGAAATCAGATATTATTATTAAACAACTTCAAAAAAGGAGGTTATCAGTTTGCCCTGAATGTATGTATGTATGTTTGTCTGCGATTATTTTGCGTTTTGCTGAACCGATCTCGATGCGGTTTCCAGATAAGTATTTGTTACATTCAGGAGAAGGTTTTAGCACCTATTTTAACAGACTTCGAAAAAGAGAAAGTGCTCAGTTTATTGAATGCGGGTTCCTTTTTTTTGTAAAAAAAAAGACATTATATGTACAGTCAAGGACTAGGAGGCCGTAACAGATTTGTCTATGGTTTCGTCAGCCCTAGACTGTAAAACCAAAGAACAAGAGCTATTTTGCAATACAGAAAAACCGAAAGTGTTACGCCGATCGTGTCCGCCACTGTACTTATCTACTTTATATTGAAAGAAAATATTATTATTTGTTTCAGGTAAGCGAGAAAAACTCTTCAAAAGAAAACAGTAAGAGAATGCGTGAGCGAGGGAATGTTTATCATTACAATGAGTTCCTTATTTTGTTTGCGAAGTCTATCCGGATTCCGCCGAGTGGAATTTGTATTCAAAAAGTTTACCCAAATGTTATGGAAGAAAGCCTGCTAACGTTACGATGTATTTTACATTTCAGTATCTGTTAGATAGAAAACAAAAGTTAGAATACAAAAAAATCTCAAGCCGTTTCCGCAGTGGCAAGAAAAGTCTTGTGCGAGATTGCTAATTACGTTTTCAAAGGCTGGATAATATTTAAAGTATAACAATATATATTATGTTTGTCATTGGTCAATCACCCTAATAACAGGAAATTTGTAAAAATTAAGTTTGCAGATCTATTACCCTTATGGCACACATTAGAAAATAATGGCCATAAAAAATTGTGTGGTATTATAAGTCCCAATACCACAGTACGGCCCAAATATCGTAGTTACTGTTCTCTACACGCCTAATTTAGGATGGAGGAATATTTTGATAGATGCTAAAACGATAGAAGCACGGGTACAAGACCGAAAAAAAAGTTATTTAGATAGTTTATTGTAGAGTTATTGAAACTCTACATTTTGTTTTAATAAATCAACGGTTGTAAATTTAAAAAAAAACCTTGTATTCTTCCTGAAAGAGTTATTAGAATTTAAACTTGGAACACTTTCTGGAACATCCGGTCGCATTTAGTTGACGGATGAATCTAGAAATTACCTTCTCTCTGGCTAGAAATTCCGTGACCGGAACAGCCTTGACCTGAATTGATAATTATTAGCAGTAAATACTTGCTGAGTAGATAAATAATGCTTTCTTTAGACTATGCTTTAGTTAGGGCCCTTTCAGACATAGTTAAAACTAAATATTTTATAAGACATTGAAGTTTTTAGGGGCTCTGATTTCGAGGTTATAAAACTAAAGATGCTTTAAAAGAAAAACCTAAATTTTAAGAGCAATGTCTTCTTATAATTTAAACAAGAACCAAGTTCTAACAAATTCTGATTTACTAGGTATAGCATTCATCATTAATATAACAATCGGTTCATAATAGGAATAGGAAAATCTGAAAATTATCTTAGAATCCATATAAACGACGCTACGGGTGTGGCTGCACGCATCGGCTCACCCTCTTAAGTACAATGAACTCAGCAGTTTTCTAGGTAAACTTTTTATTTTCTTTAAGAAGATTACTGATAATATTAACCTAAAAAAATCATAGAGAAGGTAAATCACTAAATATTATAGAGTTTTAGTCTACATTGCGTTCGGTGACACAATATGATTAGGTAATTATAATTTTTACATAATCCCGAATTTGCGGGATAAATAGTATTTACTTTACAAATGAAAAATAAACACGGATCATTGAACGGTTAACAAAATAGTTTACCAACAATGTCATTTTGTGTGATCATAACAATTCAATTAATTAAAAGTCAAAGTAGATCATTATTACACATCATTTTAAAATAACTTGATGATTAAAATGACACATCACATACATTGTCCAGCCATTTAAGGCGAGTACACATCGCGTGACATTGACAATGATAACGTAACGCATGCTACGTTATTAAAACCGTTATAAATTGCTTTATCGTGATTCTGCTTCATTATTTTAGCTTCTCCCTAATAAAAGTGTGGGGACACACGCGAGAAAAGATGAAAGTGAAATGAGAAATAATGAAGATGACGATCTTGATTTGTCATCTCCTTTCCCGGTATTCCTTTGGGGAGTTGGCCTGCAATTTTTCACGTCAAGCTTATGACCGTGTTTTCTTCAAAATTGGACATTTGTTATTATAATGCGTGATTTTCTTTTAAGGATATACCTAAAATCATTTCGAGCATACCATACGGTTCGTTTTTGATATTTCTATTCTGTATATCAACTTAAATATACAATTATTCCCGATATTTTTATTTTAATACTTTAACATTATAAGTTTTTTCAGCATCATAATATAAATAGTTCTAACGCAAAGCGAAACAACAAATTATTTTTACCTAACCAGTTTTTTTTTCTGGTGACCTTAAAAAATATATGCTTTGTTTCTTCGCATTTCTTTGTTTATATGACCAGCCACCACATCACAACACAAGGTCGTGAATGTTGCCAAAAAATGTTTTTTTTTTCTTTTATTTCAAGAACCAATCATTTGTTAGACATTGTGACAAAAGCTTTATTCTACTTACGTAAAATAACGAGTGTTTTTTATTTGCTTGAAAAAGTGCATTAAACTTTTCCTTCGAATCGTTTTTGACACGGGAGTGAATAAAAAACTTGCTTATTTGTTTCTGAAAATTCAACAAGCTTTAGGTATTCAGAAAATTCTCAACAGTAAAGAATAAACTTATTGCTTAGCCTAATCTTAACATATATACTTAACAAATATTTTTTGTTAAACCCTTTCATTTACCTTGATATTTAAACTATAATAATCTTGTGATCTTTTCGATCATAAAATTTTTTCCAACTCTCATTGTAGAGTTCACGGAATCTACGCAATGAAATATTTAATAACTCCTATTTAAATCTAGTTTACCGACACGAAGTAAGCCAGGAAATTAGTTGTGCTATTGACCCGACGTGATTTACTATAGACATAAACATTTAGCAGAAAAAGATTTAAGAGTTCGCGATTTCGATGCACTGAAATATACCAAAACAAGAAATTAATATGCAAATAATAATTGAAATTTGCCTGCAAAATAATAATGTAGCAATTATTTTCATAAATGAAATCAATAATATTGATAAATGATTTCTCGCATTTGAACAAAAAGAAGTTCTTCGTTCAAACAATAAAAAAAGGAAGCATGGGTCTTATCTTGGTCTAGGTTTTTCTGCATTTCCAAAACTATAAAGGATATATAGATAAATTTCGAAGATCTAAGTATTCCCTTTTTTGGAATGGTTATCTTTGACAAAATAATGTATCGAGGTTTTTGTATTCTCGTTGCGTTTCTCAATTATGAAAAACTTTCTTAAATCCTTCTTAAATTAAGTTTGTTAAAATTTCAGATCTCTACCTCCTGTAGTTTATGAGAATAACTTGATTTAAGAACGCCTTCCTCACAAATATAGCGTCTTAAACTCAATTTGCCTTTTTAATGTCATGCCTTTATCGAAACATGCTCAATGAATAGATTTAAAATAAACCTAAATGTAAGTCAAGAGATATGTTTGATGTGGATGCAGGCAATAAATAGCTATAGGTTGTCTAGATTGATGGCTCTATGTTTCTTCATTGATCAGTAACAAAATTCTCTGTTTTATCTACATTAACATGACACAATTCAATGACAAACATGAACAAAATTCTCTGTTTTATCTACATTAACATGACACAATTCAATGACAAACATGAACAAAATTCTCTGTTTTATCTACATTAACATGACACAATTCAATGACAAACATGAACAAAATTCTCTGTTTTATCTACATTATGGTACTTTATTTTATTTTCATCTGTTCATTCTCGAATAATTGGAGAATGATGTTTTTGCACTGTTTTCAAAATGTTTTTGGAAATCCTGTGTTGTTTGTTATAAAGCACTTGAGTTTAATTACTTAGGAAACCGTGGATGAGATTTTTTATAGCTTATTTAATGTTGAAATGAAAACAATAGGATATACTAAACGAAACATATCTCATGTGTGAACTGTTCCATCATAACACCCTTGAAATACGTTGTTATTAATAAAAAATCTCGAAATATTTCACTCATTCACGAGTATGACAAATTATATTTTCACAAAAACCGTGGCCGTGAGCCTAAAATAATCAACATCGCTCACCTCGCCTCGCACCTTTGCATGATTGCCGGCGGCCGGCGGTAGAATGTGTAAACTAAATACCGGATATTTCAAGAATAATCAAGATCCCGGAATTCTGGGACAAATCATGACTCGACTCGACCCTAGACCTCAAACTACTAAATATAGACCATGACTTTGTTGTTAATCATTAATAAGTATAACAACTACGATGTTTAATGTTTTAGGATTTGTGTGTTTTGTACTCGACTTATAGATTCACTAGTCGACCCGGCGAACTTCGTACCGCGAAACCTTTTACTATGTTGCTCATGTATGAAACTTATAAACCTTCCTCTTGAATCACTCACTCGTCAATCTTTTAAAAAAAAAACGCATTAAAAGCCGTTGCATAGTTTTAAAGATTTAAGCAAACATAGGGACGCAGACGCATAGCAGACGCAGGAAGCGACTTTATACTATGTTTTGATATTGATATTGATTATAATTATATTTCTGTAAAATCAAACTAAAATAACAGTGGAAATAATGAACAGTAAGAATAAAGTTTCATATTTAGTAAATAGAAATCCATTTAGGCTACAGAACAATCATGGAACATTGCATGATTATGAAAATCCATTTCAACTGGACAAGACATTGTAAACGTACACCGCAGACGTTCTCACTAATGGATGGAAATGGAACCAAACGTGTCATTGTCTTAAACCGAGCCGAGATAAGGAATACTACAGACAGAAGGGTAGTAGAGCGAAATATCTCGAAACATTTGCTTAAACTTGAAAACATTTTGGTTGTCAGAAACAATAGGGACCGATCACCGACTGGGACACTTGATGGCAACAAATCTTAAATCTTAGCCGAGAGACGTAACATAGGGCACAGATCTTGAAAAAGAATAGAATATAATAGAAATGACATTTATTGCAATCAATAGACTTAACATGATTACAATATTTTTAGCCTGTTATTCATATAAAGTTAAAGAGCATTATAGTTATTTGACGTATGTCAATTTAGACTGGATGTCACGTATTTACCATACAACAAAACAGCGAAGTAGACCTCCAGTAAAGCAGATTAAAATCTACTGTATATTTATGAATAACGAGCTTTATGTTTCTCAAGATTTCTTTCAGACAGCCCATTGTTAGGATAAAATATACTGAAGCCTAACATTTTTAAGGGGTGGGCCCGTAGGGTGGACCATCAGCTAGTATTGCCACACCTGTCAGGCAGGTTGGCGATCGCAGTACGGCTCTTCCAGATTTTCAACGAAGGACGCAGTTGTGCTTTCTTCGAGGGCTTCGGGGCTTCGGGGCTTCCGGGTGTTCCCTTATTCGCCTTTTAAGACATCCATTGAAGGAGATGGGGTGACTGGAGATGCCGTCACTATAAATACGGCCGACGACGTGAAAGAGATTTTTAATTCTAAAGTCTCTTTCACGTCGTCTTAAATTATTAAAATTATACTATACCTACAATCACAAAACAATATTGCCATAATTCGTTTTCGTGTTTGTCGTATCAGTAAACGAAGAAATTAAAAAATTGTTAATAATTCATTAAACGTTGTTTGAAAAGACCTTATTGTACAAAAAATCTTAAGAAAGGGTTACAAACGGCTTCGGAAGGGGGCAGGAAACGTCATACCATACCCTGGTGACGGCCGCAATTATACACGGATTTAGTGGGAGTGACGTGCACTTGGCTTGATTAAAATTAATTAATATTTTGGGTCGAGCGAGAGTATCACGTTACGTTATGAATTGTAAATGTATTAGATTGCTTTTGTTATAATCAGTACAGATTTAGAAATTTCAATAGGACTAGTATCTAGGATATTCTTAATTAGGTACATAAGAATTATCTAAGTAGGTATATTTTGGTACTACACGTCATTTTTTTTATTTCCTCTTATATAAGTTCACCCCTAAAATCCGATACGAAACCTCAATCCAAATTCCAAGTCTATCACACTCAAGTGTTTTTCATTCATAATATTTGGGCCCAGTAGTTTTTCCTGTGTTTTACTATAGTAAAAATAAAGGTTTACAATTGGACGGAATTGGTAGGTATTGCAATTTGAGTTACCGAGTGGAGTGGAGTAAGGTCTAGCTAGGCCCTGTCTTGAAGTCTAAGGCTGACATTGTTTGGAGGCTACTCGGTCGAGTTTGATGCTCGGTGAAGTGGTTTATTAGTTCTGATTATCATGGCTCGAGCTGTCTTATATTCCGTGGAGCATAGACTTTACTGTCACGAAGTCTGAACTCGACTATGTATATCATTTTGGAGCGGAGAACGATTTAAAGTCTACGACAAGACTGTGAATGTCAAGCCTCAGGCTCTAGCTAGATGAAGTGGTGGGAAACAAAATAGTTTTAAACAACAACGGATGATGCACATGTTTTTACTCTGCATGCATTACAGATGTCATGAAAATCATTGACGTCATCCGAGAGGAAATGGCGTAGAACACACTAAATGATTCACATAAGATATGTTCGTTTGTTTTTTATCTTGTGTTAATTAAATGCTGTTTATTTTTATTCGTAGCTTCAAAATTTGAACTGTTATATTTATCATATTTTTTGGAATCTATGTTATCTTCAAAATTAAAAGATTGCGAAATGTTGTTGTTGATAATGATTGCCTTCATCCAGTAATGTTTAAACAATGTTTTCTAATTGATCACCTATTAGAGCAACTCAAAAACGTGCGAACACAGTAAGTAACAAGTAATTATTATCTGAGATAAGAGTTTACATGCAACCGGGCCGCTGCTGTAATAATGGGGCCGTGCGAAAATAACTCTTACTGCCACTACAATACTTTCACTGTAATTTTAGTGATGTAATTGTTTACCTTTTTCAAAATTGAATATTATTCAGAAACTTAGCCATCCTCACGAGAAATTCATATAATATTATTGGAATTTTGTAACAGAATTTGGCTGAATATTTTTTAATATATAAGTTTTAGAGACGTGTGGTTGCAAATTAAATTAAAATAGTAGCAGAGACTGGGGTTCTCTAAACAAAGTTTATATGAATGGGGGGTTTAAAATATATGTTTTAATGGAATCAATTACCTACTGTAGCTAATTTCATTCAACATATTTTTAATGAAAATTGTAGATAATATAAATCTTTATAGTTTTTATAGTAGAAAGTGATATATCGGCATCGGCTTTGGACATTTTTATAGTTTGGAATCTGGTTAAATTTAGTAAACGGTTAAATGGGTGACACTGTAAGATGAATGCGATCTTCAACGACCCATCGATCTGCGATTTCATTTGAGTTAATGGATTTTTAGTTTTAGTAAAACTTTTATTTTTATAATGTAATCAGTGAAGATAGAGCTCAGGAGTACATTAGACCCAATTCGTATCATCAAACCATTTCCATCATAATCACACTAATATAATAAAGGCAAAAGTTTGTGTGTATGTTTGTTACCTTTTCGCATCTAAACGGCTGAAGCGATTTTAATTAAATTTGGATTAACACATAGAGCTACTTTTTACTGCGGTTAAATCACGGGGCACAGCTAGTCTTATTATAAAAGTGAATATTTTAAGTTTTTAACTTATTCTTGTGGTAAGTCCACTCTCAACCGCCCTTGTATGGAGGTAGGCAGGAGGTAGGAGGAGTGTAGGCAGACCACCAGCCAGATGAACCAATGATTAAAAACTGTTGCTAGAGATAACTGGAAAAAATAGAGAGTCATTATTTCAGCAGAAGGCTGATAATGCTGTTAACGTAGAACAAGAGAAGACCACACAGAACTCCTTCTCACGTAACTACGTTTACACATTTTGTCACGCACGGTGAACTACTGGCTATTTCTAGAACCACCTGGATGGCCCGGTGGCCTGTTTAACGTTTACTGAGTCTGATAAGTACTTAGTTAAGATAAAACTGCAAGCTGGTCATAAGAACGGGTGCAAATTGACCCCTTAGTAGTAGAGATTATTAAACGTGGCCTTTAGTGGCTTGGTCAAAACAAGAGCCAGTAGATGCGGCCAGCAATAGCAACCGCTAGCGCTCGAGGCATAGGAGTAAAGCTCGGGCGTCTGCCGCAGCTTCAGGCGAGAACACGGTCACTCGAACTTGAGCATTTGCGCCGTTCCTATACAAAATGTACAATAAAACTTGTCCGCAGCTATGATAAAAAAATTACGCACTCATATCATTCAATAATTAAACTCATATAATGCACACACTCAGAGCAGAAACGTACGTCAATAAGTACGTAGAATCGAATCAAGATATTTAATCCTAAGCGAAATTGTGCTTATTTTGCATAGTTTACCTGATAATACAGCAAGCTGTAGCGAACCTGTCCCATTTGTCACCGCCTCACCGTGCTGGCAGTAATTTACCCCCGTTACAACCCCGTTATGTCCCATAAAAATCCTGCTCCGCGCAACTAATGATTATGGATCGTCGTGGCGCTTAGTTCAACAGAGATTTTTCAAATTTGCAGGTATGCTATGCACTGTAGCTAATTGCTCAATTATAATCAATCCCTGTTATTTATAAAAAGTTAGAGCATTATAGTTATTTGACGTATGCCAATTTAGACTGGATGTCAGGTATTAACCACACAACAAACCAGAGAAGTAGACCTCCAATAAAGCTATCTAAAACCTACTGTATCCTTATGAATAATACGGAATATATATAAAACTCTTCCGGTACTGACTGACTGACTGACGCAGAGCCGAAAGTACCAGGCGTAGTGGGCTGAAATTTCGCGCGTGGGTTTCTTGGGGAGTGTAGAGGAGCACTAAGGAATAAATTCTTGAAATTCCCATGGGAACGGGAAAAACGGGATTTTAGTGTTTATGAGAAATATGCGCGGGTGAAACCGTGGAGCAGCCTCTAGTATGAAATAAGACAATTTACAACAAAACGTCGTGTCTTTCTTAAATAAATGCTAAAGAACTGAAACAGTAGTAGCAAAGGTTCTCAAATGCTAAAGATTAAATCATAGCAATATGATCTAGATAATCACAGGAACTTGCAGTTTGGGTACTTTTATTTTTAGATGACTATCGGCTACTGTAATGAAACCCATTTTTTAGTGTTAATTAAATTATACCTTTTTTTGGAGACTTCGCCCCTAATTTATTCCGAGAGTTGAAAATAACTAAATTAAGACGGTAGATTAGAGCGCTTGTTTCTAATTTTGGCTACGTGCTGGGTGGGACTCAATTATGTGTTTATTTTGTATTTATAGGATATTTAAATAGGTGTGATCAGGGGTCGTTTTTGACTTAGATGTTCCCAGATAAAAGTGATTTAACCTATGTATATTATATTGTAATTATTTAATTACCGTCGTCGTTACCTGTTATAATGTGTAAAGATATTTTTTTTACTACGCTTTCCTCAAAATGGGCGCAAGTTTTTGCAAAAAGAAATAAAAAGCTAATTAATCAGTTAAAATACATATGTGGGATTGGTGAAGGAAGTAAGGAGGATGGTTGTGATTTGAGTGAAGTGGAATGTCAGTTGTCAGAGAGATAGAAAGAGAGAATGATGCGTGAGACAGACAGAAGACGAATGGCGTACGAAGTGGAAAGACGTGAAAGGTCTTAAGAGGATTTTATTATTGTATAAATTTATGTTTAAAGTGCCAACGGTAAAAATAAAAGTTAACAGTGCTTAATTCATTGTTTCAATCCAAATATCCCACAATTTTGGGGGCTCGTCCAGGATTGGATTGAATTTTTTTTTTTACCGGCACTGAACGGCGAAACGAAGGCGGGGTGGTTTTGCAAGAAAAACACCAAGGCAACGACGACGACGATACCTACCAAACGACGATTACGACGAAATACACAGAATTAAAGACGAATTGTGTGTATTAAAAACGAAGATGGCTACCGGAAAAGAATTAAGACCCAAAAAAAAGAAGATGTCGGCGGATGAAATTTTCCAAGATGCGCAGCAGGAACGGCCCGAGAAAATGTTTACGTCATACCTCGATGGCTTGTACGGTATCACGAAATTCACCGGCGAAGATGACACCTATTCATCTGAAAAGTGGGTGCAAGATATCGAGGACAATGCAGAAATTTTTACCTGGACGCCGCAACAAAAGCTCATTATTGCCCGCAGATCGCTATCAGGGACCGCCGAACTATGGTTAAAAACGGAGAAGATATTTAAGACGTTCGATGAATTAAAAGCCGCTATAACCAAAGAATTTCCCGAAAGAATTAACATCAAGGAGATGCATGAACTAATGTCTTCAAGGAAAAAACAACGAGGCGAAACATATACGCAGTATATGCTCATAATGAAAGAAATGGGGAAAAGGGGAAGATTTCCCGATTATGTGGCTATCCAATATATCATTGAGGGAATAATAGACTACGAGGTGAATAAAACTATTCTGTACGGTGCCAACACATATCCAGTTTTAAAGGAGAAATTACTGTTATATGAAAAGATGAAGGAAAGAACTGCAAAGGAGACGGCGACCGTGGAGCGAAGCAGACGACCGGATACAGCACCACAGTATCAATCGCGAGGTGGACGGCGATGCTACAGCTGTGGAGAGAACACTCATATTGCAAGTGCATGTCCTAACGGTGTAAAATGTTTTAAATGCAATAATTTCGGACATTTGGGAAAAAATTGCATTTTTCAATCGGTTTCGGCAAGACACGACGGCAGCGCTAACGGAGAAATATCGGCACCAACATCGGGACGGCCGGTAAAGCAGACGCAGTACGGCGGCGGCGCGAACAACAGCAGGATGAACCCGCCAATGTCGGTGAAGCAGCATTACAACTCGATGGAACAAAACGCAAAGCAACGAGGCGCCATGTTTGGAAATGTCACATCGTTGACCAATGAGGAGAGCGGATTCAACTGTCAAACCGAAGATGACAAGAATTTCAGCGACGATGTTTACACAGTTGTAAACAAAAATGAAAATCAAGAAAAAACGACGAAAAGATGTTTAAAAACAGTAGAAATTTGCGGACTTAAATTGAATACGCTAATAGATTCGGGGAGTTGCGTGAATTTGGTTTCAGAAGAACAGTTTGCCGAGTTTGGAATCGAAAAATTTGACGACGAGTTGGTGATTGAAGGACTGGGTCACACAGTTATTAAATCCAGCGGACAATTTTGTACGGACGTGATAATCGACGAGAAGTGTTACAGCAAAGTTACTTTTCACATTGTACCTAGAGACAGTATGCCGTTTAAATTATTGCTAGGGCAGGAGTTTTTAAGTGAGCTTGTTGTGGTCATGTGTAACGGAGAAGTGCGATTACTACCGAGAGAGGACGACTGGTTGATGAAAGTGAATTGTTGTGTGACTGAGATTGATGTTACAGGTAACCAGGCTAGTGCAGGGGTCCGGCAGGAAGTTGAAAAACTGGTCGCAGAATATTCGCCAGATGAGGTTAAGTCACCCCCAATCCAGCTGAAGATTATTTTGAAGGATGATGTGCCAACAGCCCAACAGCTAAGACGTTTGGCTTTGACGAAGCAGAAGGTTGTTGAGGAGCAGGTCGATGAGTGTTTAGTTAAAGGAACTATTCAGGTGAGTTTGTCAGAGCAGGCTAGTCCAATGAAGTTAGTTAAAAAGAAGAACGGAGCAACAAGAGGTTGTGTGGATTATAACTTACTCAACAAGAAGATGATTAAAGACGAGTTTCTGTTGCCGATAATAGATAATTTAATTGACAAGCTGAGGTATGCCAATATTAATGACGATATTTTTCCAGCTCAAAGTAAAACAGAAGATTTGAAGTGGCTCGAGCAAGTGATGGCAGTAGCTGCTCAGTACGGATTGACAATGAACTGGAAGAAGGCCAAACTGATATGTCCAGGGAAGGAGTATCTGAGGCATTTCAAAGAAAAGAGAGAGTTACGTCCTTGTTTGGAAAAGATTGACGCAATGAGCAGGTCATACAAAGAGGTAAGGCACGGACAGGAAGCAGACAAACAGCTAAATTCTATCAGACAAATCATAATAAAGGATGGACAATGCAATGACTACTGCATAGATAACGGAATATTATACAAAGAAGATAAAAAGCAGATAGTGGTACCAAAAACTATGAAGAAAGAAATATTAAAGAAGAATGGACATTTTGCAATCAAAAAGATGAAAGAGGCAGTAAGTAAAGATGACTACATTAAAGACGAAGAAAACAAGATAGAAGAGGTGCTGAAAAAGGTGAAGACGCATCAGCAGAGAGAAGATCTAAGGCAGAAGGCCAGGGAACAAAGTTTGAAAGTACAAGAAGAAAATATGGCAAACTATAGCAAAAACCGGAAGGAGAGTCATAAATATGAGCTAGATGACCTAGTACCCATAAAGAGAATGCAGTTCAGACCAGGCGTGAAAATGAAACCAAAGTTTCCTGGACCATACAACGTCGTTAAGGTCAATAAGAGCAACCGCTATGACCTAAAGGAGGTTTACGAAAGGAAGGAACTACGGAGTGCTGCTGATCACTTGAAGCGATGGCCTGTGGATAATGAGTTGGTGTTTTCTAATATTTTTATTTTTAGGTGTGTCCTAATATTTGATTTTATTTTTCACAGGAGCATGGTATGATGAGATGAGGGATGGATGAATGATGTTGTTTTTCTTATGGTTATTTTATTTGTTAAAGATGTTTGTTATACTTACCTTGTGAGTAGAGTTACTTACGCTGTTATACTTACCTTATGAAGTATAGGTTTTTGTTTGTGTAAATGCTATGGAGAGTTTAATTACGGTTGAATTGCAACTTTAATGTGATACGACGATAAAGACCGATCTGTTTTTTTTTGTAATAATGTAAACTTATGTAAAGACGTGATACAAAAAGTGTGTTTAGAAGAGTTTTGTTTAAGCTTAAGATTCGGTGTTTTGTTAACGGCATGAAAGGCATATCTGAGGGCAGATATGAGTGCAGGATTGGCCGAGTGTGGGATTGGTGAAGGAAGTAAGGAGGATGGTTGTGATTTGAGTGAAGTGGAATGTCAGTTGTCAGAGAGATAGAAAGAGAGAATGATGCGTGAGACAGACAGAAGACGAATGGCGTACGAAGTGGAAAGACGTGAAAGGTCTTAAGAGGATTTTATTATTGTATAAATTTATGTTTAAAGTGCCAACGGTAAAAATAAAAGTTAACAGTGCTTAATTCATTGTTTCAATCCAAATATCCCACACATATATTATAGCATACAATCTTGGTAGTTGGACTTCATCGTAAGGAAATAGTTGTCTAATAGCTATTCCGTATCTTCATGCATTTCTCTTGACTTTACTTTATTTCTATATTTAGTAATTAAGTACGAAAATAAAGTAAATAGGTACCACAAATCCCACGAATTTATAGGCTTTTCCCCCTAACACTTATAAACGGCTCATTCCTTCACGCACTGTAAACACAAGCAGACGATCCAGAGATGATCATTAGACGTGTTAAATAAAAATAAATTAATGTCAGTTGTATGTTAACTTCGCTGAAGGATACTAGCGGCGGTTTCCTTACTCTGAGGATACTTCATCGCTTCCATTTCAGTCACTCGTTTTATTAGTTGCAGTGGGGGTCTAGTATGGCGTAACATATTTGTCTATGGTCTCGTGCGCCCTAGACTGTATTACCAAAGAACAAGAGCTATATTTTGCAACTAGAGGCTGCCCCGCGGTATTTCCCGCGCAGATTTCTCATAAACACAAAAATCCCGTTTTTTCCCGTTCCCGTGGGAATTTCGGGAAATCCTTTCTTAGTGCTCACCTACACTCCCTAAGGAATCTACATGCCAAATTTCAGCGTTGTACGCCCAGTAGTTTCGGCTCTGCGTTGTCTGTCAGTCAGTCAGTCAGTCAGTAACGGAAGAGTTTTATATATATTGATAAAGAAAAATCGGAAATGTTACGGCGACCTAGACCGCCACTGTACTATTATAGAGGTAGATCTTACAAAACATTGCTTTAAAAAAACAGGGTTTTCAGTAAAGTTTTTATCGCTTATTGTTTTTAGTAAAACCAAAACCTTCGCAATATACTTACCTAAAACTAAAATCCCTTAAAAATACCTAGTTATGGTACGTACCTACATATATTTTTACAATATTAATACTCCTATTTCAGATTGTCATTAATTTATACTATGTATACCTAATTATAATTGAGCATTAAACCAAGCACCCAATAATATATCCGTCGTTACATAACCTCGAAACTCGGCTTGGTGCATTCAAAAATAATAACTGGGCCTCATAAACATTGAGGCAACATCCGCGGCATGGCACTTGACTCAGAATATATTTATACCACCTCCAATCGGATTTCTCACTTCATTAGCTGTTTTATGAACCATTCCTAAGGTATATATTAGGCATAAAAGTAGGGGGGGGGGCACGGTGCGAAACTAGCGCCCTTCCGATAAAAATAATTAATGTCTTCTAAACCATTGGCTGAAATCAAAAATATGCATCTTTGATTCCCTAGATAATCTTGCTTAGAATTTTTAAGGCTCTGTTGTGTAGCATTTGGTAATATTCTTAGAAATTATGATGATGGTGTGATGTTTGTCTCTGTGTGTGTTTCGGGCACCCTAGATACAGGTTCTTCCTAGTTAGGGGCTCTGAGTGTTATTATTATTATTATTATGTTTCTCAATACTCTTCGGTAACACGGGATGGAGCCCGGTCCTTTGAGAGGCGTGCAAGGGGACGAATCCAACTCGTAGAGGCCCTTTCGAGTTTTGCTATATTGTATATGGATCACCAACCAGGCACCGTCACTAAATGCACAAATAGATCATGCACCCAGAAGCGGTACCCAGAAAGTGATAGGAACTATTGTAAAATAGATGATAAGAAATGGTTTATGGGGGTGAACTGTTTAATAGACCGGTTAACTGGTGCTATGGAGTGAAATACGGTACGCCTGCCTTTAATGCAACATTTCACTAATTATCATGGCAGGCGGTGACTCGCTGTCCACTGGGTGAGCTTCCAATAAGTCGCCGATATATTGGCAACGGGTCGCAACACTGGGCGTGGACAGCTAAGGTTGTCGAGAGGTGAGACTGCGGGCAGCATAAGATGCACCCGGCGTTATGACATTTTACACTTCCAACCTGGAGCATAGGCTTCGCTCTTGCTACTCCACTCTGGCCGGCTGGTGAAGGCAAGCTCAGAGGCGGGGGGGTGTGTGTGTGTGATGACTGCATGTGAGTGTGCGTGTGATGACTGCGTGTGTCTCCCTGGAGGTATAGGGTCCGTGGTGTCGCCACTCACCATCGACTCGCCACAAGCCGTCCCTGCGGTGACTAATTGCAATAGAAGTTCCAGACCGAAAGTACTGGAATTTCCACTGGGCGATGGGGTCGTCACATCCCTACGCCGTTTTATTATTATTATTATTAAATATTATTTTATGAGGAAAGACCTCGTGAAGAGTTCACGAAACCGACGTGCGTGTATGAAAAAGCTTATGACTGTAGAAGAAGCGAAAGAAGTGTGTCAGGATCGTAGCAAGTGAAAATCAACTGTCTCTGCCCCGCTGGGATACAGGCAAGACGTTATGTATGTACATAATCAGACACTACAGCTCGTTTATATTGGAACTAGTGAACCAGCGGCTTCGCCAGCGCATTTTCCCTTGAAATATCAAATTCCCAATTTTCCCGCGGGAATTTCAGGATAAAAAGTAGCCTATGTCCTTTCTCAGGCTCTAAACTATCCATATACAAAATTTAATTCAAATCGCTTCGGTAGTTTTCTTGTGAAAGCCGGACAGACTGACAGACAGACAGAGTTCCTTTCGCATTTTTAATATTAGTATGGATAAATATAATATACTTATTGGAAACATATTCATATGTGTTTTCAGTGATTGAAATTCAATCAAATTTCACATTTTCGTAGAGGATTTCTCGTTTGTGACGCACGCGATCTTGCTCTTTCTGTTCTGAAAGAATGGTTGTAAACTGTAAAAAAGAAAAATAATTATTAGTAAACCCTTTCTTTTTATATTGCAATATATTGCGTGTTAACACACGAAATTCTCTCATTTCGCGTTTCTTATAAAACGCGTTTTATAAATAAGCCATCAACGGCTGAAAAGTTTAGTCATCAAAGAGACTTCAACATTGTACATTCAAAGCAGAAAAGGTGAATGAAAGCTATGTGAGTAGCAATAAACTTTTATGAGCTCGTTTTTGACCTACGTTTTTTATTACATTTCCTTAACATTTGTTAATTAGGTATATTATTATATGTCCAGTAGTTAACACATAACCTTCCTTTTTAAAAATGAACTTTTAGTGTAGTCTATAGTTTTGTCTGTCTATCATTCAAATAATATTAATATTTACTTACTTTAATAAGTACACTAAAGTATCAAGACTTAATAGAATATGAGGTGCTCTCAAATTTTCGTAGAATCTTTATTCAAATTCCTTCCTTCAGTTTAAAACTCAATATTAATAAAATTGTAGTAAGCATTTCCACAAGCATAGATTCCCTATATGAATGTTTTACCAACATCGGCTAAGCTAAATTAAACGTTTCATTAAAAAAAAAAAAACTTTTTTCAGTCTTACTAGGTACTGAAGATTATTTATTATTCTTGGAAAGATATTTTGCTCTCTAAATTTTAATCTTTTATTCATTGCAAAAAGACGAACGGATGAAGTTTTCAATTCAACATTCCTTCATAAATTAGATGCATTTAGTTATTTATAATCTCGTTAGGTGCAAGCAAGAGCGCGTGTTATTATAAAGTAGGAAATATAGATCGTGATCTATAGATCTGTATACCAAAATAATCTCCAGTCTTAGAGATTCTGTGTGGGGAGCGCGCGCGTCTCCTACCGCTCAGTATTTTCTGTGGAAATATTTAAAACTTTACGTTTTGATCTTGAATTCTGTTCTATGCAAATAAAAAAATAAAAAACATGCAATTATTTTGCGATACAAAACAAAACAAGTTCGAAAGTGTATATAAAATAAAATGAGCAAAACGCAATATTTATTTTAGTACCATTAATTAATTTTAAAAATAGACACCTACCTATGAAAATGCGGAAAATTTCAGGTGTTTAGTCACGTAGTTTCATTTACGTTACGTGACGAGGGAAATATCTGTCAGAAAAACCCGTGCCAAGTCAAGTCCCGTGCCAGTGTTGTGTTTGTGAATGTTCCCTAAATAAGTGCTGGTTTAAAAAAATAGAACCATGGCGGTGGACATCGGGAGACCAAATAATAACTTCTTTAGCACTTTCTTGCCCGTAAGTTCCTCTACTTTATATACAGCTTTACCTAAAGATTTTTACATTCTCTATTATATTAGAGCCCAAGGGAACTCTCTATCTTGATTTCAGCATTTTAAATTGTGTTCATAATAACTTACCTACGCGTTATACTATAATTTACCGAATAAAAAAATTAGACTCCTACAAAACAAAATATACCTACAAAACAATATACGTAAAAATCAATGTTTCATGTTAAAAGCAAATTCATATTAGAAAAACCTTTCTCTAGATAAACCAATGAATTCGACCGCTGTACAACCACTGTTGTCATCAATATATCATTATAATCAGATGAACTACTAAACCATAAATTTAAAGCAATTTATAAGAATAATTGCCTCTTGAACTATAACACTGCAAAGATAAGAAAGAGCATAACCAGACAAAATGTTAAACAGTACTTTGATAAATACTTGAATTCGAGCCAAACGACCTTGTCCTATCACCGAGATTTTTAGAACATAATAAAAGAAGTTAACTATAAAGATTAATTGTTTATCTTTCCTAAACCTCCTCTAGTAGAAATAAAGGGACCTTGGGCAGACGTAATGGAAACAAACATATCGCTGGATCAGTAATTCTACAAAGAACAGGCTAGTTATAAACGCTATGCAGTTTACATGAAACTTATAAACAAAGGAGAATATATAGGTATATATTTGTTTTGATAGTATATTCTGCTTAAAAGTCCCATGTCTCTATATAATTTCAAGGGAGTTACCAAGAATTTGTCCTTCTCATAATATCAACATATATTTTAAGTAATGCAAAGACCTGATATTTTAAGCATTTGTTGACAGGTGGTATTATTAATGTGCAGGAAACACGTAACCAGTGTTTTTAAACTAAATAGTATTTTATTTTCTATATTGTTTGTTGACGTCGCCGTGACCTAATATTGAGTGTTTGCCTTGACTCAAAGATATTCATACATATGATGGTCAATGGTCAACATCAAAACTTCTTTGAAACGTGAATTGTGTATTATCCAATGTTAATGAGTTTTATTTTTTAATTTCAGGCTGTCAACTCCCCGCCGCACCGGGTTGTCTCTAACCCAACGAGTACTTCCTTCCGGCCCTGCAATGATGACTACACTGTCATCCACCAAGCCACGCGAGCTCAGCCAGAAGATCCCGAGAGGAAGAAGGACAAGAAATGGTCTTTCGGCAAACTCTTCAGAAGAAAGAAAAAAGAAGATGAAACTCCGTCATCATCAGAGAGCGACGAAGGTATCAGCACTCGTTCATCCTCAAAAAGAAAACTCAAGAAGAAAAAACGAGTTACCACCACGGTCAATAACTTTGACCACATTGTGCTGAGAGATACGAGAAGAGCGCAGAGTCTTGTCAAGTCCAACCACAGAGACTTGGCCGATGACGGTGTGCTGTCTGACCCCTCTGCTGGCTTTATCAACTACAGAGCAAGGCTACCACAGCACATATACGGCGAGTCCAAAGAATCTCTCAACGACTCCAGCCGATCCGCCAGAACAACGTTAGAAACCCCAGCCAGAAAAACCAGAAAAGGAAGGTTGAAAGCTCGAGTAGAGGCGTTGCGCAACAGTATGAAAGGGGAATCGAGTAGCGAAGAAGAATCAGTTAAGTCGTCAAACGATTCTTGCATGATTCGTTTCCGAAGTGACGACTCTCTTATGCGCTCACGAGACAGCTCGTTGAATAAGAGATCAAGAAGCGCTAGGAACGAGAGATACATAAAAAGACTGTCCCGAGACGAAGAAAACCAACTTAACAAAGAAGCAGAGCTGCTACAACAGGGATACTCTAAGGCTGAAGTCGAAATGCTTACAAGAACACCGACAAGCCAAAGCAGCGGCTACGGCACCTGTAAGAGGGAACAACCTTACTCGAACAAACAGGAGCACCTCTACGCCAATGAAATTACTCGTCGCCCCATGAAATCCGAATCGATATCATCATTCCCATCGATCCAAAGTCATCCATCATCAATTAACTTTAACGCGAAAGTTAACAACGATCATTTAAACTATTTAATTCAGTACCCTAGCAATAACACAAATAGAGAGTCGCTTTACGCTAATAAAAACCGGCAGAGGGGCCCTATTGACCAATACGAAATACGCAATGCAGACAACGTCATGTGTGTTAAGTTTCCCTTGGGAAACGTGACGAATACAAACCAAGATGATAGAGCTCCGCCCGTGCCGCCTCCCAGAGACATGAACAGGAAAGTTGCAACCCCAGTTTCAATGTACTATGATAAAAACCCTGTGGTAGCCGATAGAATGGAAAGTAAAAAGATGCACGGCGTTCCTAATAGCGACTTCGAACAAGTTATGAGAAGAAGTCAAGAAAGATCGCTTAATAATAGCGTAAATGGCTTGCGACGACCAATATCGAACTCCGAGGATCACATAGCAATGCAAAACTTGGAGTATCTGAAACACCTTCAGTTTAGAAACGATCAACCTCGCAGGCCGGCCTCAGTTTCAGCCGAGCCACATAACTATGGTTTGTACACAAACACTCCTCCTTGGAGGAGAAAGGTTGAACAAGCAGTGGCTAAGCCGGAACCTTTGCAACTAAAACATGATTACCTCTACTACGCGGATCAAAGTCCAAGATCCAGAAGGCCAATCAGCATTAAAACTAGTCAGAACGGTTACGAAAACCAGTATTTAAGTGATTCTCAGTCCTCCCTAAATCCTAACGAAATCTTGTACAGAAAGCCCAAAAACGCATCAGAGTTCTGGAAAAAAATGGACGATGCAGAGTCACAACGACGTCGTTTCGCTCATTCCCGCCAAAGCGGCGAATTTTCCAGTAACTCGCACTTACCTGACTCCCAATATTTTGATAAAAATTCAATAAACCAAAACCGAAATTTATGTTCAGACATTCAAAACAGGAATCTAACAAAAGCTGTTTCTTTGTCCCGAGATACAACTGACAGTGCCAAAATGTGGAAAGCTACCACTGAATATAAAAGAGCTCAAACTGTAGAGCCAGAAGCAAAAGTCACGTCACCGACGAAAACCCACGCGCGACACAAGTCAGATACATTTGTTCCGGTTACTTATCAATTGCCTTCAGATGACGAAAAGAGTTCTGAAAGACGAAAATCTACTAATCTCGATGACGCACTCAATGAACTAGAAGCAATATACAACAGCCTAGGATTAGGTGATGAGGATCTTCTGGATAGAGCCGAGCAGAGAGAGATGATGACTCCTAAACACAAAAATCGCTTTAATGACTGGAATGGTAACGATGAGGATATAATATTGCGAAGCCAACCGACAACTCCGCTTAGGAGGATTCCAAGAAGATCTACTATGCCAGACAAGTTGCAAGACGATATGGCTTTCAGAAGAATGAATTCAAAAGAAAGACAGATGCAAGCACACAAAGACAATCAAGCTCAAATAAGCTACATGCTTGCTTCTCCCGTTTATGTACCCTATGCCTCGGATGACGATAGACATTCAGACCGCAACGAGCCTGATATAGTCTACGATGATGTTATGTATAGAAACATCAAGCAAGCAAATAATCATTTGAAAACTATTGAACCTCAGCCACCCTTTGGTATTCCAGTAGGACCGGTATCACCAGCTCCGCAAAGTGACTATTTACACGCGGTTCCTGAAGTCAAAGGTCGCTCTCGATTTATTCCAAGAAGGTCACCTGATCTCGTTTCAGATGATTTGGCTTACAGAAGCTTGCGGAAAGATAGCAGACATTCATCTGCATACAATGGAGATGAATTCGTAGGCCATATTAATAATAATCAGTGTGAATACCCGTGTGACGTCAAAGATTCCGCAAGCCTCAAAAAGAAAAGAGCCGTAAGATCACTATCAGCAAATATTTTCACGATGATCCAAAAAGAAATCGACGACGCACTAAATATAAGTAAAGTAGCTACAATACAAAAAACTAAAAGTAATAGCGACGTCGCCAGGCGTTTACGTGAATCTATCGAAAGCAACGAGAACGATAAGGAGCTTTACCCACGAAACAAGGTAAAACAAAGACATCATACTGTAAATCTGTTTGTCAATAATATCCACCCACCATCAAGCCATCATTTTGCAAAAGACGATTCATACATTCATGGTGATGAAAAGTTTTTAGGTAAGCCTCCATCTTGTGACATGTCCAAAAGCTCATCTCCATCAAACAGATCACCCCAAACCACTAAGAGGTCTTCTAAGGATGAATTTCAGCATGTACTCACTATGCTTGCCCAGGAAGCCATGGATACTAGTAATAAACTTGGAGTTGCGTTGGCAGAACTAGATAAAAATAGGAATAAAACAGATAAGAAATCAGATATTAATTCTAAAATATCTGATAGTAGACTCGTCTTTCTAAATGGACTTACAAATCATAAATCGCATGAGCACATCGAACCTGAAATAAAGCACGTGCATGTTCATTCTGAAGTTGTCAGTAGCATTCAACCTGGTATTAAGGAAACTTTTGACAATATTTCAAAGGGTAAAAAGACTGAAGATAGTCTAATGGAAATATCTAATCAGTTGCATAAAGTTGAAGACCAACTAAAACATAGTATTGAAAAAGAATTGCATATAGAAGATGAAAGTAAAAGACTTACTAATTATATTGCAAAATCAGAAGCCAAGTTAAAAGCTCAAGAGACAACTGTTGCATCTTCTGATACTATTTTGATACCTGATGTTGTTCCACTATCAATCCAAAACGATTCCGTCAAAGTTGAAGCTAATTGGGAAAAGAACTCTAAATCGCCTAACAGTGATTCTACAAATCAATTAACTGGTCACAAACTAAATGAATTGAACGAAATAAATGCTTTCAAGGAGCTGAAAGAAGGCATTTCTGATTTAATAGCTGGAATCTCGCAAGTCAACGAAAAATTATCGATAAGGCCACAGACGATAGAGTCTGACGCAAAACATTCAGGTGATATAAGTATATCAGCAATGAATAAGAAACTAAGTGAAGTAGCTCAGAATTTACCGACTGAGGCACCAAACAGAGGTTCTGTAAATATTTCTATTTACGAAGACGATCTGGAAGCTAGGCGTGAGGCCGCCGACTCAACTGAGTACAACTCTTCAGAGGAATTAGCTACGATATTCAAATCTGAAAGTGCCAACCCTGAGCTCAAAGAGACAAAGGAAGTAGATAACGTAAGAGACTTATGTTCTCCAAAGCTTGTTCAGACAATGAACCAGCAACTTAGAAGATTATCTGTAGATAATACGGACGAAGGTACGACTAGTCAAAGCAATTCACTGCCAACCAACACTGTGCCATGGAGGACGAAACGGCAAAATAATTCACAGATAGACAATAGAGGTAAGTGGATCGTCCTCATGCATGTTCGATGTTCGCTTTAACCATTGCAACTTGGCTTGATCATTTCACTTTTTATTTTGTTACTGTTTTGTTTGTTAGAGTGTTAGGTAGTTGAGTTGGCTAATTTGTTTTGTACCTCTTCAACGAATACTGTGAAGCCTTTCAAAGATGACAAAGGGTAACATAGTTCAACTCAGCTATCAACATTTTTATTTGCATCAACTAACGTTTTATAGATTGCATTTCCCGTTGTTTGAACAGGCGATGACACGAGTCCAAAAAGAGAATGGCATCAAGACCCTGGCACTTTGATGTTGGCTTGCTCGTATACCCTGATGATCACGCAGAATCTGGCCGACTTGGACTGGCTAACGTTACTTGGCTTTCTGCTGGCTATGATAACTATAATCGCCATGTTGATTTTATAACAGACACCTCATTCATGTAATCCCGTTGTTTATTTCACAGTGTAGGCTTATATCATTTCGATTTTTTATTAGATTTTACGAAATTCTCAGATGTGCTCAAGATAAAATTGCGCTTTGTTTTTTTTTTTTTAAGATTTGTTGGGCTTGTAAACTGAGATGATAACGAGAGTTTAATGAAAAAACTAGTTTCAAAAATATAGTCATTGTAAGAAAAAGGACTGTTTATTATCACATTCCATGTCCACGATGCTTGTTGCTTGTAGTAATCACAATATTATTTTATTTCTTAGTTTATTTAAATTGTAGAAGAACCTATCTACCTAGCCTGAACCTAATTTTTAAGTATAGTTATACTTGTATAATATTTCAATATAATGTAGGTATTGTTAAAATATAATGTAGGTAAGTAAGTATAGATTCATAATTTATGATTGATTTGCTCCAGTTATTTGTTTTTTTATTTACCTTGTTACAACGGATTAACTTTGAGGATGCATGTTAAGTGTGTGTGTGTGTGTGTATACTTTAAAAGCCTGCAGTGTGCTAGAATTAAAATGTACCTAGTTAGGTACGATAGGCAGCACGTCAAGTTACCCATTTGTATTGCAAAATCGTAATCAATATATATAAAACTCTTCCGTTACTGACTGACTGACTGACTGACAGACAACGCAGAGCCGAAACTACTGGGCGTAGCGGGCTGAAATTTTGCATGTAGGTTCCTTAGGGAGTGTAGGTGAGCACTAAGAAAGGATTTCCCGAAATTCCCACGGGAACGGGAAAAACGGGATTTTTGTGTTAAGGAGAAATCTGCGCGGGTGATACCGCGGGGCAGCCTCTAGTTATTTAATATGCATAAAAAATTGCCTGAATGTTTAAGTTGACGTGCGTGCTACTTTACTTTAAAAAATGTTCACAAGTTATTTTTAGAAAAGGTAATATGCATGTTTATAAAGCCACAAACATTTAAAAAAATATACACATTGTCATATTATTCAAATTTATAAATGCTGAAATTTACTCCGTGCTCTTACCGACATAATTAATTTTGACTAATCTGTTTAAGTTTGTAGTACATTGGTAACATCGAATTAATGTAATGTTTATACTTGTTTTTTTTACAAATTTTTTACAGACTAAACTAATACTTTATATATTTTTCTTCTAGGTGAAAAATAAATGCCGCCACTTCTCTACCGATTAGCTGTGATGTGTTTCTACTTTTTTTTTAATATACTTACTTGCGATTAATAATAACTTACTTAAAACTAATTAAGTTCTTATATTTAATATTGTCTGTCTTTACCTGATTATATAGAGATTATATTATTATATATAGGTACCTCCTTAAGAGCCAGTTTACAGCGATGCTAGCGCCATTCTCGAAAAAAAAACTTCTAAACAAAGGCAAATATCAAAAATGTGGCACAGTATGACACTTGATAATCTTGCTTAGTATTTTTTGAGCACAGTATAGTATAAAAGTCCTTACTAAAAAGAACAAAATTATACAAAGTGGCCACTTTTAGCAACACTTTGTATCTTTCTTTGGTCTTTGACTTAAAAGCTATACGACAGTGCCCTAAAAATACTAGACTACATTATCTAGTGTCATATTGTGCCAAATTTTTGAGATTTGCCTTAGTTTAGAAGATATTAATATTTTTCGCGAATGGCGCTAGCATCGCTGTTAACTGGCTCTTATGTATAATTTAGACAAAACAGAGAACCCTAAATGGAATCATTATTTATGTATAATTATACTTCTTTAAATTTTTCCTGGTCCATTAAGTATATATAGCCAATAGAGGTATTTTTTATTCCGTTAGAGCCGTTTTACAAAAAAAGGACAATGTTTAGTTAATTTTTTTTTTAATTTCTTGATGGGCAGGTTGTTGTTTAGTCAGTTTAAGTAATTTCCAAAATTGTTACTATCAGTAACTCTGCCGTTATGACTCGTCAATACTTAGATAATTTAGAACCGATTGTAGATTCACCTATTAGGTGGGTACCTACCCACCTATTGTACTTGCTACCTATACCTACAAGCTACGAGTATGTTTTGGTAGATGCTTCCAATTATTTTATAAAGAGAGCGTTATTTATAAAGATAAAAAGTTATTATTTCAAAATAAAATGTTTCAGTTGATTTTATTGGTTTCATTTATTAATTTATCATTTCTGGGCTTGGGTTGTTTCCAGAAAACGTTACCCTGTAAAAAATGATTCGACTGCTCCGTGGCTCAGTTTGTGCAATGATGTGGACTGAGACGTGGATGCACCAGGTTCGATTCCTGGCGGGGCGAACATTGTTATGATGAATATCGATGTCTGTGTGTAATGTTCGTCTCTGTATGTAGACATAGACATATATTTATTTGCACACACAATACAGACACGTAAGTAGTAGTAAGTGTACATATTCATATGTAAGTATGTTGCGGGCACCCTCATGGACCTAGTAAGTACCTAGCTAAGTTCTTTAGGCACCTGGCACCTTGGCACCCCTCGATGCAGGTTCTTCCTAGTTAGGGCACAGATTTCTAAATACAGTACGGTGTCAAAAAGAATGCACGTCGGCGTTTGCCGAACCCACAGGCGACATTGGTTGCCATTCATCAAAAATAGCTAAAAAACTCGCTCTCGACTTTAGTAGTAACCATGTAAGTTGTAATGACATTAGTTTTCTGCGACATTGCTCTACGAAATCGAAAATAGCCAATGTCTCTTTCTAAAGTCTGATGTGCAATGTGCATCCCTCGTGCATCCTTTTTTGCCCCGCACTGTAGCTGAATGGCGAGTCATAGCGCCATCTAGTGTAATTGCGCATAAACCGAACTAATTTCTGTTGACCTACTTTATGGAAAAATTTAGCAGAATGAGGCGTTTTTTAAAATGCCACAAGAGGTTTTCAATATGATACCAGATGGCGCTTATAAATATGTTTGTATTGTGGTAGTGATTTACCTTCTCTCTGGTATTGTATATGCCACTGGCTGGTATGCCTCAATGAATCAGAATCAGAAACATTTATTTCGAACAGAGACATAACGCTCGCTAATTTCGAACATGTGGTAAGATACAGGTGGTAGGGTATGGTAGCACTTAAACCCTGTCAGGGCACCGAAACATAAAAGTAAAACTTAAAAACTAGGTAGGAACTTCCTATAATAATGTTAAGTAGGCAGGTACTCTTAAATGCCATGCCATTCCATTTGTCTCTATAGACAAACGAGGAAGTTGACGTGTAGATCATCAAATAGCGACCACCCCTTTGTTGTTTATTTAGTCATGATAATGCATGAACCAACGTATGCTAGCATTTTGGATAGCCTAAAAGACGTACATCAGGTATGTAGAATGTAGATGTATGATGTATGTACCTACCTAAAATTCCCATGTAACGGTGCGAAACTAGCGCCACTCCCGATAAATAATTAATATCTTCGAAACCATGGCCGACATAAAAATATGCGTCTTTGATTCCCTAGATATTCTTGCTTACAATTTTTAAGACCCTGTTGTGTAGTTTTTAGGTTCCAAATCTAAGAAAAAACTGTTTGTTGCCTAAAGTGGCCACTTTAGTTTCGTAAAATACTTAATATTTCTAAGATCATCAACCTAAAAGCTACACAACAGTGCCTTAAAAATTCTATACTACAACAAGATTATCCAGGGAGTCAAAGACGCATATTTTTGATTTCGGCCTATTTATCAAAGTGGGGCTAGCCTAATACTAGCCTAGTATCGCACTGTTTCGCCATGGTTTCGCCCCGAAATGCAGTCGTCAGTCGTCTGTGCTGTATTTTAAAGAATGACAAAAATGTCAATAGTATCGATCAATCAATCAATCAATTTTCGCCGACTTCGCTTCGCTTCGTCGCAGTGTTGCAAACTCGAAGTTTTTAGAGCTATATTGAGCTCTAAATCGTCTTGGTCAGCTTTAAAAAGTTAGGTTAAGTAAGCTCTTAGCCCTTTTTTTACGTTTCATCTTTTTGTACTATATATTGTTCAATATACTAGTTTCCATAGCCAAAATATCAATATTGACTATCGTTATAATTTTAAGGCGCCGTTTTTAATGGTTTGGTATTTCCCGTCCCGATAATTTTCATATATTTTTTTAAAGTTCTTTGGTTAAAAAATAGTCAACTACAGCCTGCTAGGCACCGTACCTTCCGGTGGCAGCGATTTGGAGGCCATTTTTTATTTGTAAATATGTCTTTGTTTAGTTTTTTTTAAGGTAATTTTTAATAACATAATATCATGTATACATATGAAATATTAAATAAAAACTAAGTTAGTGTCAACCCTCATATATCGCTCAAAATACTTGTTTTCATAGCCAAAATGTACTGAAATGGTCTTCAGAAGTCAGAAGTGCTATTACGGCCACATTTGCAATATTGCTTTTCGTCCTCCAGAGTCTCAAAGTCAATACAAAAAAAAACGCAAAGAGGACGCAAAGCAATATTGCAATAGCGGCCGTACGTAATAGGCCCTCAGCTCTTTTGTCTGAAAATATCTAACTCTTTTGTCTGAAAATATCTAGCTCTTTTTTAGCCTTTTTTTTAAATACGTTCTAGCTCTCTTTAATAAAAATCCGAATGGGCAACACTGTTTCGTCGATTGTTGTAGTGATGGGTTACTCAGTAATTTAAATTGAGGACTCGTGCGGACCTCATTTGGCTAAATGAGGTCCTCACGAGGACCCCTCATTTGAGGCGAGGCATTTCAACCCAAAAACAGGCCCAAACCTTCCCGCAGCCCCTCATTTTTCCTTTCTATAGACTTTATATAATAATAAAAATAATAATTATTTTATTTTATTTACTATAAAATATAGTTTACAGATTTAAATTAAAACTTACAAATTGATATTGCATGTAGATTTAGATATTTGTAAAGGATTAGTTTAAATAGAATACAGAATAATTATTAAATTGAAAAATTACAACACCATGCAATGCAATACCTAAGCTATCCAATAAATAATTGAAATTAAAATAAAATAAATTCATGTGCTAGGTAACACTCTGCCTGTCCTGCTGTGGGGTGTTCTCGAAGGCTGGTCATATTCTTACCGACAAAAAGTCATCATGATACTATTAGGCATCTTACATGTAGGTAAGCTATATAATAAGAATAAATATAAATAATAAAAGCACACTTTAGTTTTATTTTTTATAATAACTAAATCTAAATACTATATGAATCGGTATCGGTACCTTCCTATTTATTATTCTATCTGTTTGCTAAACAATAATAGCCCTTTTTCCAATGAAAAGTAAAAAACTCTGGAACAAGGCTATACCTTCCTCATTCCCCTCACCTAGTCCACATTTATTGGGGTTCGTTTCGTTTACTTGTCGTTGAAACACAATCCTCACGCCTCACGTCACGACTCCTCACGCCTCACTCCTCCTCATTCCTCACGCCTCCTCACTCCTCACGACGCCTCACTCCTCACGACGCCTCACTCCTCACGAGCCTCCTCACGAGTTTTATACGAGGTACTCACTCACCTCACTGTAACGAGCCCCCTCAAACGAGGCCCTCACGAGGGAGTAACTCATCACTAGATTGTTGTCGATGTCTGTCGTTGTGTGTTGTGTAAATTTTGTTATCGAACGTGTTTTTATTATTTTCGCCCGAATTTAATTACATTTACCCCCGATTAATGCATTTTTGCAAACTTATAAGACTTGTATTGTGTAGTTTTTGTGAAAATATTTGGGTGCGGCCTCTTTGTATCCTGTAATACCTTAGGCAACCTAGTTACTGTCCGTGTGGTGGATTCAACAAGAGAAATGTTTAAAAATGTAAGTAACGGTTTTTTGAATATTCTGGATTAAAGGAGAGAACTAATTCACACATCACGTCCATTTCTTGCTAGATTGGGTAGGTAGGTACATCTTGTCACATTGTTTTATTGTGTTAAATTTAGAATAAATATTCAATAATATCTACTTACCTACTATACAGGATAAACAGCTGATTTCTAGCTGATTGACTGTGTTTCTTTCCTGTTTTTTTTGTTTACTCTACTGTACAGTGGTGGTCTAGGTCGGCGTAACACTTCTGATTTTTTGTATTCCAATAGAGCTCTTGTGTACTTTGGTTATACAGTCTAGGGCGCACGACACCATAGACAAGTCTGTTACACCCTCCTAGACCGCCACTGTATGAACACAATTGGTTGAAAAATAATTTGTAGGTTGAAAAGATTATTTAAAAGTCCTTATTTTCGAACACAGCTGACACAGTGAATTTAATGTACTGTCTTATAATAGATATAAAATATCATTGTGTATTATGTCTAGTATGTAATTCATATCATAAGCCCATTGTACAGTGGCGGTCTCATTCAGAGTAACATTTTTGTCTAGTCTTGTGCGTACTAGACTGTTATACCAAAACAAAGAGCTTTTTGCAATTCCTAAAACTGGAAGTTTTATGCTGAATGAAATATAGTACAGCCACAGCCAGGGGGCTGTACTATGTGTAACATATCATACTGAGAAATTTCATAAGAGTCTGATTATACTGCTTGTTGTGTGAAGGTATAAAAAATCTACATTTAATATCCTCAAAATCTTTCCATTTATATTATCAAAAACAGGAAATAAATAATACAGGAAAAAGATTCTGTTTTTGTAAGAGTTGGGGTCAGAGAGATTAGGACAGGCATCCACCTTAGTTTTTTAGTCAGTATGAAAATATCTAGACAATAATACCAACCCTAAATAACATATTTTTTTTATTTTACAATAAGAGACTTCCTCGAATAAATTTACACAATTATATAAACTGAGAACTTCCTCTTTTCTTAAGTTGGTTCAAATAGGTACTAGCACTTTTTCCTGTATGTAAATACTGAAAACTACATCACAATCTTTTCATCCAAACTCGAGATAATCGCAAGCAAACATACATACATATAAGTACATCAGGTCAAACTGATAACCTCCTTTTTTGAAGTTGGTTCAAATAGTTATTGGGTACCATACCCTAGTAGTTAACCATGTTATTGTATAGATTAATACCTCCACTTATTTTTAACACCATTAGCAATACAACGTAAAAACAAGTGCAGGGTCAAATCTGTACTATTGGATTATTTGTTATGGCCTTGTTTTTACATGTAATTTGGGGTTTGTAAAATGGACATACACAACACAGTAAGTTAATTCAAAGACTCCTGCAGAAGCTATCATAGGAAGTATTTTCTTATAATTTCACTAGTCAAAACGGCGAACTTCCTCTTGAATCACTCTACCTATAAAAAAAACCGCATCAAAATCCGTTGCATAGTTTGAATTATTTAAGCATATATAGGGGGATGGACGCGGAAAGTTACTTGGTTTATGCCTATGTTCTGAATTCCCAACTACACCAGTTAGACGAAGTAGCAAGCAACAGCGCTAAGATCTTCAATATCTTTGATTGTGGTCAACTACAAATATTTGCAAAACATTAGTACTTATAGGACTATACTTAACTTTATTGAATCTAACAAATCAAGTTGCGCTACCCCCTTTCACCCAAAACAGGCATTATGCAGGCTCAAGTATACTAACTTGATCAAGTGAATCTTATAATTTGTACCCTGGTGAATTTGATAGGTAGGTAGGTCAGTACTTCTATCGTGTAACTTCCTCTTTTAACTTAGCTGGTAGAGTGCCAGCAGATTGTTCTTTTAAAAAAATGCAAGGTGAATATTCAATTCTGCCTTATCTGAATTTGGCAGAGAGCCACATGTAAAAAAAACATTACTAGTGTGACACAAAACAATAAAATAAACTTATTTTACAGTGTGTGCTTGTATGGCTGCATAACACTCCTGCTACCTAGCTACTTACTCCCATTCTTTATTATTTAATTAATGATACACTTTGAAACAATAATTTCTGTTTAATATACCTACTTACTAAAAATTTTTTTTTTCTACATTATGGTTATTGATTTAGAAACTTATTGCTTTAATGAAAAAAATCAGCATGAATTAATTTTCGTGAATATTTTTTTTTTGAAAGTTATATAAAGTGACCACTTTTAGCAACACTTTGTAGCTTTTCTTGGTCTTTAACCTAAAAGCTTTACAACAGTGCCCTAAAAATACTAGGCTACATTATCAAGTGGAATACTAACTGTTCCACATACTAATTTAATTTGCCTTAGTTTAGAATTTTTTTTTTCGCGGGTGGCGCTACTTTAGCAAAGTCCAAAAGTCTAACATTCTTAATTTTGTTATAACCGGAAAAAGTTCAGAATACATAATTTCACCAGAAACTTCGACGAATTACAAAAAGTCGTTGGACACATTTCAACTTCGTGAATAACAGTAAGTTCAGTATTACCACAATAGTCTCAACCGAATTAGGCGTAATAAAAAATGAAAACCTCATCCTCATATAATGATAAAGGCCACAGATCCGAATTCCAAAACAAATGCTGTCTTGACTTGACCTACTTACTTAGATTTTTTTTAACAAGATTGTTGGTCTGAGGGACTTTTTATTAGGAACATTGATGTAGATGAACATTAAGTGAAAAATTAAGTGTTATTGTTAAGATAATTTCATGATACCGTAGGGTTTATGACCAAAGGGCCCAAGTCCAAGTTAAAATTGGTCAATTTTTTTATTACAGTTGTTTATCAGGAGACCGAAATTTGAACAAGTACTATGTTGAAGTAGTCGACTGCGCCAATGTACCTTACTAAATGCTTGTTTAATTTATCTTGGTTGCTGCCACTATTCTTTAATCTGAGAACTATTGATTTACATAGGTAACATAACTTCTCTGAAACGTTAGGTAGAGGCACCGGATCATTAGATCCGCTGGTAATTTTTGTCTGTATGTATAACTACATTTAAGAATTTATAAAAGAAAACAAAAACTAAGTAATTATTAGTATAGTCCTAAAAAACAGCATTATAGATACTTATTTATAGTTTTTACCTCGCAACAGCTCGTAACGTAACGTGAAGGCTGCACCGTTTATTTTGACTTCTAAATTACCTCTTAAGGTGTACGTAGGAATAGATTTTTAGCTAAAACTAACCAATAATCGATAAAAATACACATTTAACTTCCAAAATAAAGATTGTATCCCCGTGATTGACCGTTTTGTATCATTCTCTATCAAAGCTACACTACTACTAGGACATGACATTGATTGATTCGTAGGAGCGGGGGAGCAAAGTGATCGACATTTTCGTTTATCCATTTTTAGTGAAAACAATTTAATGTTGATACTTTTACTATATTATTAACGCTTGTGATAAAAACAAAAAGCATGATAAAACTCTCGAAACTAAACATGCGGCATCACTTCAGGTACCCATTTTAATTCATAACTAGAGGCTGCCCCGCGGTATCACCCGCGCAGATTTCTCTTAAACACAAAATACCGTTTTTTCCCGTTCCCGTGGGAATTTCGGGAAATCCTTTATTAGTGCTCACCTAGACTCCCTAAGGAACCTCCGTGCCAATTTTCAGCTTTCTACGCCCAGTACTTTAGGCTCTGCATTGTCTGTCAGTCAGTCAGTCAGTAACGGAAGAGTTTTATATATATTGATGTACAGTACAGTGGCGGTCTAGGCTAGGACGTCGTAACAGATTTGTCTATGGTCTCGTGCGCCCTAGACTGTATTACCAAAGAACAAGGTGCTTTTTTGCAATACAGAAAAACCAGAAGTGTTACGTAGTCCTAGACCGCCAATGTACAAGCACAGATTACTAAATCTGTACAAGTGCGTGGCTTGTACAAGTGCAGGCTTTATTTTAAAAAGTAAATTTTCGTTTTCACGTTTTACTTGGACTCGAGGGACGTTCTGGAATACCTTCCGTAGTGCACACCTAGATCGCCTCCTAGGTGAACTTCTATAATTCCAAATTTAGTTTTTCTATTAAAGCTGTACAGTTTTGGGCTGTACTTTGTTGGTCAGTCAATCTCTTGGCCAGTTAGTATCGACTTATTTTTTATAAGGTACGGACTAGGAGGCCGTAACAGATTTGTCTATGGTTTCGTCAGCCCTAGACTGTATTACCAAAGAACAAGAGCTATTTTGCAATACAGAAAAACCGGAAGTGTTACGCCGATCGTGTCCGCCACTGTACATGTCTCTATCTATTTTGTTTTTCCTTTCCTCGTCAGAATTTTGGAAATTATATTTGTATAAATTAGTTGCCTCAAATTCAGCGCAGTAAATGTTATTGCTTATGAATTATTAATATCTTTTGTATTTGAGGAACTAAGGAGACGAAGAATGTGTATGCCGCAATAATAAGAGCAACAGAATGCTTCAGTTATTTCTTTTGTACCAATGAACCGTGCGTGCAGTTGCGATGTTTATGTGAGATTCATCTGGGCGTTGCAAAATGTTATGGTCATTTAAGCGTGAGGATTGGGAGCTATCGTGTTAGATAGAAGAGATTTAAGCTCGACTACACTTAATCCTGTAAATTAGAAGAGGTTAAGATAAGAAAGACTACAAGCAAAAAAGAGTTCTGCCTGAGCAGTACATAGGGTATTCTGTGGTCTGAGCCAGCTCTTATAATAATCTTTTCACCGGCAAGGGCAGAACATATTTGATGATGTCATCAAATGATGATGTTTCGTTAATGTTGATGTAGTTAAAGAATATTCTTACTTGGTCAGTTGTCATCATTATATTTCATATCATAAAAAGTGAGAGCGATATGCTGGCAAATTTGTACTAATTTTGCAAGTTGTAACTTGCAAAATTTTATACATAGAAAATAAAGAATCGCCGAGAGGTAACAAGAGGAAACGATAATTTTGTTAGATACAATTTCTGCAGTCGGGTGTTACAAAATGTGATTGATTATAGATGCTATACTAAAAAAGTGTTCTAAAAATCATGTTTGCTCGCAGTAGGCAACGTGAAAAACCGCATCAGTGTTATCTCAACCGGTATGAGTTATATGTAAGTTTTGAGGCTAGTGGTTTTTGTCTTTAACAATGAGATAATTTTCTATGCAATAAATTTAATAAATGAATAATTAAAGAAAGGAGATGCCAAAGATTATTCGGAGAGCAGATAATACTGTGCTATTTAATGTAGTTAAAAATTTAAGTTTAATTATATCACTGATAACGTAGTCATGTCCTATTATTCATCTTCAGGATTACATGCTGAATCTCTTCGGCCTGTGTTTGGTTACAGTTTTCCAAAGAATTTTCTTATAGAGGTTGTTAGAGTACAGTTCATAATTCTGATTGTGACTACAATTATTGATAGAGCAGTTGCAACGGTCGGTGCATCGCGTCGGTCGAAATAACCGACGGACCGTAAATGTGTTATGCGATCTAAAAACAATAATTCTACGATAATTGTTATAATTGTATCCGCTGATATCGTCCAATCTTTGTGTTTTCTCTATGATTGTTTTTTTAATAACTTTAGATGGAACGGAAGACCTATTTTTCTTTGCGAGGCTCTCCAGTATTTATTTGCTGGCATTCCATCGTATTCTCTTAAATATTTTTCTTGTAAGAAAAATATTTGACAACCTTCTATTCACTTGTTTTCTTTTTTAATGGAGGCTACCAATAGTTACATTTACAAAATAGTGTCATATCATATCTAATTGAAACCTAAGGTAATTTGTTGTAACTTAAATTGTTGTGAAGTCCTTATATTTCGATGTGGAACCAGAACAAATAATATATTTTTTGCAAAATCCATTTTACTAATTCCCAATATGCTTCGCTTTGGCTCGCTTTGGTAAACTTTTTTTATACAATTTAGTCGGATAGGAGGAAGTATTCCAATTTCGCTAGAAGCTCTGTTGTAAATTGATTTAGTTACCCTTTTCACTGGAAAACGTACAAACGTGTTGGTTACTCAGTGTTTTAGTGTTCGTGTTAGCGTTCAAAACTTTTATGAATTCATCAATGTCTGTGTACACAACTCTCAATCAGGCATCAGTCAACGAAACGATTACGATATGCTATTCATAGACCTAGTATAGTTTAACTATTTAGCAATCTGTGGTTAGTAGCTACGCTCCTACGCTATAAGTAATGAAAATAGTTATCAGTTTTGTATCAGTCTGTTACAACTTTTTTCTTATGAACTGAACTGTAGGACATGAGATTAAGCGTTATAGGAACCATCCCCAAAGTATGTCTTTCCTTGTAGTATTAGTATTTGTAAAATAGTGAAGCCGATGAGTTTCTTACTCGTATTTTATTTTAAAGAACCTACTAGGTCCATTAGTGGCCTTGCGGGAATAGATTCAATTTCTTTTGAACACAAATAAGGCGAAACAATATAGAAATTCCAACCATAAAGGGATGCTAAGTAATACGTGACTTGTATGATGTTTGTATGAAAAAATGAAACTTGTTTTCTAAGCGCCAGTCGTACATACAGGTATAGTTGGAATTTACTATACCTGTATGTACATGCGTTTTTGAGTCGAGTTCATTTACATGCCGCATACATACATAGTGTTAAAATAAAATTTTATTCGTTGCTAATTACGTTTTAGAGTTTAGATGGTCCTAATTTGATGGCCATTTATATTTTTCGCCTCGAAAGTCTCAAAAATAAATAATTGATGAGGCTAATCGCGACCGGCACACTTTCGGGTTGTTGACTCGTTTCATATAGCGTTCATCTTGCTTGGACCGATTTCAAATTAAGTTTTTGCGCTTTTCTATTAGGCATCGTTATGTGTTATTTTATCCCTCCCACACGTGTAACGAACGTGTTACCCGATTCCTTGTTTTCGTGTGTTCGACTATCGAATTAGCAATAGTATTATTTTAATTATTTTCTTAGCTTTAACATACAAATTATAATATTTTCCGTCATTACCATAGATAATATAGTACCTACATACCACACTAAGTTTGGTTTATCCATTTCATAATTCCTTGTATTACGTTACGCGGTGTAGGAGGTAGCTTTGTCGTAAAAATACTGTCAGAAGTGATAATTTAACCAACTTTCTTTGATGTTATACATAACTCCCCTTTTCACACGGCAGTCTAGTTTTCTGCAGGATCCCGTTTGATGGCAAAGGTGTTTCTAAGCTAGTGTCACACGAGCATCCCGAATACAAACCAAATGGTATCCTGCAGAAAACTGTACTGCCATGTCAAAGAGCGGTTAGATAACGTTCTTCTAGCAAACGCTACAATATCATGCATATCTATACTTAAATTCGTACTGATATTTACAGATCCGTCGTAATTTTTTATTTTCTTATTTTTATCTTGAATTCTAGATTTCTTGAAATAATTTTACATTCCTGATGCTAAGTTGTTAGGCGCTTCCGATAAGGCAGGCAGATTATCACTAATTATGTCAATTTTTGATTGAGGCTTTTAAAACGATGAATAATGTTTTACACTTTGTTTTATTTTGGTTCATAAAAAGTAGAATAGCACAGCACATAGCACAATCAATAAATTTCAATAAGAGCCACCGAATACCTCGGTTCCTTCCATCCTGGGTATCCTTTCCAAAGAGCATCCGCGAATCGCCGTACATAAACAAAATTTTGTCGAAATCTACAAACCTTTCAAGTTCGCGACCATCGGAACCGGGTAGTGAGTGACGTGTCCGCGTGCTGTACCAGCCGCTGTGATACCGGCTAGGAGTCCAGTACCGCTCGTCGCGCCGCGCTGTCAGGTGCACTCGATACCCTATTGTGCTCTGCTGCTCTGGTACTTTTGTAGCCGACCGGTGCGAATTGGGAGTTATCTCCGTGTTATCTCCGTGTTTTTTTTGTTTTTGAGGTACTTTTCATTAAAATACTTTTACGGAAGGTTTTTTGTATTGATTGGAACTGTTTTTCATGTTTCTCAGTGTTTTCCTGTTTAAAGAAGATTATTAGTTTAGAAGACAAGTTTAGTGTTATTTTGCTAGGTTTAGAGTTTACATAAGACATCTCAACAAACGTAGTTCAACTGAATGCAAAATATAATTCAAAGCGCCAGGTCTGTTCGGGTGAATATAAGTGCCGTAAGGTCGTCGTCCATTCTTTTAAGCTTCTTATTACTGCGGGTACTTTAAATGAAAATAATGAGATCGTTTGGTTTTCATCCTGGTCTGTCTATGTCTAGTGGCCATCTGTTCATGTTTTTATTTAAGGCGGTAACTCACGGTATGGCGCGAAATTCAAATTTTTTCACGTTTTTTAATTATTTTGGCGAAAGTATTCATTTTTAATAAAGTTTAAATGAATTCGCGTACGTAAAAACTTATTTCCCACATTGTGATATATAGTTTTTGAAAGACAGAGTTACCGATTTTGTGTATATTCAAGGAACTTGTTTTTTGGCCTTTTACCCCTTAGACACAAAATCTGTAGGTCTGTCTTCCAAAAACGTTGTATTGCAATGTGAGAGATGGTTTTTTACATACGCGAATTCATTTAAACTTTATTAAAAATGTAACCTTTCGACAGAATAAATAAAAAACACGAAAAAATTTGAATTTCGCGCCATAGCGAGAGTTATCACCTTAAATAAATTTTTGATTCAATGACAAAGGCATTTTATAAGATTTAGAAGAAAAAACAAGTATTGTATTAATAATAATATAAATATTTAATTTACATTAAAGTCTAGGATGTTTTTGGTTTAACGATCTTATTTTGCAAGTTCACTAATAGGATTTCTATCATCTTTCCGCCTACATGTTTGAGCCTGTTTACTTTGTCAAAGGCGAAATGTAATCTCATTTCCTTGAGTTCCACTGGAGTCGGGTGATCCTATGAGGCAGTTTGGCTAATCAACTGTGCTCCTTCGTCGTGATTCGAAGAGGTGATCTCGGTTTACGTAATATCAGACTCGGATATCTTCTCAGAGAAGCAGTCATTTAGGACGACGAGATGAGTTTGTTTTCGTTTCTAATGATTCCGATAAAGAATTTTTTTATAGGATTACTTACCAAGATGTAAAAGTATTGTTGAACGATTTGATACACGATAATTGTATTCAGACACGTTTAAAGTTTATGCAGTCTGGCGAACAAGAAAGTTTGAGAATCTAGTTCAAAAACACATTTAGCTTCCAAGAGAACGTCGATATTCACGCTTTGATTTGACAACAAAAAGACAGATTTCAGTAAAAGAGCTGCAGTGATGAGCCAAGAAATGGGAACGTTTCGAGAAATCGTCTCTTGAATGTTTTCCCATTGTTGTTAATTGGCATTTTCGATTCGTTAATAAAGCTTCTTAAAATCTTGAGCAGTCGAGGCGTGTGCTCAATAAGCCGGTAATTTAGTATTTATTTCATTTGTTGGAGGCCTAAAATTGTTGAAATATTTAATCCATGATGTGACCGCTTTATAACTTGCAGAACAGTGATGAAATAAGAAGTGACAATACTTTTCGTGTGATTCAGAACAGGCCTTTAGCAGGATTCTTCCAAGGTAAAGGCCAAGACTGGCTTTTGATAAATCCGGTCCGTACCAAGTTACTTTTATTTGCAGTGCCAGGAAGAATTACGATGTGGTTTGCTTATTACGGCCAGTAACTGCCTGCAAGAAATATAAGAAAAACAATACTGGTACACCATTGTATGCAAGTATTTTAATAGTGCTTCAACAATATCGACAGCTTAAAATCAATATATATAAAACTCTTCCGTTACTGACTGACTGACTGACTGACTGACTGACTGACAGACAACGCAGAGCCGAAACTACTGGGCGTAGCGGGCTGAAATTTTGCATGTAGGTTCCTTAGGGAGTGTAGGTGAGCACTAAGGAAGGATTTCCTGAAATTCCCATGGGAACGGGAAAAAAATGGATTTTGTGGTTATGAGAAATCTGCGCGAGTGAAACCGCGGGGCAGCCTCTAGTCTTAAATAAATGTTGAGAATATTCGCGAACTATTACCGGTTTCCAAATCAAAATTCGAGCTTCACGTTGGTAGTTTTTATTTTTGCTACACCGAATGAGATCATCGTACGGTAACGTGACTTCAAGTGCATTTATAATATCATCCATCATAATTACTAATGATGTCGTTTTACATAAGTTGTCGTTTTTCCTAAAAACTCTCCGTCACTTGTTTCCTCGTTCAGTGCCATATCATTTGCTTTCTTTACGTAACAAAGTTCAATATTGACGCAAATAAGATTCAAAAGATACGAACAGTCCAGTGCCCGTATCTCTGTTTACTTTATATCGCAAATGTTGACAGTGCTTATTAAACCTGCCGGTTACGAAGAGGAGAGTGCGATAAATCTCGCGCTGTCCGCCGAAACTTAACATCGACTTAAATTTTGGCACACTTAAGTACTTATTCCATTCAACTATGGAAGCTCAACAGCTTGAATCTCTTTTTTTGATTCTTTGTAGCGTATTTTTTTAACGTTAAATATACCATCTGAGTAAAATGCTACATAATGTTTTTACATCTAGATTTATATACTCGTATTTAGTCCATGACTTACACGTTTTCTAAATCACTCTTAGTGTATGTTTATTAAATAATGGGTGCTCTTGTATGTTTACAATAATTGACATTATAATAATTATTATAGATATGTTTCACTTTCCGACTGTTTGCTTTTCGATAAACATGGATGCCGCAAACTATGTTTGAGTGTTGTCCTCAAATCAGAAAGGGCACTGAGTTTTGATTATATGTTTTTGCATGAATTAACTTTTGTCTGTGCACTGTTTTTGTTATTCAAATGAGTCTATTTTTATTTTTAGCTGTGATTTGTTCTCAGCCGGAATTTTTGCATAAATAATGGTTTACTGATGTCTTTGTGAAGTTAATGACAGTGAAATATGAGATAGGTCATGTGGTCATGTTTTATAAGATTAAATCGCTTGTCGTTTCCTATAAAATGAAGTATATATAATATCAGAGGGTCAAGTTTCTTAACTAAATTCGATCGACTTGTGATTGTCTTGTTAGCGACTTCGTTAACCATTGCTGTTTTATTTGTGCGTGTAACATAAATTGTCTTAGTCAAAGCGTCAATGGTTAACGAAGTCGCTAACAAGACAATTACAAGTCAATCGAATTTAGTTAAGAGAATTACCCCCCAGGTTTCAATCGCGCAAATCCGGAACGTTTTCATACTTACATTTTGCATCGTGTTGTGGGAAAAAAGCGCTCAAACTACAACTTTATGTCTTTGGACCACTTTTGTTTTTATTGCTCGTTCATAGCAATATCAATGCAGTTATTCGGAACGGTTTTATCAAGTAGGGTTCAATTTACAATTTTGCTATAATCTGAACAGTAAGTATATAAATTATTTTAATTACAATTAGTTTTCAGCTAGATAGTTCTATTTATACGTAGCTAGATCAGTTAAAGGCGTCATATCTATTTAATCGGCCCCAGGGAGAGGGCTTTCTGTACGGACGGAGACTTACCACCTTAAGTAAATAGGTTCTATTTGTCATAAGTAAAATTTTCCCTTATTTACGAATCTCAAAATTAATTCGCCTTCAGTTTGCCTACCCAGATAATCGATGCTATTTTATAAAAAATAAAATAGAACCCTGCAATCTAGCACTGGTTGGTGCTTTATAGTTTTTATGCACGTTCATTGCTCCAGTCTCGGATTGCGGATCTGCGCATGCGTTGTCTCGGTGTATTCTTCTATACTTCTATAATGGCGTGTGCGCAACACGATCCTCTGACGTGCGAATTGGACTGTGAGATAGTGAAGCGTTGTTTCGATTATTTTTTCGTGTCTTGTCTTCTGTGCCAAATTAATTTGTTTCTAAGAAACTCTGTTGTTTTGATGTTTACTGTCGGTGGCTAGCAAAATATATCTACCTATTTCATTGACTGTTCTAAAAACAATAACTAAGTATGTTAATTTTTTTTTTATGCCTCAAACAGATTTTCGATGCTTAAGACACACAAAACTACGTTTAAGGTATCGTTTATTTCATACGAGTTTCAGATGAAATCATATTACCTACATACTTTTTAATCCCTCTTAGATTATCATGTAAAGTCGCATGTAATGAAATTTAAACGCTTTCAACCTCACCCTAAAAACGTTAAACCGGTCTTCTAAATCACGAATTTTCATGAAAAGTTCGACTTAAACCAAGTCTATTAATCTAGACCCGGTCTATCTCTTTTTGTGCTAAAGGCGTTAGAACAAAATTGTATATATTTCATTGCACGAGACCGTACAACATCGTTCAACTTGTCTCCCCAAAATGGAATTAGTAATTCAGTGTGCAGTGCAGTTTGTAATTACTTTCTTAGATACATCATGTTGTTTAGTTATAGCCTGGTTATGCTAGTTACTTTAGTGATAGATTCGTTAAACTGCTCATTAAATAACTTGTGTTTAACTGAAACTTAATGTAATTTTCTCCATCGATTTGCATACTGCCACTCGACAATATTTTTGTTATTCGTCATACCTATTCTTAGCTGGTAGGACAGTCGACAAGTAATTTCAGACATAAATGGTCAAAAATTATCCAAACATTGGAATATAACACATTCATAATAGGACCTGTAGGACCCTGTGCACAAAAAGAAAGGTTTTTCCTTAAATCCGGCTACAAAGAATCATTCATTCTTCATTTCGAAAACAAGATATGAAGTTATACATATTTTATCCACCATTCACAAAATGTTATTTAACCATCCCTTAACAAAAAACCAAAGTTTGTTTAACTTCCGACCTTCTTCAACAAAACGCTTTTTTTCCTATTTGCCGACCAGCCTATAATATAACACTCCCCTTCTAAGTTAGCAAGGTCGCCTTGCAATGCAACGTGATTTTTCGCTTCAACAGACACTGTGGCGCAACTTGTAAGGATATTGTTTTTTAATAACTGATATACCTAATGAAATCAAATGTGGATCGGTAGTTGATTGAAGTACTTACATTCTTTTCTTTCAAAACTTTGCTTGCTTCATTTGTTTTGAGTTACTGGCCTGCGCGTGTCGGGTAAGGTCCAGCACACACCTGGCGAGGCGCGGTTAATAAACCAAGAATATGACAGTTGAAATTGGACTCTAAGTTCTGTGGCACAAGGAGCAATCGCGTGCCGTTTCTTAAGTTAGAATAATTGTCGATCAAAAAACCCGCTTTGTTTGCTATAGGCGCATTTATAAAAGTGGAATAGATATATGTAGATAGAAACTGCTTAGATATTTCGAGTTATATACTATCACACATCACACACAACACCCTGGATTGCATTATTTATTTTAATAAAAATAATAATAATGAAATAAAATTAATAGCCAAAATTCATTTTAATTAATGAATCACAAATTATCGTGAACGTGTTGTTCACGACGAGCAATCGGAAAACCGTGGTTTCGTATTTCGCAAAAGAATTTAAAATTGAAATAAAAGCTGAAATGTCCGAATCGTGTTCGCAATTAGCGTGAATATCGATTGAAACAGGATCTGGCAGACAAAATAGAATGACCGATCACTGATGAAATTTTGGAGTAGATGATTCAATTTCGCATGGTGAAACGGTGCTCAGTTTAGTGTATCATCTATCAAATAAAGGACCTGAGATAGATTCAATCTGATACGCCCCCTGTTTCCTGCGGTTTATACTCCATCGATTTGCGAAATTAAGAGTTCGTTGACGTGTTTTATTTAAGTAAAAACCTGAATAAAACGGGTCATAAACCTCTGCTCTGTAATTCCTTGCTAAGTTCCAAGCCTTCCGATAATTTTAGAGGAAAGGTTGTCAGACTAGTTAGTTCTAAATGTTCAGTTAGCAATATTTCTAAAACACTGCAATTGCCAGGACATAAACTATAAGAATTGGCTTCCAATATTGCACAACGCTGCTCTAGAAAGCAATGCTCATGAAGTATAGACAATAAAACGGTTGCGCTAATGTTCCCATGTGTACGGGGAACCATTTATTTCGTTATCGCCAACAATGGAACAAAGCCTTTTGATGTCTCACTCGGAAAGAAGCCGCTTGACTAATTTAAACAAACATTGTTCTTGTTTCCAAGACTAGAAACATTACTAAACTAAATTATTTGTCTATTTTGCTTAAGTAGATAGCTCACTGTTATTTCTTATTTAAATGCAAGTCGATGACGATGGTCTTCATACCGTCTTTGTCTATGTTTGTAATCATGTTTCTAACAAGATGAAGCAAGACTCTTGAGAGCGGTTTAACGGATTCTTCAGAGCCACTGATAATCTTTGACAGTCGTAGCAAAACCCTATTTTTTTTTTAATTTATCTTCGCATTCATACAATTGTTGTTTGTTTTCCAAATAATCTAACAAAACCTGTTTCTCTCTTTTACAGTGATCATCACCGTAGTTATAAAACACCAGCGCACGCCTTACAACCTAACCCTTACAAACACTGCCAACCATTCCGCCCTGCGGTGCATGCCGCCATGTTAGACCAGATCCTCAACTCCTACTGGACCTGTGCTATAGCTACTGGGAAGTCGGTGGGCTGTTGGAGGACGTGACGTCATCAGGGTAGCGACGCTATGCAGTCGCAGGAGGAGGCCCGAGCGGCCAGGATACAGAAGTATAAGGAAGATCGGAGAAAACAGCTTACTGCCAAGACGGCGACAATGTTCTCCAACAATGTTACTGACAGGTCAGTTTTTTTTTATGTCTTGTTTTTATTAATTAAAAATCATGATATTTCAAAGATTTTCTAACCATTTCGTGGTTTTGTATGGAACATTGGTACAGATGAGGGGGTTCATTCATTATTTCATATACTGATTTCAAATGTCATTCATAGGTCCACCTATCCATAGGTCATTACTTTAGTCTGTTTTCGGTATTAATTGTTTGTTATTTTTTTATTTTCAGGCGATCAAAGAAAGCTCCAGGTCGCGCTCTGTCAGATGACACTGGTGCCCATCTGAAGTCTTCCTCCGAGATCAACCTCAATACTTCTCCTGGTTCAGTGGCCATCAGAACCACCCGCACATCTAGATTAAGAGCTGCCGCTGCCTCAAGCCTCTCGGATTCCCCATCGCCACACAGAAATAATCATCGAACCTCTTCAGTCACTAATCTTACAGAAGATAAAAACAAACCAACAAAAACTTCAAGAATTCTAGAGAGAGATAAAACTAATATTAGAAAACAAAGCCAAGAAGAGAAAGAGAATTTGAAGAGTGCATCGACCAGCTGTTTTGCGTATAAAGACATTGGTGCTATTAGAAAAACTAAACATTCCATTAATAAATGCTCAGAGAAAGACAAAAGTAAACTAGTTAGTAGTCCTAATGAAAAAGAAATTGACATTCCAATCGATCATAATATCTCAGTTGAAAAGGTAACAGATAAAAGTCTTAGAGTAAACTGCGATGAGATATTAGATGAGATTCTATCAGCCAATAGTGCGAACACGCCTGAGAAGGTGGCGTTTGAAGATTTATTTAATGATTTAGTAGTCGATGACAAAGTTCAGGACATCAAGCTCAATAACAAAGATGTTCGTAGTAATTTTGATAAAATTCCTACTGAGCTCAATCTTAGTCGACCAGTTCCTGCAGTGCCCAAGGATTTGAACAAAGTAGAGACTTTTGTTAACGGTGAGGGTGTAGTTTCAGTTTTTAATGCGGAAGCTGGCTTGTCGAGTTCCGTATGTGTGCGTAAAGTGGAAAGGTTTAGTGAGTTACTTAGTAATCTTTGCTCGCCTTGCGAAGCGGAGATCCTGTTTGAAGATCTTGTTGCTGAAACAGGCGTGAACGAGTCTGGTGATGTGGTGAGTTAATACAAATCACTTTTTTATTTTATTCGTACATTTTTAAGCATTTATACGGAGCCTCCCGTCATTGTCACCTGAGAACTTTTGTCAGATTTCTAAAATTTTAAAAATTAAGTTAAGTAGTTTATGAGGATAAGTGCTTGATACATAATTTATTTCCCTTGATATGCATATAAAGGAATATTAGTCACAATTTAGCCGTTGGTTTGGTATTTACTGGGAAGAATAAAAATATGGCTACAACTTTTTGTGAAGTTTACTTTAATAACAATCTATTACGTAATTAAGTAGCAAATGACTCAGAACAATATTATCTCAGTTAAGTTGCCCCATGTAAGGTCAACAAAGCAAAACGTGATCATTTACTTCGAAATACTTACATGTGTTGTTTAATACTTTTCTGTTTGTACATCATAATGTATCAGTTTCTATGGCTGCATCGACTTACGATAATTTGTTTGTGTATAAGATTATGACGACAGTTACACGCATTTCTTTTATTGCAAACGTCTCAGTGTCTCATTGGTTGACCTAGTTTCTTATAAGGTTTTCGTTTTCTTTTGTAGGTTTTCATCACTTTGTGTTATCTTATTAGGTTGAATCCTAAATAAGACTTTTACGTATCATTGAATTGGATCGGAGATAAATATTATCAATAAATTCGAATTTATTAGACTAGAATGAATATTTCACATTAATTGGCCCCTGGGAGGCGGTTAATAGAATCTTAATGGATGCCAATATGTCTTTGTTTATTAACTTAATTAGCTCCGGTCTCTCCGCAATAAATAAGGGGCTAATGAATATAGTAAACATAGTAGTAGTTTAACGTTAATATGTAATATTAATTATTCTGATTCAATTATTGTTATGATTTAATGATCTTTGTTATCCTTTCTCGTAAGTGTGTCTTTGTAGTGACTGTTTTGTTGCATCTTAGATTCAGATTTAGCTTGGGTATTTATAATAATATAATTTTTATTATTAAACGAATGTTTAATGTAATTTATAGTTTTCAGAAAGATTAATTTGTATTTTTTAAAACTACAATTGAAACAAGCTAACTTATTATGCTGAAAGCATGTAGATTGCCTACTACTTGCTTAAAATATCCATTCAAATTCATTCCCATTTCACAGCTTCCGTGAAGTAGGTCAAACTAAATTATTTGCCAAGGGGTATCAAGTTGCTAAGTAGATAATGTTATACATTAAATTTAAATTGGTACTTCGTATTAATTTCAAGCTATAATTTGCATGGTTGTCGTTTCGATATACGGCGCTCCGACAGTGGTGAGGTAAGCATAGACAATAACTCGCAAGTTCCATAAGTATCGAAAAAGAATTGAGGAATAATAGATAAGATGAATAAAAAAATATCTAGATAATTGATTTAAAATCTAGAATTTTTATAGTAATTACGACTAGACCAAGTCTTCGACTTCGAATCTTCGGATATAATTCTTAGAACTAATAAAACAATTAAAGGTTGGTTTTTATTTCTCCGACCTTCATTCTTGTCGGAATAATTTCTTACGGCAACCTTAACCTTTAAGTGATGGGACAGACAGAGTTAACGAGATGTCTGATAAAATCGGCTTATTTCTCCGTCGACCACCGATGATTCAGAACAGAACAGCTCTAGGTTTTCCTTATTGTCATATTTTATTGAGCAACCTTCGTTAATTTTTAATTTAAGCCCTCCCCGGTAGATTGAAGTAGCTTTCGCTTGTTTTTTTGCCGTTCTTTACCTTATTTGGTTTTGCGGAAGATCGGTGTTTTAAGTTTTTTTAATTTTAAAGGTACTTACTGTATATTACAAATTTAATTAGTAAAAAAATATTTTCGTTTTTATTATGGCACAGTTTTTTTTAATTCCTGATTTTTTTTATAATTAATAAATTGAAAGAATTAATTTAAAAGTTTCCGGAGAGCGTTTCAATAGGACCCGAATTAAAATAGATTTATACCCAAGATTTACTCTACTTTTCCACGAGGAAGTTTTATAAATAAAGTCTAATTATTTTGACTTCTTTAAATCTTGTTTTTTTTATATAAAATGTAAGATAACATAATTAATTTTTTTTACAGAATTCCTATATAAGGTAGAGATTAGCCTATTTTTCTTGCTTACATAACATAATACATGATAATACTTAAAACAAAAAGTCCCCTTTTGGAGTAGGCGGAATTAAATTATATTTTGCATATTATATGCTTTAATAAATCGTAATTTGATTAGTAAATTAATAGAGGTACACGTACATTTTGTAAGCACCGCTTGTTAGAAACGATTTTCTTCTCGATCGATTAATAGATCTGATGAGTTGCTACTAGATGGCACTAGCGAGACTATAACCTTTCATAAGTTTGTTAAATTTCCGGGTTTGGTTTTAAAGCTGATCTTTCACTTCTTATTTCATAATTATATTATTGATTTGGCATAAAACGCTTTAGAATTTAATATTATTAAAAAAAAAAGTATTTTATATACCAACACGATACCACCCACAAACAGTGACAAATTTAAAAATACACAACAACCGCCTAAAAAAGGAACCGATCTCAGAACCCTGTTTCCTTAAACGGTTGAAATTTATCGCATGCATCTAGGTCAAGTTCTTGCTACAACGGATAAGGCGATGTCGCGAATATTACGTGTATTTTTTTTTCTTTACTCGGCCACACGTGGGTCCAGCTCGATGCAGGGATCCCTCTCGTGGGCTCAGGCAATGAGCCTGTGCCTCTGTCTAATCCTTCGTGGAATAAAGCGTGAGATATGTTTTTTTAGTTGTATATTTTTTGTATTGAATTCGATTGGCTGAAAAAACTAAAGAATGTGGTAGAGATTTAGGCAATCTTATCGTATATCAATATTGCTCTTAAAAGATGCACCGATAGTACCGATACACGGATAAGATTATCAACCAACTTTTGCCAGATAACCACATTTAGGTAAGCATTAAATATTTAGATTTAAATTCTTAATAATATTTTCTCTACGGAATGTATGTATCAAATACAAAAAAAGCGAAAGTTTATGAGGATGTTTGTTTCACTTTCACGTTCAAACAACTTATCAAAATTTAATAATAATTTATCGGCTCTCTAGTCTAGTTCTAATTTATTTTTACCGTTTATTACCATATGACTGTATGTTACCAAAATAAAATAAGTAAATAACTTTTGATTATATAAAACAAATACTTTAGGTGCTATCAATGGCATTGAATTACGTCCCTTGTTTGGAACTGTACTGAAGAATTACGGAAGCTAGATTGCCAAACCTGTAGCCCATATACATACACAAACCAAAAACAACAGCAACTTACCGAATTACAAACCTTGGCAACGTGCCTTCCTTACAACCTTCGAAGGATCACCCAGCACCCGTTCAGGTCGCTACCAATTTTGGTAACGCATTTTACTTGTGGTAGCGTGTTGTGGTCGATCGATTGTATTGTTTGCTGTCACCAGAGGCTCTTAAACTTTTTATTTGATTAAATATAGCCCATATTATTATTTATATTCTGCAAGTCGTATACACCTACTCCCACTTTAACATTTTCTAAAACATGAAAATGCGATTTATATATTGTTTTTCCTCTGTTTTCCTTTACTTTGCATTTTGCAAGCACTACTGCTGACACGGCGTGGCAAACTTCGTAACGCCTTGCAATATTAGTTTACACAATATATTAATTGTAGCCTATGATATCAAAAATGTAAGCAATCTTAAATTTTTGAGAATATTCTGTCTATAGCCTACATCACTCGGGAATAGTGTTAGCTGCAGCTTAGCTTCCCAAAACTGAAAGAATTTTTGAAATCGGTTGTAGTTTCGGAGCCTATTCAATGCGAACCAACAGTCAAATCTTTTTTTAACATATTGATTAGACAAGGTCCGCTGGTTGTTCAGGGTTATTTCTGGTTTACTATAGGCAGTTATATTAAATCTTAATAGGCATCACTCATCGCATCGCCTCGTCCGTGCCCCTACTGGCAACCATTCTAGTTCTAGTTTTGTTGCAACGACCATTGATACTCAAGCAGTTCACCTGAAACATTTTTAGGAAACACTGGTCTGGTGCAAGCTTACTGACATGCAGACGACCTCCATTGAATCGTGACCTGGGTTTCTCTGTATTTGGTTATGATCTGTCAGGTCAGTCTCGATCGCGTCTTGTGGGGTTTACTTGAGATTTGCATGTGCGAGTTGTCGAGGATGACGCATAGTTTCCTTATGCTCATTTTTAAGTGGAGTTACTCTACATAACTATACTGGGTGTTTCTGACAAGGCGGTAATAAATCAAAGGAGGAATTCTGCTCACCATAACTAACAACTTTCCCAAAGCAACATAGGTCGAAATCTCAAAAAAAATAACAGCTGTTCCATACATTGGTTCGATCAGCTGGCGGGGTCAATGTACGGGACGGCTGATTTTTGTTTTGAGATTACGACCCATGTTGCTTTGGGAAAGTTGTTAGGTATGGTGAGCAGAATCCCTCCTTTGATTTATTACTTAACTGCATTTTTATATGCCGCTAAAACATTTCCCAGTTTTTAATAAATTTACTAAACTTTTCAAACTCATTGTTGCGGTTCGAAATGAAATCAAAGCCGGCTAACTTTAGTTAAGAGAATTCCAAAGTCGATTTCGTTTAGGATTTGCTAGACTGGAATTAACAGGTAGGTACTTTTTCAGACTATGTATATTTCTAATTCGGTCAGAATCTGTTAATGATTGTACAAGCATAAATCTTTATTGAAGAAGCCTAAACAAGTCGATGCCTGATAATTTTCTCTAACCTATTTATCAGAAGTTTCTCACAAGCCTCGTCTCCATTATGTCTTCATCAGCCGTGTCCGATTGTAAACAAACAATTGAAACATCCATCTCATCTGCAATTTCTTGAAGGTAACCGTCCGTGGACTGCTATCTCGGCAAACATTTTAATCAATGAGATATGTGACAGTATTGCGTGCCACGAACACGACACCTCGATTGAACCAATCTTATGACAAGTAACAGACTATCGAGTCGGTGCGGTGGACCTAGGCAGCTGGGTTTTTGTAATGGCTTCATGTTACGGACAGCTGAAGATTGATACATATATATACAGCAAATTAAACATTATTATTTTAAAACTTGGAAGTTAAATGCCAATCAAAAAACTCAAATTCTGACAATTAAAATTGATTCCGAATCCGACAAGTCGTTATTTTGTGAAAAGGTAAAAAAAAACACACGCAACATACAAACTTTCCTTTAATAATATTATTGAAACTTTTTTTCCGTTTTAGGCGGAACAATGTCTGTGTCTTATGCCGTAAAAACTTTATAGTTTTTTAAATAACGATAAATCATTATAACAGCTATCAGAAACAAATTACAAGTATTTAAATCTTGATTCATGACCATAATGAACAATATCAATCATGCTCTGATATGGATCAAGTGAAAGAGAACGCCAACGCTCATGGCAAACTAGTGTTTGAACGAAACTGTTGTAAACCGAAATTTAGCCGAAACTAACCGTCTTATTCATAAAGATACAGTAGATTTTAAGTAGCGTTACTGGAGGTCTACTTCTCTGGTTTGTTGTATGGTAAATACGTGACATCCAGTCTAAATTGACATACGTCAAATAACTAAAATGCTCTTTAAGTTTTTATGAATAAGAGGGTTAGGCTTTATCTTGTAATGTGCAATAAATACATACACGTTTACTTTTTTAACGTGGCGGAAACTTTCAGGACTAAGTCTGCAAGAATTTGAGAAGTCTTGAGAATTTCAAAAAAAATAAAAACTTAATGGTGATGGACCCCTTGTTGACCCTCCCGCGCATTGCCCTCCACCCCTGTCTCATCTGGCGATAAAAAAGTTACCGTGTATAATAATTTAAATCGTATTTTCAAGCAACAAAATTTCATATTTTTTTGGAGAATCATAGTTTTTTTTTTTCGTTTTCAGTCTTGCTTGACAAAGTTCTTCTTGCACAACTCTTATCTTCAATAAGACTTATATGCATGAGTTGCATACTGTCGAACTTTATCTTGTGTATCTCCGCATGTCGTAAATTACCTCGATACAGTCTGAACGAAATAATATTTCATACTTTATGATTTCGGCTCCAGTTTCACCTGGCCGAATCTGAGACCGAAACAGCATACATTGTCGATCAAATACAACCCTGCAATTCAACATCTGCGCGCACGCAGTTGCAATATTGCAGCGCGAACGGTTACGCGCATTGTCATCGGATTTATTGTTAATTGTTTGTTTTTTTGTTTTTTTTATCTAATTTGGGTTTATTTAATTTATCGAAAAGTATTCGTTAACTTTTATATCGAATGATCTGTGTTCTTTGTTTTGGTCTTGTCTTATATTGTTTTTTAACATCACGTCGTCCAATTGAATGTCGATTTAGGAATTTGATTTCATTTCTTATTGTAGAAAAGGTGTGTGTTTAGTATTCTTAAGTAAAATTCAATGCTTTCCTAGTTTAGTCCTACTGTGTCATTCAAATAAGTATATTAGTGGTGTCATGTCAGTCAATAATGGCTAGGTGTTAAATGGTTTTCAATTTATTTTGAACCTGGAAACAATAAATCCAGTTACTTCAGGAAGTGGCTCTATTTTGTTGCGTTTAAATATTTTTGTTACCTATATTAAACGCATGTTTTGAGGCGCTTGTTGTCATTGTGCTAATTACATGCCTTGTTTTTGTGTAAAATATATCGCTAACTAATTGCTTAAAAAATTCAACTAGGAATACCTAATCAACGTGAATTTGATTCCGATTCTATACTAGATTGAACTTGTGCTACTGAGAGTGTCTTGTCTGGATCAGGAAGTTCTTAAAGGTTAAAATAAAGGCAATCTTCTTACCATCTAACTTGGATAATGAAATGAAATAAGTTCTTACCACAGAAAAAAAGGCTTCACAAAGTCGGGCTCTCAATTTAAGGAGTAACGCAAATCGCAAAAACGTTACGTGTATTACAATATGATTATTTTATCACAAGGTCTAATCAAATGACGTCATGATCGTGTATTTATTTACCGTTGATGGTAATCCAGGGGGCTAATTGTTTAACAACCTACATAATGCTCAGTAGTATCGCAATAAATCTACCAGACTCTAGGTCGACGAGTCCAAGCCAGTTATTACACAATTAAGTCAAATGACAATGCCCCACGTCGTTATTGCCGATTGTGATTTGATCTCTGAGATCAAACGTTCAGTCATTGACACTGTGATTCATAGATTTCTTATGTAGACGATGTAATGTTTTTTTTTGCATTGAAGCTCTGTTGGTCGTGAATATGAAGAATAGCGGCAAGCAGAGCGAATAAGCGGTTACGAGGAGAAATCAATTCTAACCAAGTTTATTGAATTGTTAATCAATCAATATATATAAAACTCTTCCGTTACTGACTGACTGACTGACTGACTGACTGACTGACTGACTGACTGACTGAATGACTGACTGACTGACTGACTGACTGACTGACTGACTGACTGACTGACTGACTGACTGACTGACTGACTGACTGACTGACTGACTGACTGACTGACTGACTGACTGACTGACTGACTGACTGACTGACTGACTGACTGACTGACTGACTGACTGACTGACTGACTGACTGACTGACTGACTGACTGACTGACTGACTGACTGACTGACTGACTGACAGACAACGCAGAGCCGAAACTACTGGGCGTAGCGGGGTGAAATTTTGCATGTAGGTTCCTTAGGGAGTGTAGGTGAGCACTAAGAAGGGATTTCTCGAAAATCGCACGGGAACGGGACAAAACGGGAATTTTGTGTTTATGAGAAATCTGCGCGGGAAAAACCGCGGGGCAGCCTCTAGTCAATATACTGTACATTGACACCGTCAGCTGGTCGTACCATTGTATGGAGCAGCTGTTATTTTTTTGAGATTTTGACCCATGTTGCTTTGGGAAAGTTGTAAGTTATGGTGAGCAGAATCTCTCCTTTGATTTATTACCGCCTTGTCAGAAACACCCTGTATATAAAACTCTTCCGTTACTGACTGACTGACTGACTGACTGACTGACAGACAACGCAGAGCCGAAACTACTGGGCGTAGTGGGCTGAAATTTTGCATGTAGGTTACTTAGGGAGTGTAGGTGAGCACTAAGAAAGGATTTCCCGATATTCCCACGGGAACGGAAAAAAACGGGATTTCTGCGCGGGAAAAACCGCGGGGCAGCCTCTAGTAACGATATATCTTAGGATAACCTAGCCAAATCCAATTGCAAAATAAGCTGAAAAGTTGCTGAAACAGAATCTCGTTAATGTCAATGATTTAAATTTTTATTAGAATTATTTACCTTTTTTTTAACTAGAACGCACCCGCTTAAGCTAACTCCTTTGGCAATGTGTATGTATCATGCTCATGCTACTTCGTGTCATGATTGATATCATTATTGACTCGTGTGATTGGTTTACGGTTCAGAAGATATATTTTTTATATCTGAAAGTGCGTGTGAAGTCTGCTTATCGAACGCAAAATCGAGTAATTTCACCTTTCATTAAATGTCAGTACAATTTTTAAATATTTTTGTAAAAATAGACGAGTTTGTTACAAGAATTGTAGTTTTATGAAACTCGCCGTCTGATTATGCTTATTCCGGTATTCGTCGGTTGTTTCGTTGCTTTGTCTCATTTGGGATAATTCACTGCTTTTGTTTCCCTACGATGTTTTACAAACTCATTTGCGTTTTTAAGTGTACTGGTGTTTATTTAAACTAAGCAAATCTTGCTACTCAGCTATAGACTGTATCCAGTAACCCCCCTTTCTCACGGCAGTCCAGTTTACCGTTTTCTGGAGGATCCCCGTTTGGTTTATGCTAGAATGCAGGATGCTCGTGTGAACGCTAGCATAAACACGTTCGCTATCAAACAGGATCCTACAGAAAACTGAAAACTGAACTGCCGTGTTAAAGAGGGGTAAGATAAAGTTCTTTTGAACTACTATTGCGCTTGACAATGGATATGATATTGGTATTGAAAAAGAAAGATGGCGCCTATACACATAGAGCGCTGTCTCGTTTTTTAATTCACTACATTACATTCCTAGCCTGCCATTTTTGCTGTATTCGAGTAAACTGTAGATTTGCATAGCGTGGGATTGCATCTTGGCTTCTAGCCGTCATTGAATTCATGATTGCGGTTTAGTTCTTGCAATGCCGGTCGGTAATTATAGGGCAGATTGTTTTGAGTTCTCGTGCTAGACTTCTGATTTGTGCTTTATTGTTAAACGGGAAATATAATATCTGGCCCCTTGTCACGTCGGTAATAAAACATAAACTCGGCTAAATGTGGGTTTGGCTCTTGAGCTGGTGCCCCTGCCTAACCCTTCGGGGAATAAAAGGCGTGAGATTATGTTATGTTATGTTATGGGAAATATAATGTTTTAAATAATTCCTTTACTATATTATATTATTTAATATTGAATAGGCTTGCAAAGTTGATGATTGTAATATTTGGGTAGGTTAGGCAGGTTTTTTGTTTCAGTGTATGGTTTTCATAACCGTGAGAGTAAAATTTTAATATTTAACGTAATATTTTACAGTGTAAAGTTTCTGTTTGTGCAACGATAAATGAAAAAGCTCTGATACTTATGTTCGTCATAAATATTTAAGAGCTCTACGTAATAAAGTTTTGTACCGTCGGGAACAATGCGGATCTACTTCAAGGATTATAAGATTAAAGTGGTAAGTTTAATATGAGCTCGCGAGTTGTGTACATACTAAACTTGTATTCTGGAAAAGTTGAGGATATAAAATGACGTTGAGTTTATTATTTTTCTCGTGGTTTATTCTTTTTTGTTAACGAAGTGGAATGCCTTACCGTGCGTTCCGCCGCCGCTCAGAGGAGCCACTAGGGTTTGTGGGGCTTGCTCCCATGAAAACACCCCGGGTTTTGGGAGGGATCCGGGAAGCATTGATGATCGACATCCGCTGTCCTTACAAAATAGTAACCTTTCCTGAAAAAAAAAAAATGGTGGCCAGCAGCAGCCGGAGCACGACGAAGGTGACAATGTTCACAAAGTTTCTCAGATGTCTTCCGTTAGTTATGAGCAGAATGAAGATGCGCTGGAACAATTGCCTTCCCTCAAATGCATTTAAATTATGCACAGTTTATGTGCGCACGACGCGGTGAGGCTTATAACTCTACGTTGTTACCTGATCCGTGCTGCGGCTTTTGTTTTCCACCATCTCATATCATATGTTTTAAATTACCGAACTTTCTGGATCAGTTTTATTTTACCCACTACTTATAGGGTACTCTTTGAAACGCTCTTTGACGTCTTTTTAAATTAAATCAAATTCATCAGTTTGACGGAATCGCGTGTTTGCTCTGATATACGAATTAAATTGTAACTTTCCTTTCTTCGCGTAATCATTTAATAATTATCCATTACGGACGGACTGTGTAGATAATGTGGATCGTTATGATATAGTCTGTGAAAATTGTTACAATGTGCGTGTCCCACAGACCAGTCTTACAATAGATAAAAGCATATAACGTGTAATTCAAGAGGCTGTAGAGGTATCGTTTTTCTAACAAGCTGTGCAAGCCCACAAAAATAAAGGCAGATAAACGAAACTATACTATTACGAGATATAAAATGTATAAATATATATATTTTTAAATACTTAAATTTATTAGTATGTATTTTAAAATAATTAACATCATATGTATCAAAATATGATACACTCAATCAATTAACCATACATTTCGGTCCGTTAGAGAGTCTATCATGGTAGTGTAGTCGGTGGTTTCTCCATTTCGTTCAATCGGTTCATGGAAGATGCGTGTCACTTGCAGGTGTATTGCTGATGGCAATGCATATCATACGTGTCACTTTTCTATGCCCGAGGAAAAATATATGTACGGTGTTTCTTGTGCAGTGTGTATGTTTGTTTTTTAATTTTAATCATAGCAGGTTAGGGTTTAAAAAATCGTACCTCTGCTAGGCGCTCTAATTGAATGAAGCGTGATCCTTCACCCACAACATTACATAGTAAATAAAGAGTATGCAAAAACAAAAAATTATTCAACACATAATGTTGTTTCTTTTAAACGTGGAACAAATTTGGTGTATTTACAAACTCAAATAAAACTCGCATCAGCATCCTGTATAGTTTGAACATGGAAAGTTAATTTTCAGGAATGTTTTCGAGTACTGCGGTATTTTATACCATGTTTTAAAAGAATTGAAATTTTGTACAAAATTAATAATAATAATGATAATAATAACACATCACACTCAGAGCCCCTAACTAGGAAGAACCTGTATCTCTAGATACACCCTCTCTGTGTGTGTTTCGGGCACCCTCACCCTAGAGGGTGCCCGAAACACACACAGAGACGAACATTACACCCAGACCGGAAACAAACATCGATATTCGCCCCGCCCGGGAATCAAACCCAGGTGCACACGCTTACTCAGTGCAACTCACTGCTAACTGAGCCACGGAGCAGTCAATTAGAATTTAAAGATAAATATTGAGGCTAAAAGTATCAATAAATGATATCTAAGGTTTTTTTCTTTTTTTCCAGCGGTTGTCAGGGCCGGCCCCACTGTGCAGCCGCGCTCAACCATCGCCCTGCACCACTAGCACTCCGAAGAAACCGCTCGATGAACCCGGGAGCAATGGTGAGTGTTCACCTTTATGATACATTTTTAGGTTGCAGTAGTAGTAATTTCATGTTCCGGTATTTCAACTAAAAATTTATTCGCGTGTTTTCCGGCTAGGAGTTCGGGATGTCACGTCTTATTTTGTTGCAGAAAACTTATTTATTTTACGTGAGTCTTGCAATGATTGATCAATCTTGCTGTCAATCTTGATCTTTAATAACTTACATGTTGTATAATTGTAAAAGCACTCCCTTCCTAATATAATGACCAAACATTTTATAGAATGAATCAATATACTTAGCGAACATGCTGGTATTATTATCTTCCTAATAATAGATACACAATATTGATTATTCTTGGGACATAAAGCGTCATTGTCATACAGAAAGCAAGTTACTATGTTGACCTTTATTTCGTATCGATAAAACCAATCCCACAGGAGTTTCCATTAAATTACTAATCGTCAAGTAAATTGTTAAAATGGCGATAATTCAATTTGATATTAAAATATTTATAACTACTGCATGTCTATAATATATTATCAAACAACATGCCATTTTCTAATAAATTAAAATAGACTTGGCTAACGATTCTAGGCCATAATTAGAAACTTAGTAAGCATTAATCTTAATTATTGTCAAAAAACAATCGTTTCTAATAATCCATACTTTTCTACAAGTATTTTATTATTTAATGTAATAAATAAAGCAATACAAACAAGTTGTCTCACTGTATTATTGCTAGTATTTGATACGAATTAATAAAAGCTGGTAATTTTCCATTAGCACTTCGCGCAATCGATCCCCGTATTATTTACGACACTTCTGAGAAATGTGTAGGCTTCAGACAAAGACGAAACTCCCGAAGTTGATTATTATGTCTATACTATGGTTCGTAAAATGAGGGACTCGTGTTTGTCTCTTTGAAAAAGGCGTGGTGAAAATTAATTATGATTATAACTAACTTTTCACTTGAAACAAGCATTATTTCGAATACGATCTTTCTAGGTCACTAAAAATTTGACTAGAAAAGAGAGCAGTTTTACATGATCTTAAATTTTTGAGGATTTGGTGGTATTGAAATTTAATAAAAACCAAACTTTATTCGGGGGTATTAAAGCTCGATAAAAAAAATAGAAATCTTACTATGTCGTACAAAACATGGTATTTCTTGAATGAAATAATCTGAACATTGGAATATGTTTGATAAAACGAAAATGAGCTACAAGTTTATACCAAAAATGGTCGAAAACTCCAATCAACAAGTGCGTTCCTCTTGATGGCCATCGTGCGTGCCCTTTAGCGGTCGTTCATGCGCTGCCCGACTGCCCGTGACCGTAGCTTAGACAATAGTTAGTTACGCAATATCTAGTAAACAACGGGGCTGGGCATTGTTGTACTTTGGCAGCACATCGCTCATTCGGTTGGTTCGATGATTTGTCTGTTTTAGATTTTCTTAACCTTGTTTTTCTTGACCGATTTTTATAGTATGTTATGACTGGTCTACTGAAATAAAGTAAGTACATTTGTAAATTTGTATTTTTTTTGCTTTTAGGTCCAATTAATAATGACCAAATTGGTTGCTGGTAAATGAATAAAAAACAATACATATTCAAAATCTATACTATAGATACAACATAATATTAGAAAACTCTACCAAGTAAACCGATTGTACGAAGCAGCAGCCAGACGATGTGTCGCCGCGACAGATTCTACGATATTTCTCAAATTTTCCGCATAGTACTGTTTAATGTCATTTAACAATACATCAAAGGCTTCTTTATCTACTCTTTCATTCCAGTGTTTTACCTTATATTATAGAAGAAAAATAAACTTTAAAATTGTATTATTCTCTTGTAATGAAAAATTCTAAAGTTTACCAAACTTCGCATTCTATTATCCAGGCTACTAGGCAAACATAAACTGGAGAAAGTTCTTTGTAAGAATACTTTAGTAATTTACAAGCTAGCTACCTATAACCACAGTGTTACATTACAATATATTATAGGTCGCTGGTGGTTAAAGTTGTTGGGTGAAGTTTTCACAGTTTAGTTGGTTTATTTAAACTTGATTTAGTGATCGGCGTAGCAAGTATCTTGTTAGTTTTAGTTTAAATATCTTGTAGTTTTCTGGTTATAAGTAAACGAGCTTTCCCGGCTTACTTCGTTACGCCATAGAATAAAAGATACTACAAAAGACTTGGCTCTATAGACTGTGTTCTTTTGCCCGCCCAGAATGGCCCAATAAAAAACAAACAACAACAACAAACCACCTGTCAAAATATGTAAACAACGGAAAAAATATTGCACCTTGGGTTACATTATTTGAGTTTAGGTAAGGATCCCTAATTTTTTTGAAAATCTAATATAGCCTATGACACTCGGGGTTAATGTAGCTTCCTACCAGTGAAAGAATTTTTCAAATCGGTTCAGTATTTCCGGAGCCTATTCGTTACAAACAAAAAACAAACAAACAAACAAACAAATCTTTCCTCTTTATAATATTGGTATAGATAATTAATATGGAACCCTAAAACAATGTATTTAACCTGTCTAAGCTGCTCACCTCTGGTCCGATTCTGGCGTTATGTCCAAAATTACACTGTATTTTTATATTTTGTTATATTCCTGTATTCTTAGTGTAAACTCAGAATTGGGATTCAAGTAAATTGACCCCTAGTGCGAGACAGCACTCAGATGATTGGTCGGATACTTTTAAGTTATTGGACACGTCATAGATAAAAATACCTCAACTTCTTTCCTTTAACAGAAAAACACTATTTTCATTCAACAACTTAACGTATTAGTAATAGTAACTAGAGTTAAGTGTAATGTTTAAAGTAAAGTCGCTACTCTACGGAAATACAGTGAACCGGAGCGGCATCGTGAAATGGGGCAAGGCTGCTTCACGGAGCAATTCAGCTAATGAAAGAGAGCAGAGCGGCAGCTGCACAAAACTGCGCTCGACTTGCACATTTGACATTCTGACCCGTTGGTTAACTTAGCTATTACATGGACCTTCCAATAACACAGGCAGCTTTGATCTTCAAAAGCAACTGCATTAAGCTGCGAATGTATATGGAGAAGTAGGTACACTTGAGGATTCTCCATCTTTGTGGCGGTTATTGCTGTCGAGAATTTTAATACCTATCGCACATAAAGAAATAAAAACAAAGAACGATCAAAATAAAATCTCTTAACTAGCGTAACTAGCCAATATGCAACAGTCTGAGCCAATATGCAACAGATTTGGAATCGCACATCAATATTCATCATACCAAATAGCGTGTACGTACCCACCAGAAATCGAATCTAGACGGCCAGACTCCTGAAGCGCCATGGAAGACTGCTCGAGCGTTAGTGTATGGTAGTCAAGTGACTTATGCTCGAGCTTGAGTTGGAGCCTGAGCCAGGCCATGGCTTGTCCAATATTACACAGAAAACGTTGGAAACGACAAAGAAATAAGGCATAGCATCGGAAAACCATCGTTTTTTTTACAATAGTAAAGATTTTTCTCATGATTTTGGACTTTTATGAACTTGTCTTCACTTAATGTTCCATGGTTACTGTTAAATATTACCGAATTAGCCTCCGAGCAGTAAGTATGTCAGGCTCTACTGCAGGTGTACCCTGGTTCAATTATTATAATTGCCTCTCGGCGCTCTGACACCGTCTCTTGTTTGCTCCTAGATTATTTCTAAGTTGAAGTTAGTCGGTTGTTTCAATGAAAACTGAATATGAATTGTTCTTTAGTGTTATTGTTGTTATCTTTTTATGTTCATTTTATAAATAAGTATTATCTTAGGATAAATGAGCACGAATAATATAATACTCAATGATTTTTAATTTTATACTATGTTCTGCAAGAAGCATTTAAATTTTATATTGTGGCTTCCCGGAATGCCGCCTTTTAAAATATGAAAGATATTTTTGTACTATAATAATACTTTTTATAATTTGTTGTACACATATGGCCACAACGTTAAAAAGCTTTTTTTTATACAAAATTATGCACTTACTGCTTACCGAGTGATAGGCAGAGATCTCGATTAAAGTCATTTGCAACGATCCTTAATACTTACTGCATTTCCCACATTCATACATCCTTTCGTAGATAATATGTTAGAAAGTTTTGTTGAAGTGTTAAAACAAAAAAAAAAGTCCTAATCCGACTCCATCCAAGACCGAGAAAAATGGAAAACGCTTCTAAAAGCCCTATGCCCCTGATAAGGGACTTAAAGGCAATAATGATGATGATGAATAAGTGAAATTACCAATTTATCAGCTACTGTTTTACTGGCCATTTATAGTTTCTCGCTAACTTATTATTGTATAGTCCAGTCTCGCAGAGCCGATATAAAACGGAATAGTCTTTGGTTACGACTTTAGTTTTACGAGTCCTCGTGTAGTGTGATAAGATGAAGAATTTAATTGGCGCCTCTAACCTACTTTACTGTTCACGACTAGCTAGGCAGGCATTAACTGCTTCTATAGAAAATGCTAACCTTTTATTATGTTAACTACCTCTTTATTGCGACCGCTGTGCCGACTGCCGATTCTTCCGGGATCAATTCCTGGCCGTGGCAAGCATCGGTATGATTTAAATATAGATACTCGGTCTCAAAGATTAATTTCTTTATATTGTATGGGCTATATTAAAGAGTTTGTAGAATTTGCCTTGTTTTTTTTTAGTATCTAATTAAAAAAATAAGCTCCTTAAGTTTTTCGAAAAAGAGACGATCTCTTTCTCGATTGTTCTTTGTTCCAAGCATGATTGCGTAGTCGCACAAAAATACCAACGTTCCTGCATGTCTATCCATGTATAAGTAAAATTATTTTATTACAGCCTGCTTTTGAAAATCGTAACCCATTTGTCTTACAGTGTGCCCTATACTACTATAAAACTATTAGCAAGTCTCTAACAGACCTGTTGCAGAGTTCATAGAGATAGCCCGTCCTTGGTTAGTTCACTGGAAATATCTCCAAGCGTCCTATTTCCACAACCTACCCGTCAAGGTTATTAAAACGGACCGGGCATTAAATAATACATGTATCCAGCCAGGCACTGGGAGCGAGGTTATTCTGAACTCATACACTTTGCTGCTCCTGCGGGGGTAATACGAATGTAAGTATAAAATAAACTAGAAATATTGACGACGTACGTGGCGTAGTTAGTTGTGGCGAAGCTGTCTTTTGACGTTTGTTTTTTCCGAATTTAATTTCTGGCTTTGGTATTTTTGCTGTGTAATTGTATGTGTTTCAATTTCAAACTCTGCGGATGCAAGCGGATCTATGCTAGATTGAAGGTCTTAATGTAACTTCAGATCAAAAATAAAATAAACTTAGATAAAATATAGGTATCAGAATAAGGTAGTGTGATTCCGTTTGTCGGTAATTCTGTATCACCGGCTAAAAGAAACAGACTTTCGACTTTATGTTTTTTGTCATTATTTTCTTTGTTTTATTAACGAAACATTATCAAGACTTGATGAAAAAAATCCTTTCTCCTAAATTTTCTAGAATTGTGGGCCTGGAGTCTGAATCGAGTATCGTCCTTCAGCCGCAACTCCCGCAAGTTACAGTTTGCAAGGACGCCTGAAATATTGAAATGTGCTTACCTCGTTATAATTGGTCGTTGTTGAACGTTTGTTGAAAACTGCTTTGCTAGAGTTTCCTCGCTTATAAACTTATTTAAATACCTACTTACTATTAAATGTTGAATTATAATAGAAACATTTTTTTTGCTACCTGTAAGTACGATACATACAATACAATTTAAGGTACAAATAATCAAATAGAAAAAAAATATCAATTACTATTTTTATTTACATATTAATTTTTATTTTATTTTATCCATTTCTTAAATAAATAAAAACCAATCGAGGTAAAAATTTTCAAACGTTTAAATTATTTTACCTCGCTTTCTTTCTATTTCGCTAATCCGAAAATCAGTATTCTATTCACGTTTTTTATTATTTATTTATTGCTTAGGGTATGTTTCACGAAATATATTTAGTTTAAATAATCAATCTAAGTAAGAAGGTAAGTTGTATATTGTTAATTTTAATGAATTCCTCACCTCTCATCTCATCTAGAAAATTCGGTACCTAGGTATTATTTCGCATGTTTTCGCTGGAAATTGAAATAGGATTAGCTTTTAGGCGTGAAAATTTAGAACAGTGGTTTTTAGTTGTTTATGTTGCCTAGATAGACGTGAATCTCTAATGTTTGGGATCTAAAAAGAGGAAGCTGATAATATAGGAAAATATTTTTCTTTTTCTACAAAAACAAAGAAATTATATTGGGACATGTCCATTAGGAGCGTCACCCTTCAGGCAGTGTGTGATGCTCTGCCAATATTCTGAAAAAAATATTTCATCTTTTATTTTAATTGGTGCATTGACTCGAGATCTCAAGGTCATCGCTCCCTTCCAGTACTCCAAAATTATATTTGACGAAGCATTTTTTCAGTATGTATGAATTAATTTACGTGATATCTGCTGCCATATTAAAACGCATTGTTACAACTTTTTGTGTGGTTCATTAATTTTTAAACAAGACTTTTTTACGCATATTGACTTGTTTTAGTTCATACTCGTCTCGCTTTTAAATAAGTACCTTACCCTTTCCATTTAAATATATAGTTTTTTTTTTAAGTATTGCGTTTAGATTGTGTAGGCGTGGAAAATAAATATGTTGCCTGTTGTCTCCACATCATGTTTTACTCTGCGCCCGCGCAACGCCAGTCTACGCTTTGATTTCGACGGGCGCGCTTTATCAGACTTTTTCTTTTTATATTTACATATCGAACGATGATAATCGCCGGTTATTAGAATATTTGGAATGTCTTTTCTTTAAGAAATAGTTGATTGTTTAATGTTTTAAAGTAACTCGGTGTATTTTTGTCAACCGCTGTGCAAGTGCCAAATTGTGAACGCATTTTTTCAGAGCCAGTTAATGACCCAATAAGATGCATCTTCGAAAAACACGTTCAATTTAGAGTTAACTTTTCGCTCTTGAAATAAAATAGAGTTGTGTTAGCTTTGACAAAATGAATGCGATTTTTGCCGAAGATGGACCCGTTGTTGTGTCGTGGATTGTGTTTTTGGTGCTCATCTGCAGGTGTTATTATCAAATCGGTTCCTATAAATATGGTACGTATTTTTTTTTTATTTTTGATATCCAATTCTCAACGCATTATTTTGGAAATGAAGGCGGTAAAACTATTTTAGAATTAGCATAACAAAAACCTAGCCTGCCATTTAATTTTGCATTGAAAGCAAAAAAGGTAGCGACTTTTATTTTATTTCAATTAGTTATAGAAATCGGCAATGTCATTGACCCATCCGAAACATATTTAGTTCATCCGGTTTTATCCCCCAGTCTTATGATATTAAATTTGTGCCTAACCGCAAACTACCGGAACATTAAATTATGAACAGATCGGTATGCAAATGGTATCCAAGAATCCGCTATGCGTGTTTGGATGATCTTAATGTCTTGTGCGTTATTAGGTACGTAATTATAACTACAGATCTCACGATTCTTTAATATAAAATAGTCTGGTTAAAACTGGACGGAAATAATAAGTGAAACCCATATCTGTCTTGGCTCGTCCCTATTCATAAATCTAATAATTAGGTCTACCACGCACGTGCTTTACGTGAATTTAATTTATGAAACTATTGAACTACATGTAACGAACGAAAACTATTGACATTTCTGTCAATAACCATGTCAATAAAATGATAAATTATTATCTTTTGTATTTTGTGTGTGACTATTGTGAGGGCCTCGTGTTTTGTGGAAACAGGCTTTCTTGTTAGGTTTGTAGTTTGTAGGTACTAATGTTGGGACCCGGATCGTCTAGCGTACTTTGTATCACTATGGTTACACAAAAAAGTTCAATGCAGTTTTTATAAAAACTTTACTTTTAAGTTTAATTCAGTCACCATTAAAAGATAAAGGTATTCATTCTAAACGTAAGGAATTAATAAAGTTCTTCCTAATTTTTTTTTTAGCTGTCTGTATAGTTTTATGAAAAAACTATCATAAATAATTCAATTTATTTCTTTGATATTATAATAAATGAAACATATTTTATAAATGTATTATATGAAAGATACCATAATTATTGATATTATAAATTTCGTTAGAAGTCTAATTAATTTTCTTCTAACTGTATTTACTGGCACCGAATCGGTTCTAAATATCGTAAAGCTGTTAACGATTATCTTCCCAGAATTTATCTTTCGTTTATGCCGTCTGCCTTTATTAACTGCTGGTAATTTTAGTTTTATCTTTATCTGAAATTATCGACCGAGAAAACGCGAAGCGCGAGATAGTTTATAGTCTTTTATCAAAAATGCTTAATTTTATATGTTCGACGTCCATAGTGTTTACGTCGTCTATAGTGTTTCTCGTCTCAACCTATTCTCTACATAGTTTCGTTTCGTCAAAAATCATTCAGTCTCTGCAAATATTTCAAAATAGCCGAAAACTATGATAACTCAGACCAAGTTCAATGAAATAGCGCCTGAGTAAAATTTCATAGCAAACTATGTATGCGGTTTTGCAAAGTGTATGACTAAAAAAATACGTATTAGTTTAGTATCTAACCGTAAATCGGGGAGCCTAATATAGGTGTCGTAATCTTTGTTGTTATTGGTAATAAAGTCCACTGTCTAGCCAACTATCTAATATTTAACCGTATTGCTATTTCTACATGTTTTATTGATATGAAAGAGTCTGCACGTAGCTCAATAGTAACGTTTTCGTATCCAGGTCGCCCGCTCTGAATAATATAAAGAGTCAGTCGCTCATAGTTTACGTTAAGAGTACAGTATAGGAACACAAAAATATTAAGAAAAAACTCATAATGTCGCCCCCCCTAAGCGCAACCATGCGACAGAGAGAGCTAATTTTTTGATGAAATTGGCGTTTCGGGGGAAACGTTTTTCACTACCTGAATCTTAGCAAATCACAATGATGTTGATGTCCATCGCTTTAGCATTAAATAATCTAGGTTTATTCTTATTTCAAATGAAACTAACTATAAAGGACAAAAAAAAGTTAAAATATAAGTTTTAATTTTTCAGTCATCTAATTTAACATGTTCAATGAAGCAAACGCTTTGAAGCTAATGTGCACAATGGCTGGTTTATTCGGTTGGAAAATTAAAAAAGACATTGTTTCCATCTGAACAAAATCTGTATTTTCAGGTTCTTTTATTTGCTTATTGTAGCGTTACTGAAATTACGTCAATAAGCGTTTCCAAAAGCCTTATTTATTTATCAATTTGAGGATTTCAATATCAAAACTAATGGTAGCTGCTTGTAGCTGAATGCTTTTTCATTGCGTTAGCCGTAAGTAATTCCTCATTGCTTCGCTTCATTAATGCCAATGGTTCTTTTTTAATGATTGTGCATTAGCTTTGAAGGCAAACTGTTTTTATCTTTAGTTTAATTTAACAAAATTGTTAACGGAACCGTTTTACAAACTTATTTTAACTTCACAAAGTTTCCAGACAAATTGGTCTCAATCATTTGCATTTAGACAGGCACCTACAAAGTGTAAGCGAAATTTGTTCTTCACAAGTTTAGGATCAAAATACAGTGGATAATATTCGATATCAACATAGTTACATTATTTTTTCGTTTCTTGCGCACCGTTATGCTTGTACTTAATGAAACTCGAACTTGCAATAATTTCACTTAATGCTAGAGTTAGGTCGTTGATCTGAAGTCTGCGGGGTTCACCTCACTTAATCTAACTCAATATTTCCGCGAGCGAGGTCTAAAAACTACATTTCACTTGTGCCGTGCACCGTACCACCGTCTAATGCCATAAACTAGGAAATGGTACAGATGTGTGCAAAAGTGCTCGCCTCAATAATGTATACTCGGAGCGGACCAGTGTATTCGCTGCTACCGGTATAAAGTTGCCAAATGGGCCTCTCTAAAAATACTGGACAGAGATGTGTCGGAAAGTGCATCGATGTTTTGTCCTTTTGTTTGTGAGTTTTGAAGGGAAAACTCTTTTATCTTATAGTAGACCAATCACTCAATAAATGTTTTTGTTTAGTTAACTAGTATTTCAGGAATTTGAAAATATAATTTATGGTAAGTACTTAATTATCCTTTTCTATGATTTAGTTGTTCCAACTTCTTTTTGCACTGGTTATGCAACTTTGAACTGTACAAATTTTGGTTGTGATTCACTGTCAAACTTTCGGAAAAATCATTAGCTCTAATAACTAGTATTTATTCTCGGCACAGGGAATATAATACTTGTCCTTGGTTGTTTTATCTAATCATCTAATGTATCTTCTTCTAACCAAATTACTTTATCTTATTTCGAATCTTTCATCATCATCATCATCATCATCATTTCAGCCGTAAGACGTCCACTGCTGGACATAGGCCTCCCTCAAGGCTCTCCATCTGTACCGATCGCAGGTGGCCTGCATCCAGCGTGGACCCGCAGCCTTGCGCAGATCATCCGTCCATCTGGTCGGTGGACGCCCTACGCTGCGCTTGCCGATCCGTGGTCTCCATTCGAGAACTTTTCGAATCTTTGTTCACATAACATTCTAATCTAATTAATAGATGTATTTAAGCTATGTTTGATCATTCAACTGGAACAATATCTGTCTACCTCAGCTTTCTACTCAAAGCCCTTTTCTCATTACCCAACAAGATAACTTAATGTTCTTGGGTAATAAGAATATAGGGCTTGCGAAGCGACTTGACATGACTCACAAAGATATTATAAACCAATTGCATCGAGAAATTGAGCCTTTGATCGTGCCATAACAAATGCCTTAACGCGGCCGATCGCGCACGCATCGTTTGCGATTTCACGGCATGGAAAAATTAAGGGCAGCCTGCTATTACCGGCGACAAGATATTGAAGATAGACAAGCGATGTTTTATGTACACATTCAAAATTATTAAATAGTTAAAACAAAACATCTTACACCCATGCGTTGGAAGTGTTGGCAAGTTTCGATGTGAAGGCTAATTTATGGAACTACTTATCCGATTTCGATAAATGGGGAACCTTTAGGACGGAATTTAACTATAATTAGTAGTAGTAGTTACCTTGGTTGCAAAATTATCATAAACTTTCCTTTGCCTGCGGCGGCTACGCCCACGATCTTACTATCTCATCTCGTGGAAAGAAGTACATACATTATATGAATTTCTTCTACTTCCGAGCCGATTTTGATGAAAGTTGCTGCATTTTTAAGTAATAATACAAACTTCATATCATAAAATTACAATAAATCAAATCGGTTAAATATTACCTTTCTTAGCTAGTAAAAATTAGCATAGCATAGCTTGGGCTATGCGCTGACGCATTATGTGACGTCATCCCGCATCCACGCCGACCCGCGACCTTCGCGGCCGGTCGTTGACCCCGCAGTACCGTTAGCAACCTCAGTACTTAGATTTGTACTAATGACATAATGAGGAGCCATTTTGTATTCTCTAAGCACTGAGTTGCTTCCGTTTTTGGATCCGTATTCAAAGTAGGTTTGACTTTATAATTCAAGTCATGCATGGGATTGTCAGACCGTCATTTATCTTTATCTTGGTAGTATTAAAAGTCTTTGGAGGACTTGGATCACCAATATTGGGGATCAAAGTTCAAAGTTGGGCTTCAAAGTATATTACTTACTTATTAAAAAAAAGATGTTTATACGCGGAAGAAAATACAAACCTTTAATTGGATGGACTTTTGATAATAAATCACCAGTACCGTATTACTATTATTTATAAAGTTTCAGATTTCAGTACACATTTATTGCATATTATATGATTCGTTTTGGATTGCGTGAAAATATTTTATTCTGGTACGGTATGTCGGCTCTATTAGATTTTCCGGATAATGAATGATTCCCAAAAATCCGTTGTGTGAGAAGTCTTCGCTTCCAGTGTTTGAAATTGGAATCCGCGAGATGCTTCATGATTTTCACATTCTGGTTTTACCATTTTCTGACTTTTTTTTTGTGCATTAAATAAAGAAATGGACGTATCCGAACGAAAGGAAAACAAATCCAGTAAAAATTTTGTTGCGCTAAGCTTTTTTGTTACTTTGTCAGTACACGTGTCGTGCCAGACACGAAGAGTTACTTAACTAACTAACTTTTGCATATTTTTTTCTTTTTTTATTGTCTTGCGGAATTTATTACGTGTTAAACAGTTTATTAATAACTTATCAAAATAAACACATTATAAAATATGGTATAAATAGCGCAACACATTCAACAAGGTTGAGAAATGCCACAAAACCGTCCAACCAACCAGCAAAACCGTCGCCACAGTCGACAACGCTGCCTTCTGCGTCACCTAGGCCTAGGCAGACTTTAACCTTTTGATTACATTACTATTTTTAATGCTAATTAAATTTACGGTTAACGTCACAAATCTCTCTTGTCTAATAAGAAATTAGGATGAAGACTAATTTGAAGCATAACTACACATAAGAGAAAAACATTAATACATTGTATAAAATAAAGTCGCTTCGCTAAAGTCTGTCCCTGTGTATGCTTAACTACGCAAAATATTTTGATAGGTTTTTTTATAATAAATAGAGTGATGCAAGAGGAAAGTTTATAAGTATAAAACATACACAAAATACTTAAATGTTAGGCTGTAAGAAGTTCGCCGGGTCGATTAGTATTTAATAGATAAATACGAGTTGTATGTGTAGAAAACTGATGTCAGCCGGAAAGGAGTTCTTTATATTACTTGCCCCTATCCGTACTACAGAACGTACTAGACGTTTATCTTGATTTCTTGATAATGGCTTTTCGTGTTGCGAATTGCGGTACTCTATTTTATAAAACGAGCAAATTACTTCGAGTATCCACTCTAAATGCCGAGCTCACATTATCTTGTTGTTCCTTTCGTTGGCCCAATCGGCATTTCAGACGAGCGGCTGCATTGCATTCCGTCCTGAATTCCTGAAACGATTGCCTGGACTACAGAATTAGCTACAAGGACTCGGGTAATACTAAGCTTAGACTAGGCCCGTATTATAGTTTTAAGAAAATACACGTTGGTTTGTACCTAAGTTAAAGTGAGGTGTGAATTTAATATTACTAAATAACCTATTAAACCATTATTAAGAAGTAAAGTAAAAGTAAAGTAAAAAACACTTTATTGCACACAAAATAAGATACAAAAGAAGTAAAATAACTGGTTAAAAAATAGAACATTTGAATTGGCATACAACGGGCGACCTTATCGCTAAAAGCGATTTCTTCCAGGCAACCCACGAAGAAGAAGGCATAAAGGCACTCAAATGATGTTCTATGGCTGTACGGATATCTGATGTTTTTATAACTAAACTGTTTCATGTTTTTCAGTAACTAAGGTATAATGCGCATAGGAATCTTCGTTTCTCTTCGGCAATTCGTATATTATAGCGTCGGAAGACGATATGTTTATAAGTTGGTTAAGTGCATTTTCTTCTTGCCCAATTTTTTGAAACATATTTTTGATTCGGTTGTTTTCGTGAAAACGATAATCAGAAAAGATCTGCATTAGCATTATTAATTTGTGAGTACTGTAGTCTTATCTTAGTCCCATAAAACATCATAATATAATGTGTAGTTTTCTTCGTAACTTCACGTGGGTCTGCGGCACATGTGCTTGAAGTTTCTTACATCCATCAAAAAGTGTCAAAGAGAGCTTAAACTCCGAGTTTTGTCAGCATAAATATGTATAGGTACAGTCAGCTGCAGATGTGCTTAAAACATGTCATGCTGCACTGCATACGTATTATAGAAAATACATTTTAATGATTTTAATTTTAAGCTTGTGTTCGCAAACTTCTAATAAAATGATAAAGGTGTTTAGATGTTGTTTGTGCCACTTCCAAATACTTTTTTTTTTAATTTAAATGTTGGCTTGACAAAATAAGAGAAACCATCATTAAAATGTACTTATTGGGGCAAACGGCAACCCAGAACCAGTCCAACCGGTGAGTCATTGTTTTCACTCGCAAACAACATATTCACAACTTTTCTATAGGATGACCGACACTTTAAAATTCATGAAACTGTTAAATTTGACTAGCATGGCTAGCACTGTTGCTCGAAAACTATGTACATTTACTGCCCAAAAATATTTATACTTAAGTTGTATAAGATTTTTCCTAATTTGATAACGAAATGAGAGATATTTCGGTAATAAAAATACACAACATCTTGCTTATTTCCCTTCGGAGTAGGCAGATACAATTGATTTCTACTTGCTACGCACCTGAAATACTTCCCTTGCTTCTACAATCATATATAACCCTTATGAGACACCTCGTCAGTTTCAAGAATTCTTCACGCGGCCTTTCTGGAGCCATGGCCTCCAGAAAGGCCGCTTTCTGCATTTGCTCTTTAAATGTCTTTTGTCATCCATCCGCAACCAACGAAGCAACATAAGCATAAATCTATAATGACAGTGCCAAGCTACTAAATGTTAAGTGCCTGCACTTAAAGGGGTTATTTACGTTAGACAATTATAAAATTATTCTTCGTCTCTAACACATATTAGCCCACAGCTGGACAACTGCCTCTCAAATTTTATTGCATTTCTCACTGTCGGCTGTCAGTCTCATCCATGTCTCCTTAGAAACAGTCTCTATATCATCGGTCCATCTGGCTGCTGGTCTGTCCCTTCCCCTCTATTGGTCTCCATTCTAGGACGGTCAAGAGTAACAACACCTCATAGACAATTTTCAGAATTACACCTTCACTTAGGAGAATCAGGCACCTGGCTGTGGTGTCACCGTGTCTCGCTTGCCATATAGTCGTCACGTCAGTCGTTACCCGCGCGCCTTCGCGAGCGCCCGCTCAGTGACGCTTTTACTCAGTTACTCTATAAGGAGATCGTGTTTTGTAAAAACTTCAAATTAACCTTTGAATGGGATTTTTGAATTCAGAACGCGTTGCCTGCCAGTTTTGATTTTGTGCTGAAAGGTTTGTTCTTCTTATTATTTGAAAAAGCGACAAAATTTTACGACTGATTTAATGTTTATATTTACACCTTCGAAGTTTGTTTGAAACTTTAACTGCATATTGCAGTTGTTTTGTATATCATCCTGTCGATCGTTGTAAGAAAGGTTTATTGATATCCTTAATAAATAAACGCATATAATGTGTTCGACGAAATAACTCTGCAGGTCTTTTAATTGTTACCGGCAATACATTCACATATGCAAATAAAAGTGGGTAATATTGACGTAGTGAAATGTGGTTTTGAAAGCAGACACATGCGGGCTATCAACGCGTGTTTGCAGGTAAATACTAACTACTGAATTTAAACATGTAAGTAGTTCAGTATTGCTGTTTGTAGAAAATTTAAACCCAATTTGAGAGCAAAAAAATTTATGTGATTAATCATTAAAATTAATGTTGTTTTGAACTAAATATAAACAAAAGATAATTATAAAGGGTATTAACTGGCTATTGTATTATTGTTAAGATAAGATATACTAAAAATAAAAGCAAAACAAAGTCTGCAAAGCGTAAAACAAGAGATAAAATAGGTAGAAATAAATAACCTGCTTAATCATAAAAAAGTCTTAATTTTTTATAATTAAATCTTTCCTTTATAGATATGAATTTTATTTTTTCCTGGCTTTACGTAACGAACAAAGCCTTATCTTTTATGTTATGTAACAGCTATAATAATACTATTTGTAGTGAAATTGCGATAACAATGTCAAATATACTTGCACGAATGGTAAATGCTTAATTAAATAGTGTATCAAATTTTTTTTTATAATAAATAATTATTTATGTAGTTTATATTTAGTATTTTTTGTAAATAATTATGTTTATGTAGTTCATAACGTTATGGTTAAAAATAATTCATTTTTTTTTAAATATTATTTTACTTTTTTTATTTTATTTTTTTTATTTACTGAACCAACCCACCGTACTTTTTCTGTTGTCTATTTTATCTTAACAATGGGTTGCCTGGAAGAAATCGCTTTAAGCGATAAGGCCGCCCATTGCAATCAATGTTTTAATTTAAGAATATTGTAATATTTTAAGTTCATTGATTGTAATAAAGAGTCTATCTATCTATCTAAATAGATAATCAGTAATGTAATCTAGAAACTAATTCAAGTAGGTATTTTCTATTGATTACTTATAAAATGTTCAAACACTATACTATCGTACTATATTAATCGTGCTTTAAAAATAGATGATGTCACTCTCCCATCATCCGCATCGATAAAAAAGTGATAAAAACAAGGCGGTCGTCTGAAGTACGGGTGATCTGTCATTTGTTTAAGTGTGCGTTAATCATTGTCAGATGTAGGTACATGAAATGGAAATAGAATTGTGTCTTTATTATTTACAAATTATAGGAATCCATCTTTATAATACTTTAATTAGATAATAATTTATCGCTTACTATAAACGGCAAATTTTATCTAATAGAAGTTTCCATACTTGTAAATAACTCTTTGCGCAAGGTCCCACTCAAAATTTTTGGTAATATTGGCTTTCTATCACTAGAAATTACCGAAGATTCAGATTTGTATGTAGGTATATAATATTAGCAGCATTTAGATTGTTGAACTATATATTATACCTAATTATTTTCTATGCCGAATTTATGAGCGATTTCGATATGATTGATTTTCAAAAAAGAGAATATGATGAACCTTTATGGTAATCTAAATAACTATACAAAATGCTCTTGGTTTTTGTTTACTAGCTATTTAAAATTTGGCCAAACTGAACATTGTATCCTGCCAACCGTGAAGTTAAATGTCATCGCCAAGTTACCATGATTCCTAATTCTTGGCGCTAATTGACAAATTAAATCATTTGAATTGGCACTCGTGGCTTTGGGAGTATTCCCAAATGCAAAAGAATCATCATTTCAGTTAGTAGAAATTGTTTGCATATAATATCGTGATCTTGATGTATGTTTATTCTTTTTTTAGGCAGACTAAACAATATCATTTTGAAGTTATGAATATCTATAATATAATACAGCTTATAGTTCCGCGTGACTTTTATCAAATAGTGCTGATTTTTGTAACACAATATTACAATGTAGTAAAAAAATACTATTTCGAAACATTAATCATCATGTCAGTTATTAATTTAAATAGATATCAATTATTAACTAAGCAATTATAATTTAGAAGACTCATCATAATTTATTGACGTTATATGCTGTATGGTATCTTTCATCTCAGCATGGATCATTATAATTATCGCACATGCAGCAACCTTCAGTTGAAGACGTGGGCCGATGAACCTGTCTACGAACTTAGTTCGTTTCACATCCGAAGTTAGTACGAAAGTTCGTACTGTTGTTTAGACTGTTTATGACATAAATCTCCTGATAGAATGCTTAGTAATCAATAGTATTTTTATTAAATTTGAAAGGGTATCGAGAAAATTTCCGAGCATGGTCAAGAATCATGGATAAGGTTTCATTAAAATTGTTGTCCGGAAATGACGAGACGTCATCAATGATATTTTTGCGGAACCATGCTTTGAATTTTGCTCATTTTTTTGCCTAAGTTTAGTGACCTGATTTGTTGACGTGGCCTGTATATTCAACTAGAGGCTGCCCCGCGGTTTCACCCGGGGCATGCTCCCCTATATTCCCCAAGGAACCCACGTGAAAATTTTCAGCCCGCTACTCCCAGTAGTTTCAGCTCTGCGTTGTCTGTCAGTCAGTAAGTAACGGAAGAGTTTTAGAAATATTGATTATAAGATAACTATTCACTATTGAGTCAAGGAATAGGAATATTTTCTTGTAATTTATGAGTGCCAAGTTGTGAAATATGTTAAATATTTTATGTTTAGTTGTTATAATCCCTGTTTTATATTTTTCTCGATCATATAGTCTGTTATTATTTTCTCCAAGTTATTTAAAGCATGAATGATGGATTTTAATTGGATTTCCACCACATCGTGGACATCGATCCAATTTTAGCCTAACACAGCTTGGTCGTTGTTTTGTCAACCTATTTCGGTGTTTGCTTTTCCGTTGCTAATAATGAGTTTCTCAGCCGTTTAGGTTGTTTGATGTGTCTTGCTTTAATTAATAATGTTTATTTAAACTAGCTGTGCCCGCCACTTCGTCCGCGTAAAATTGTGTTTTTTTCATATTTTCTGACTGTTCAAACGTTTCCTGGACTAAATGCTGTAATTCGTCAAAAAAATCGAAACCAAACCGGCTAAATTACAACAGCTAAATCGGCCCAGCCGTTCTCGAGTTTTCGCGAGAAACACTATTTATTTTTTATTCATATAGATCAAATGTTACATAACAAACATTGCAAGATCTATTGATACTGTACAGTTTTTCGAAAAGCTCGTTTTTGCAATGCATAATATAATCTGTTCTTGTTTATAAAACCTAGTTTGTGCTAGATTTTTTTTAAACTCAATGTCACAGAAGGGTCTGGGAGTTGAGATAAAAAGGCGATACGTAGATGTCCCACATTGATAAGGCTGATTAGAGATACGAGCCGATAGTCCCGTGTATGGCACCTGTCACCTTCGCGCCAAACATTTGTAAGATATGTTATACATTCAATTTTTGATGCCAAATTGAATTCCACATATAATTGATCAAAAAGTGCGATGCTAGAGCGATCCGTATTAGCTTGGGCTAAAATGTTTTCGGCTGTATGTTCTTCTCTATAAATCAGCACAATAATTATTAAAGAGTCAATAGCCACACGAAATAAAATTAGCCCGTATTGAATAGTGTCTAGTTTTTTTTTCCGCGCGATTCATTTTGTCCTCTAGTAGTTTACGGGGTAAATTCAGTTTGCCCTAAATATTGTGGGGGCAACGACCCTGCCCACGTTGCTGTCTGTAATAAAATCGTGAGATAAAGTGGTTTTTCCGCGTTTATAAATTATTTTGTTATTGAATGGAGCCAATTCCTCGTTTGTTTCTTCCCTTTTTTAAATTCTAGTCAAACAAGAGACCCCTTATAGTAGTCTGTACAGCCGTCAGTGTATCGTTTGCCGCATTTTTTCTCAAGAACTAATTAGATTACTGGAATGAAGATCGCATTATTTTCGTTATGCAAACAATTTCATGTTTTGTTTGCATTTTTCGTCAATTTAAATAATATTAAAGTGCTTTCTTTTAATACTTAAGTAAATGTAAACAGTTGCTGAACGATAAATACAAATAGGGTCACAAAATACCAAGCCCAAGGTGGAACAAGTAACGCAATATAACTTAGACCTATTTCTATTTTGGTTAAGATCAATACGAGACGCGGAGCACGTCTCGGCGAACCGACTACATACTTTATTAATAAATTAACTTGACTTACTGGCACACATCAAGTTAGGATATCTAGCTCAAATTGATTCAGATATTAGATACTTACCCTGTTATTCATAAAAAGTTAAAGAGCAGTTTAAAGAGCAGTTATTTGAAGTATGGCAATTTAGACTGGATGTCACGTATTTACCATACAACAAACCAGAGAAGTAGACCTCCAGTAAGGGTTCTTCAAATCTACTGTATCTTTACGAATAAGACGGTTAAACTTTTTGATTACCTTCTCTTCTCGCGAGGGCGCGGGCGATGCGGGAGCGGAATCTTTACCAAAAAAGGTATCAATACCAATTAGATTAAATACTCTAATTGACTTTCAATAAAGGCCCATTTACACAGATAGAGTTTCAGATATCGTATTAGAGTTTAGATGATGATTTTTTTTTCTTCCATTCGAGAATTTTATGTTCGAGTCGAGAAACTCCCTCCGTTTAAATGGGCCTTAAGCGATATCTTGTATCCTATATTAAATAAATAATTTTTGATTTTTGACTTTGATTCAGTAATGATATATGAAAGAACAATATTATGAAGGCATGGACGATCGCTATAAAGATTTTCTCAACGGAGGACGCGGCTGCCGGTTCTTCGGGTCACGCTGCTGCCTTTTACGAGACCCATGGGAGGAGTTGGGTGCTGGTGGTATTCTATGCCGCCACACGTAGCATTGTTTTTATTATCGGTACATTGTCGCATTTAAATACAACTTGTCATTTAATTTGATGTGGTTTGTGAACTACATGTATCAATGGTAATTGCATGTAGTTTTGTGATAAATAATTTATTTTCAGAGGGACTTAACCGGATAATTTGTTTTAGCCAACTTTTTTCGTAATAAACAGTAACTATAGGTATTGTATAGTTTAAAAAACAAGCGTGTAATTGTTTTGTTATGTCCAGTCCACGTGCTATCTGAACTGAAACTATCGATACATCAGACTCGCTGCCAGTATCAGCTTATAAGCTCAGCACGTGTTCGTGGCTTATCAAGATCGTTCGTTACTTGCATGTATTCATTCGCTTTCCTGCCCTTCACCTCGATGCATTACAATATTTATGTAAACGCCCTACTTTGAGGAGCTGTTTTCAAAACTGAAATCACTTCTAAAAATCGTTTACTTTACTTGTTATTTCTCGACCTCAAAGCTCCATTTATTAGGAAACCTAACAAAGTGATTGGTACAAATTATTGATATTACTTCAAAGTCGAAGTCGGCTCGTGTTCGGTAGGACTGGGAGCCCTTCCAAGGGCAGAAACCTGTGGCGTTGTGGCGCACGTGACGCGGTCAATGTTACAATTTCTAGGCTAGGTAATATTCTTATAATAAGGGCTATATACAATAAACCCAAGTATTTGTTTTTGTTGTATTTTAAGAAAATAATAAAAGTTTCTTTGTTTTGTATCTTGTATTAACATTTCAGTCAGATCAGTGTAGTTTTATCGTGATTATGTAACAAACACTAAGTAAAATTTTGTTAATTTTAAGAAAAGGTAAATATTTGCGAACAAACTTACTTTTTTTAACCGACGAAAAAAGAAAAGGGAGGAGGTTCTCAATTCGTCGCGTATATTTATTATGTATGATCACGCATAACTTTTTACTGTGTGGACCGATTTTGATTATTATTTTTTTAATAGACAGGGTATATCTTGAAGTTGGTCCCATAATAATTTGGAAATAAAATCCAACCCCCAAGGGTGGAAAAATAGGGGTGACCTTATTGTTCACTCACAGATTTGTATTGCCGTGTTGTGATTTACATGAAAACTGCTAGTTTAAATATCTTATGTTATCCTCTCCTTGCTTCAACAACTCTAACATAAACAAACATAATTTTATAACAAAAACCTCATATTAAATCCGTGGAGAGTTTACTGTTTTGAGAGTACAGTTTGAATTCAGTTATAGTGAAAATGTTTCAACTAACCCCTGTCAGACTTATGATCTGGCTGATTGTAATCCTACAAAGGATCACGTGTAAAGTGGATATAAAATCGCACAGGCGCACAGTGATCCTGTATCCCTAAAACAATTACTCACCTCACAAAAACGTGGTGAAAGGAAGGAAAGGTTATCGGCCCAGGAGACGGCGGCCCGCGCGTCATTGGACCCATTCGTCTGCTTTCAGGGACTGGCCTCAGTTGATACTGGCTGGTTTTGATTTCGAAATATGAATAAGTTAAAAAGATGAGAAAGATTTTGAAAAGAAATAATACCTACGACAAGATACTGTTTGATTTGAATTATTTGGAATAAAAAAAAAAAATTGGGACGCTCGGCTGATGTCTGTTTTTGTCCCGAAATACTCTTAAATCCTTATTTTGAGCTTAACTTTTATCAATAGGTAGGATAATAACCTTTTATGCTGTTATTTTTTTTTTTAATTATGCTTAGAACATTTCAATATGGCGGGCTAAGAATAAATGATTGGTATGTGACATAAAATCAATATATATAAAACTCTTCCGTGACTGACTGACTGACTGACTGACTGACTGACTGACTGACTGACTGACTGACTGACTGACTGACTGACTGACTGACTGACTGACTGACTGACTGACTGACTGACTGACTGACTGACTGACAGACAACGCAGAGCCGAAACTAGTGGGCGTAGCGGGCTGAAATTTTGCATGTAGGTTCCTTAGGGAGTGTAGGTGACCACTAAGAAGGGATTTCCCGAAATTCCCATGGGAACGGGAGAAAACGGGAATTTTGTGTTAATGAAAAATCTGCGCGGGAAAAACCGCGGGGCAGCCTCTAGTTACGATATAAAAAGTATTGCTTCGCATCGACCAGCGACTGAACTACATAAAACATTGTTTTACGATTTATCCGCCGGCTCATATGAGTTTCCTGTTTATGTGATTTCGGCTTATTATTTTACTTGTTATTGTGTGTATGTATAGGTTTTCCATGGTGTTAAACCAATATATGAATCTTAATATTTATTGCTTTTTGTATTGAACGATTTGAAATGAAGAAAAATAGGTCATTCATTTAGCAATGTCGATGATATAATAAAAATGCCTTGAACATAAAAAAACAAATAGTACTACAGCAGCCAACACTGTTTTGCAAGTACGTTATTCGTAACCTACCCCACATACCACCCCATCACCTAAATGCGTACAGAACGTGTTCAAAAAATTATAATAAAATATGTAGGTTTATGTGCTGGCTAGCTATTGTACCCTATATTAAAATAAACAAATCTTGAATTGTGTGTAATCTTAACTAATTAAATTTCGTTACGCATAATATGTAACCGACTTTAATAAAATGATTACTAGTATTACTACACACTAATACTACGGCCTGAAAAGTACTATTCGACCCAGATGAATTGATAAAAACAATCGTTACTCGGTAAAGATTATGAATAATAAATAATCTTTATTCGTTATTCAAAGACGGTAATGGATTTTTATAACGTTTCTTGGACGAAGGCCAGAATTATGTTTTTAATAAAATACGCCACTTTTCTAAAATAATATTTTTACAATTTATTTGTAAAGAAGATTTTTAAATGATCAAACGAACTTACCTGAAGTGAAGTTCGATCTTGATTATCTTGGCTTCGTCGAGGAGATTTGTTCTTTACCATGTAGTTTGCCCAGCAAACGCTTCAACCTACTCGCACACAGTGTTTAGAGTCAAAATTAGGGTAGAAATGAAATTTCCGCTCCCCCGCGCAGGCTTCCCCTACCATCGCTGCTTGCTAACCGACGTCCAAATCGCCTCATTCAGTTCAGAGCCTCAAGTAACAACATTGATTTTTAGGGATGATTCGGGTGTGGGAGGGATCCTAAATCTCCTCGACGAAGCCAAGATAATCAAGATCGAACTTCACTTCAGGTAAGTTCGTTTGATCATTTAATTATCTTGGCTTCGTCTCTGAGATTTGTTCTTTACCATGTAGATGTTCAGAGACTATCAATGTTGTTAATTAATATAAAGAAACCATACCCTTTTAATTATAATACAATTTTTTATCTGTGAAAATATGAAAGCTTTATTGTATCATCCTCAGGTATCATCGATTATAACAAAAAATATATTAACTTCTTAAAACAAAATTAACAGTTCTTAAACAATTAACAAACTTATAACTTATTATTATTAATCAAACACAGCATTCGCAAAATTAGAATGAACTAGGGGCCTATTATAGAAATTAAAAAACACAGCCGAGCTATTTGACCAACCAGCTGCTTGTCTGATGACATCAATACTGGCCCCTCTGCGGCTGGCGGCAGAGGTTGCCGCATGGCGGGTGCTGTGCGCACTAAAGGTATTGGTGTCTATTCCACACTCATTTAAAGTCTCTTTTATCCAGCGAGATATGCTTTGCGATGTTGCTGGATGATGAGGACGTTTAAACGTCAGAATCAACTTAGTCTCAGATGGAGACCTTAAATCAGCAGTTCTACTTAAATAATCTTTAAGAGTTTGTGCCGGACAAATAGATAAACGCTGTCTAAAGAAAGGGAGATCTAAAACGGGTTGCCGTTTTCCAACAGCTGATGTTTTGATCAAATCAGTAATGGTAATTATAATTCTGTCGGAACCCATATTTATATTAGAAATTTTTATTAAACTTAGGGTTTGTACTCTTTGCCCCGTAGCAAGAGCTAAGAGCATGACACATTTTTTAGTTAGTTCATCTAAGTTCAATGACACATTCGGATATTTATCTGAAAGTTTTTCTAAGACTACGTTAGGGTCCCAGGTTACAGAATATTTTGGAAAGCTAGGCTTTAATCTAAAAATGCCCTTAAAAAATCTTTTTACTAAATCGTCTTGACCCACCTTATTTCTAGAAATAAGGGATAAAGCCGACCTATGATTATTAAGAGTACCATAACTCGAGCCTTTTTCTAAACAAAATGATAAAAAATCCAAAATGCTATTTACGGTGATATCGAACGGGTCAAATTCCCTTTCCCGACAATATTCCCACCACAGTTTAAAGCTAGATGTGTACTGCGAAATGGTATTAGCCGATAAGGACGAAATCATTACATGGAGTGCCGATTGCGGGACTTGTCTTCTGGAGAAGGCTTCCCTGATAAAACGCTCGCTGCCAGGGAAAGCTGGCGATGTAGCGGGTGTTCTTGTCTGAAATTTGAAGACAATAAAGTCTTACTAGGAGGAAATATTACTATTTTACTAATTGACATAGACTTAAAAATTGGAAACCATGGTTGGGAAGGCCAATTTGGGACAATAACGATACCCGTAGCCTGGTCAGTTTTAATTTTTTGTAAAACCTTAAGGACCAGAGCGAATGGAGGGAAAGCATAGAAAAATACATTATTCCATTTTACTGTAAAAGCATCGATATTAACGGCAAAAGGGTCACGTTTCCATGAGATATATTTATGACATTTCGCGTTACTTCTTGAAGCAAAAAGGTCAATTTCCGGACTTCCAAACAAATTTTCAATTTTTTGAAAACAAGAAGAATTTAGCCCCCACTCTATATCGATATTTCTGGATTCGTAATCAGCCTCAGTATTCTGTATTGACTTTACATAGGATGCAAAAATAAATATATTTCTTTTTTCGCACCAATCCCAAATTTTTCGTGCTATATGGTTCAGGTGTGGAAACTGGACCCCGCCCATACGATTAACATACGCGATGGCAGTTGTATTGTCTACTCGCAAGAGGATTTCACAGTTGCTACAATCATTCGCAAAGGAAATAAGGCCAAAATATACGGCTTTTAATTCCAAATAATTTATGTGTTGCTTGCACTCTTCTTCAGTCCAAGCTCCACCGATTTGTTCACCATTACATGCTGAGCCCCAGCCTTTTAATGAAGCATCAGTGTATATCTCTAAAAGGAAACTATTTGTCTTAATCGTATTGTAAGAACAAATAATATTTGAACGCCACCAAAGCAAGTCAACCCGAATATTACTTGGAATCCGCATAATGCAATCATAATTATTATTATTATTTAGTAATGCAATGTATTTTGCTCGTTCTAAAGTTTTTGTATGGGCCCATCCATAAGCCACACCTGGACACGCAGCTGTTAAACTACCTAGGAATTTCGCAAAACTTCTAATGGTCAAACAATCCGACTTTAACATTAATTCAGTTCGACTTAAAATATCATTCTTTTTCTTTTCAGGTAGCTCAATCGTCATTTTTTCGGAATTAAGAACAAAGCCCAGAAATTGACATGACTTACTTGGAACTAAGTTGCTCTTTTTGTAATTAATTTGGAACCCCAAACTTGTAAGCAGTGATATAGTGATGTTGATATTGCTAATGCAATCATCATAACTTTGCGCTATGCACAATTGGTCATCTAGGTATTGAACTGATACTATACCACGACATCTAAGATAGGCGACTACCGGTTTAAGCAACTTGGTGAATATGTAAGGCGCCGAACATAAACCGAACGGCAGCGCTAAAAATTCGTACAAATTATCTCTAAAATAAAATCTTAAATATTTGGTATGAGACTCGTGAATAGGTACAAAGAAAAATGCCTCTTTGAGGTCGATATTAACCATAAAGCAATTTTTAGTCAAGAGTCTAGTCGCGGTTCTTACATCTTCCATTTTAAAATGGTCACACCTTACAAACTTATTAAGATTTTTAAGGTTCAAAATTAACCGCTTACTACCGTCACTCTTTGGTATAAGAAAAATATTCGAAACAAATTGCCCATAAGTTTGTTTACATTGCCTTATAGCTCTTATTTTAATCAACCTTGTTATTTCATTTCCTAGGTACGTCATATCAGTTTCCGAAAGCGACAGTCGCGGCTTGAAACGCGGATCTTGCTTGGGTATATTAATAAATGGAATTTTATATCCCTCGACAATATTTAAAATTTTCTTATCATTTGTTATGGACTGCCACGATTGAGTGTAATTTTTCAAACAACCCGCAATTACCTGTTTATTTTTTACTGCCGGTTCTGTGGGTAGTTCGCGACTTGATGTCGACGCTGCGGGGCCGGCGGCGGCGGTGGTGGCTGCCGGGCTCGCTGCGGCGGCGGCGGCGGCGGCGGCGGCGGCGGCTGGCGGCGCGAGGTGCCGGCCGGGTGGTACGCCGAGCGCTGCCCGCCGCGGCTCGTGTTCGCTCGGGAGAATCGATGCGGCCGCGCTGCTGGCGCGCGGGATGTCGATGGTTGCGACGGGCCTCTCCAGTTTAAATTATTGGAACTAGAGGCAGAGGTCGATTGAATGATTTGACCTGTTCTTCTTATACCCTGAGAGAGTTTGATAAACTCAGCTAGTTTTTCGCCGAACAAAAAATTGTCACGTTTTCTGTCTTTAAATGGTTCAACAAAACCTTTGTCGAGCATTGGTATAAGTAGAGATCGTCGTGTTTCGGTTTCCGCAAAATGCGAATCTGCTATAAGTTTAGTAGCGTCACTTAAAAGGCGCAGATGATCGGCAGTATTGGTAGACTTGGTCAACATGTTTGTCATAACTGTGCCCAGGATACTCAGCGCACAACCAAGTTGGGCTTGTTTTTTAAAAACTCTAGCATCACGGTTCTTTGCTGATTCAATTAGTAAAGTACAGACCTCTGGATTAAGATGCGGAGCCTTAATCGACGGGCAGTTTTTTGGGGGTAGAACTGTTTTTGTAATTTCGTCTCTTACCTCCTTTTTCAGTCCATTTTTTAAAATAGGCTCCCATCTTTTAGCTAGATCACCATTAATATCCTCGCCCCACTCAGGCGTATCTGCGATAAAAACACCGAGGGCTTCTAGAAGTTCCGGGTCGACAACCGTCTCCGGCGCAGAGGGAGCTACGTCCCCGTCTGTCGGTACAGTACCACTCGTACTTGGTACCGGGTTACCTGCCGTCGTCGTTGACGAGCCGGGAGCGAGCGTGGGTAGCGGCGATTGAGGAGCTGCGATGGTCTCGGTTGCGCCAGGCTCCGCGGGCTCAGCGGGTTCGGCGAGCCCCGGGGGCTCCTCAGCGAGCTCTACGATCTCAATTTCCATTTCCGGGTCGGGTAACTCCGTTGGAGATTGCACAATGGCTGGATTTCCATCTTAGGAAAAACAGAATTAATTGGTTAATATCACGTATTAACTCGAAGTTTAATTGCTACTGGTAAATATCACGTATTTACTCGGAGCATTAAATTTGTTAATATTAAAAGATAAAAAATATCTCATAATAAATATTGCAAGTGAAAATCAATCACTAAGCTAACCTTGTAAATAGTCCTCGTCATCAGAGCTCGTACTAGGATGACGCCGACGTTGTCTTCTTGATAACTTTTCTTCGTACTTCTTCATTTTTCGTACCCAACGGTCTTCCTTTGACTCACTAGCCTTTCTTTTAGGCATACTTTGACAAAAAAATATTTTGTTTTTTAAATTATTTTCCACTATGTGCGTGTTGCGCGCGCGCACGGACAAGAATGAGGCGATTTGGACGTCGGTTAGCAAGCAGCGATGGTAGGGGAAGCCTGCGCGGGGGAGCGGAAATTTCATTTCTACCCTAATTTTGACTCTAAACACTGTGTGCGAGTAGGTTGAAGCGTTTGCTGGGCAAACTACATGGTAAAGAACAAATCTCAGAGACGAAGCCAAGATAATTTTAAACTTATACAGCCACACTACTGCTTCTAATATCATAATTTTAAGACAAGTGATTTTTGCTTGGCTGTAATAAATTCTAATTATTCTTAGAATTAACAAAGTTAAAAACTTACGAAACGAGAGCTATAACTGAGAGAATCTTACAAAATGCAACGGATAAAGAATTCCCTTTTTTTATTCAAAAATAAGTACATACTTTTATTTTGTCTCAGTCCGTACATTTTCTAGATGGAATCGAGTACTTTACCCGCAACTCGTCAAACAATTCTGTCTTGTTCGCTATTTGAAATTTTGAACGTGGAAAACTTTTATCACGTTTACTGGTTCACCCCGCGGCTAGACGAAGACGCGACTTGTACCGTACATACTCGTATTACTGCTGATTTTTAAATATAATATAATATAATATTACTGGCTGGAATTATGTTCGCTACAGAAACGGAATACCGATTTGAAAATATTACAAAATTTAATATTTATCTGTAATAACTGAATCACATTTTCATTATGAACGGCAAAAATCGCTTAGTGTAAACGTTTTTTTTTATTTCTTACAGAATTTGGTATTTAGAATCCCTTGAAATCAAAATTTTAATTAGTCAACTCTCATAAATCACACTTTCACACATAACTTAACGCAAAGAACTAACTTATTCAGAACATTTGTGTCTCCTTGGTTACTTATTTTATTCAAGTTTTGTCTGAATTCAAATTTTACTACTTACCTCAATTCTCTTACATTATTGAATGAAATTAATTCAGTACTTTACCTTTTTTAAATTAAATTATTTTAAGATTAGTAACTAAATTCGATCGACTCGTAATATAGCATTGTTATTGATTTTATTTACGAGACAGATTGATCGATTTAAGTTACGAGGCTTGACCCCCAGGGACGACTAAGCAACGAAACCTGTTATCATACACTAAGGATTTCCAGACAAAACTGTCTTGAAGACACAATAGTTGTCTCAGACGGTCGGACACGCAGATGTTATTACTAGAAAGCTTTGTTTGCTTTCCGGCTTCCGTGTCGTCCCATGTTTGTGTGTTCCAGATTTAATATTTGGAGCATATTATTTTCTTCAGCTTCGGTCTGCGGTGGCACAATAGGATGTATGAATTATTTTTGCCTCAATATTTATTGTTACATTTTGAGAACGTACGTTCTCAAAATGTAACAGTACAATTTGTTTGCATGAAGTGTAATTCTTTTCTATCCTATTTTACAATGTAGTTGACTCGTGTCACTACTACGACAAAATGTTAATATTTTGTAGATTCTTTGACTGTCAGTCGGTTAAGTAAATATTAACGACTCAATTACGGTATAGAAATTTGTACAACTATAGGACCGATAAATAAAACACATTTTTTTTTTTTTTTTTTTTTAGGCGGGGAAACTCCTAACGAGTACCCTGCGACCCCGGGGGGAGTCGCAGGGTTATGTGGGGTTCGCACCCACTAAAACCCCGCCGGTGTCCATCTCGGCTGTTGGCAAAGGGGTCACGGGTGATCTTTCGATCGTTATGTTCAACTCCGCGACCCCCTTCAGCATTGGCTGTTAAGCCTCTTCACGGGGGGACAAGTGGTGGTAGTCCCCCCTGAGCGCGGATGGCTCTTTCTACGCTCGACGGCGGAATCGGGACACCGCGTTCCACCGTCCTTCTCGGGGCCGTTATATGACTACACGAGGCCCCCGCCTCATGCACCCAACGACCCCGGGGTCCCCTCTTAGTCGCCTCTTACGACAGGCAGGGGATACCTCAGTCCTATTCTTCGGCCCGGTACTGCAGGGCGTACACAATTTTACCCTGAAATTCTCAAACTCATAAAGACCTAAGTCACCCAACTGTGATACTAATACTAGAGCCAATCTTGCAATTTCAAAAAATCGTGGTCGGGCGCCCTCTTAAGTTAATGGGTATAACGGTTAGTATTTTTACTTTCCTCGTCACGTAGCAACAGATATATTTAAGAATCATTTATCGTTGTCCTAGCGGAAGGACTATGTAGGTATTTAAAAATATTTGTATCTATAATAACAAATTAATATTCTCTCTAGACTCTAGACTAGAGATAGACCTATCGGCATCAGAGGGAAACGGTGCCGGAAGTTTTCCCGTGAACCTTTCCACGCTCGGGAATGCCTGGGCTCTTCCGGAAATCGAATAGGATAAAACCGACTTTTGCATTTTTATGTAGGTACTAAAATTTATTTTCTTTGTATAAATTATCTTACTTTTGTTTTGTATTCGGGTTAAATACAGGTTTTGTACAGAGAAATAACTGACATTAAATCTGTTTCTAAAATGTTACAGAATACATTCAAACCAAGAGTTTAATTTTGTAACCTATTTATCCAGGCAAGTATTCCGGCCTTGTGGAGACCAAAATGTGGAGCAAAATGCTTGTAGTTAAATTATTACGTTTGTAACGTGAAATGTGCCTTACAATTAATGCGCGAGTGTTTATAGTTCAAGTGAACTGTGGAATGGTTTCACTCACCTTGCCTTCCTTATTAAAAGGAAGAGCTGCCCTTTAGGTGGTTTACTAATAGTTTAGTTTGAAATGAAACTTAATAAGTACTAGAAATATAGGTAGTATTTGATCGGAAATAGTAGGTTGGAATAACTAACTAACTTCGTAACTGAAATTACTGTTTGGCCGTAACTAACATACAAAAAAAACGCTTTTGAAAAATTTAGCGAAGTTCCCATGCTACTTAAATTGCTATAGAAACATTTGATTAGACGGTAAATTCCTAAGCATCAATACACAAGGGCCGTATCCAATCTATTTTCCCGAGTGAGAAGCGACGTCGGCATCCTATATTCTTGAACTGCACCGCACGAGGTGAAGGCTTCACTGCACCACGTGACTGCCTGCCACCGCTTGTAGGTAGACTAGGTGTAGCGTGTCTGAGTCTAAACAATTATTTTTTAATTACCTAACACTTGTAGTTTTTAATTATGATATGAATGTACATATTAATATGATGTATATGTATAGGCATGTAGGTAGGGTCCAATATGTTACAGTATTACCAATATAAGGGGTTGGTAAGAAATTCATTACAGAAAAAAAATGAAATCTTCGTTTTTCTCAGGTTTCTTCCTATCTGGGTGGTACGTAAAGTTTCCGGTCTATGTTGGCGCTTCTTAAAATAATCAAATATTATTTTGTTTATTTGAGTTTATTCTTAGATAAGCATCATGATACAACAATAATAAAAATGAAATATATCTCGAATATAATATTTAATAAGTATCACTTTAGGAAAACTGGTTTCCAATTTAATTTTTATGAATAATGAAAAAGATACTTTTCCTGAAAATATCGTAGGCGTTAATGACCCAGATGGCTTTATTTCAGTAAAGGTCAAAGTTTACTTGCCCTTGTCTTTTACCCTAGCGAGACTCATGAACATTTAATGTTAGAAGCATATTCAAAACTTAACCTTTAGCAAATTGATTGTTAAAACGGTGCCTGTACCTTTAATGTACCGTAGGTGTTGAAGTTATAAGAATCATGATTGACATATCATTGAACCTTACTAATGTTTTGCATCTTACTTTATTGTTCACTATGCATTTACAACTGATGTTATTATAATAAGACACTTCCGACATGGGTTCGTCATATCGCTCAGATCAGTCGGTGATGCACAAGCATCAGTCGTTGAACCTGCGTTGAACAATAACTGTGGGTCAACAGCTTCCCTTTCCGTTCCATTCGTGAGCCACGCGTGTCCAATCTAGGAAATTGTATCGTTCAGATTTTACGAGCCGATTAGTTAATTACGTACTCTGTGTTTAACGTGCTATTTCTTTTTGTTACAGGAAACGTTGCAAAGACAAAAACGAAGAGCCCCGTCGATTCACCGCGCCCCAAGATAGAGTGCTCACTGCCTTCTTCTAGAATATCTCCTAAAAACATATTCAGTTCTCCAATCAAGTCTTCTCATACGAAACAGTCACCTCCAACTTCATCGTCAAAGCCCAAAGAGCGACGACGAAGTTCCGACGGTGGCGCGAAACCAAGCTGCATTCCGCTATCGAAGAGATCTACTGAAAGAAGCGCTCGCAATTCTTCCTCCCCCGTTAAGCCAGACTTAACGAAGGAGACGTCCCCAAAAACTGCAGATAAACCGAAACAGAGGACTCCAACTGAGAGAAGTAGCCACAGAAGCCCCGACAAACCTAGGAGCGATACTGAGACCAATAGAAGATATCGAGCTCAAAAAGATAGTCAAAAAGTTAGCGAAAAATATCATAATTCAAAGAAAAGACTGACTAGCTTAGAAAATAATTCTTCAAAAGACGCTAACGATAGCAAGAAGAACTCGCCTAAAAGTTTACAGAATGACAGTTTAAAAACTGAGTCTAAACAAGAAAGTGATATTTTAGTCGATGCTAAAAATAATAAAACAATGTCTACGCTTCACGGCGTCAGGCCGCACGCGGGCGGTTCGCGGCTGTCTCTAGAAATGGACAGCCTCGCGACGCTCACGAAGCAGACGCTAGATAGGGTAAACAAATTGTCGAATAACTTAGCTAGTAATAAATTGAAATTGGACACATCTGATACAAGGTTCGACGCCTTGTTCGCATCGACCGAGAGTGATCACAATCAGAGCGAGAAGCCGTTCCAGACCAGAGGGGTCACAGACCAGTTGCGAGACATCGACACTGCTGCACAGCGACTTATCGACTTTGAGAAACAAAGTGCAATTTTCTCTGATCTCAATGATACGTCTAGTCAAAACCGCCGCCTTGATTCCGCGTCGGGGTCCTGTCAGACGCCAGTGTCCATATTGAAAAGGAAATCCCTGAACGAGGACAGCACAGCAGCAAACGCTCAGAATAATGCTATCGCTTCTCCTCCAGTTACATTTTCGCCCAACGTTATGGAGCCGCGAAATGCTCGGTCGGACAGGCAACGACAGGGCATACTAAAGAAACGTCGAAGCTTAGATGAGTCGCAGGTTGCGAGAAGGAGGTCTTGCAGTCCGGTAGAAGTATCATTTGCCGATGATGGTTCGCCGGATACTAACAAATCTATACTGAAAAACCGAAGATCTTCACTAGAAGATATTCTCCGAAACAGATCGCCAGACGGCCAAATCCATGGAATCCTGAAAAGGAAAATGAGTAGAGAGGAGGAAAACGTTGTCGAAGATATTTCTAATGGTTCACCGGAGCCTCACGGCATTTTGAAACGCAAATCCAACTCTAGCTCGAGCAGCAGCACTACGTCGTTGCACGTCTCTATAGCACAAGCTGTGCTCTTGGCAGCCGCTGGCGGCGCCGAGATCGTAGATGACGATAAAGAGTCAGTCAGACCGATACTGAAGAAAAAAAGCTTTTCTGAAGAGCGTCCATGCCTTGACGTAGTGAACTGTGACACACCAAGACCAATTTTAAAGAAAAAGTCTATTGAACACGACGAACATGAATTTGAGTTCCCCAAAAAGCCAATACTGAAAATAAAGAAGCTTTCGAGCGAAGAAGGTCACTCAAGTTTTGACCAGAGCGAAGACGACAGAAGTTCCCGGCGACCTTCGCTTCTAAGATCCCGCACGTCCGACCATTCCGGTTCGGAATGTGAAAATACAGTAAGGCCCATCTTGAAGCAACGAGGTTCGAGCCTAACTAGGGAACGCAGCCAATCGCCTCGCCCACGGCTCTCGTTTTGCGCTGACAGCGAGTCGAATGCCGGTGTGACGGATTTCAGTAGTAATCCGAACGACACGCCGGCGGCCGGCCCGAGTCGCACCGCCCTCGACCCGGAAGATAGAGGTGCGACATCGTACCCAAGCGCCGTGCTCCGCCGCAGGAACCTCCGACCGAAATCAGACCCGCGATCGAAGACTCTAGCCGGTGACGTAAACAATGAGCTGCTGTCGATTCTCAATAATCGTCGGCTTAAAGTAGAAGAGACTTGTCAAAACGGCCACTGCAGTCCCTGGGACCGCGGGGGCTCCGATGAAGAGGGACTCCCAAAGCCCTTTCCATCCATAGCTGCTCGTATAAAGAGTATGGAACAAGCCCTAATAACAGAACAACCTTCTTCTTCTAAAGCAAGAAACCGTGACAGAGATCGCTTCAAGACGCAACCTATTACACTTGATGAGATGCGGTCTATTAATTCTAGGTGAGTTTTTTCAATCATAATTTTTCCCATACACCAAAAAGTATATCCAAAGTTGTTATTATTCCCTAAGTGCACCGAAATAACTTATTCTTCTCGAACTTAGATGTTAGTCTTTGTTATGAGCGATTTTTCTCCACGCGCGGCGGCGTCCTTAATTTATTGCTTTCCTCGGGGAGAGGTGATTGTGCTCTGCCGGCGATACGATGTTGCTCAGTGCTGGCCGCGTGCCATTATTTTGATGCTCCGTCCGTCCGACCGAGCGGTGTGGGCAGCGTGTTTTGCTTGAACGGTCCCTGTTCTTTTGTTTTTCTCATATTAAATGCCTGATTAGAGAATTTCAGTTATCGAGTTTTTATTTGAAGATCTATTTAGTTACATTTCAAAGCGCGACCTCGTGGATTGTGGCAAATATCCAAACGCGGTAATTGTTTGAATGTTTCTTAAAATAATTAAATCCATGACAGTGTAATACAGTTTTTTTTATGTATGTTATTGTGAAGCTTAATGTCTTGCAGTTGTAAAATGACATCATCTGTTAGTTCAGCTGGCTATCGGATCGTAATGTTTATTTTGAACCCGCTGCCTTCACTGCTTGCTGAAAATACACTGTATTCCAAGATAGCATTAAAGAAGCACTCTTTATTACTTTTCTCTAGCCTGTATGATAAAGAATCATTAAAAAAATTGATAAACAATCTGCCAGTTAAATAATTTCTGTTAATTCTATATGATATCTATTTTAGTTATTTTCTCCCTAAAAAAAGAACCTTTTCGATGATCTCCGTTTACATAGCAATTATGTATTCTGTAAAAGCGTAGAAAAATCAATTTAATGCGAGTTTAATACTTATCAGTTCAACAAATTTTCAGCTTAACGTACAAACTAATAGCTTGCGAATAGGATTCCAATTAGTCCTAAATTAACAGCAATTTCAATACAGTTTGACACTTGAAGAATCCTCGAGGGTTCTAAGGTCGGTCTATGAATAGGGTTTAATGAACTTGCGTTTTTATTGTGACTATAAATTATTCTTGCTTCTGTCTTAAAAAATGGCTGAACTTGTGTGTGTTTTTTTTTGTATTCTTAACAATGTCTACCCTAAAAACTTGCTCATATTTCTGCTGTAATATAGTTAGTTTTGTTACTACTTGCATAAATAATCAATCAATTCGAAAACAATTCAGTTATTGACTTAGCGATGAAAATACGAGGGAGAAAATACGCATTATTCTAATACGGGTTAAATTTGTAAAACAGACGTCCTAACAACTTAACATTAACAAAATAATTACTTCTATTCAAACATTTTCCAGATCTTCCAAATGGAAATATCATTTTCCAACTTCTGTATTTTGTAAAAGCTGACGCAGACTCTTCAAATTTAATTTTATTGGCATAGAATTCAATCCTTTCTTAAACTTGGGTCTGAAGAGATACTTTTAATAAACTAATTGTTAACACTTGGATGTTCACTTTTTAATTCTTGAGACTGTAAATTATTATATACTAGTCGACCCGGCAAACTTCGTACCGCCTAACCTATAACTATCTTGTGCACAATTACATATATGTACTTATAAACCTTCCTCTTGAATCACTCTATAAAAAACGGCATTAAAATACGTTGCATAATTTTAGAGATTTAAGCATACAATAAGGATAGACGCGGAAAGCCTCTGTTTATACTATGTATTGATAGTACTCAGCACATTATATAAAAAAACTAGTCTACCCGGCGAACTTCGTACCGCCTAACCTGTTACTATTTTGTGCATGTATTATACTTATAAACCTTCCTCTTGAATCACTTTATCTATTAAAAAAACACGAATCAATATCCGTTGCTTAGTTTTAAAGATTTAAGCATACAAAGGGACAGACGCGGGAAGCGACTTTATTTTATACTATGTATTGATATAATCTGCTGAGTACTATCAATACATAGTATAAACAGAGGCTTTCCGCGTACCTATAACAAAGTAAACCAACTTTCACATCTTTAAAACACATAAGTTACAACAATAGTTCTGAAATTAAAGAGTAACAAAACGTAGACGATGGTACAATAGCCGCGGAAAATTGTTTCAATAACTAGGACAAGTACACAATATTCACAGGCTATATAAATACACGTGTCTCCTGTCTATTATTTACTTATAAATATTTTTGTTAGGTAGGAGAAGGCACTCAAATATTAAACGAACCTATTTTCAGAATAAATCACTATCTAAGTGTCCCTTCGTGTAAATAATAACGGGGAAATCCCATTTCCATTTAACACATCGGATCTTATCAGGATTATTTATGATTGTGACGTCATTATAGTCCAAGTTAAGTAATTGACTAAAAAAAGAAGACTTCACGAACGTCTTATTTTTACAAAATGATAATAATAAATTTATTTAGCAAAACTATTAAATATGTATATAATTAAAAACGTGGCAATTTATTATTTAAATAACAAAAAGGGATTACTAAGCCAAGCTCTTTATTCTGTTCTTTATTTAAATTAGCCCGACGTTAAGTCGGTGTAATCTTTTGTAAGGTTATAAATAAAAATTTTAGGGCAATAACCATTAATGCTCATCTACTTTAATGAAAATGCTAATGCTACTTATGTAGTTCAAAACATTTTGCATTTAAAATTATTTTCTAATAGTTTAAAAGCTTTGCAGTTCAAGAGGGGCTAAGTATAGTTTAAGCACTTAAAATACATGGGTATTTTAAAACAGAAATATAGTTTTACTCCCAATTAAATTTATAACTTTTACGTAACTTTGCGAAATTTCTACTGTCATAACTTTTGCCCTTAGTTAATATTTAAGAACTATTTAATTTAGTTTGGCAATTGAATAAATGTACAAATTTTCAGCAAATAGCTTAAAATAAAACATTTTCGAATACAAAAAGCTTTAGATCCTGATTATATGGTCGGAAGCAAGTAAAATATTTTGTAACTTTTCATTATTTTTAATATCGTCCTCCAACTTGTATATGTATCACACATAGAAGATGTCTGAATTTTCTCAATTTAATATAGAAAATCTGGAATACATGGCAAGTCCTGCTTGTTATCTTTTATGATCCCACCAAGCGGCATCGAGTGTTGTTTTTGATGTCGGAAATACCCACAGCACTAGGTCAAGCACTATTCCAGGAGTCCTACTACGGAATAGATAGCTCCTAAATATAGACGCGGATGTTGGATGGACGAGAGCATAGTAGTGAGATGCCTTTGTTGGCTTTGTCTGTTTCTAATGGCTAAAATTAAACGACCTTTACAGCAATTAGATTGCAAGCGCGCTAAACTGGAGAAGAATTGAAGCGCGAGATTCCGATCTTCTTCGATTAGAAGGCTATTATCGTAATTTAAGCTACCGTAATACACAATACATAATGCCCGGCTGACTCACGGATCGAAGTCGGATCGATCGCATCGATATTGGGAGCAGACGTTTAATTTTAGATTATATTACCTTGGTGTCAAACTTTCCTAAACAGTCAGTATGGGCGACGCCAATCCGGATCACTCATGCAATAATTCATCTGGATATATGGCGGTCTGTAAAATTTTCGGCCGTCTCTCTCATTTGTATAGCCGTTTCCGATATTAGCATGTTTCTTTTCTCACTTCACAGCTTGGAGCCGGGCCAAGCGGTTTTCCAAGCGTTCGGCCCCATCAGTAGTTTTCCGAACGGTCCCGCGGAATCTGGTGCTGTGGTGGCGCTGAATCCTCTCTACGCTGGAGATCACTTCGCAGACCACAACAAGGAGCCGCACTCGATTATAGCGACCTTGCCGAACGGTCATTTGGAAGAAGACTACGGCGAGGCTAATTTTCTAGAGTACGAAAGCAGTGTTGTAAGAGGCAGAAGGCCGTCGACTTTGGATGAGATTGAAAGAGAGGTCGAGAAAGTACGGGAGGCCTTGGATGAGGAGAGCCGTGCGCTAGATGAGGACGAGCGCCAGCAGGCCGAGGCCGACACCTGGAGCCTGAACGTGTCCTGCGACAGCGGCGTCTACAACCGCGCCTCCTCAAGAGACTCGGGCCCACACTCTGGTAAGTGCCTTAAAATGTTCACAGCTTACTTAAATGCTGTCGTTAAATTATTTTTAATCATTCCGGCGTTTGCCTTATTTAGTGACGTGCACAACGCTTCGAACTAACTCAAATAAGACGATTTGCATCTGCATGCAATTATAAATTGTTGATGTTACACTGGCCGGTAAATATAGAACGTTGGTAGCAGATTTCCTATTGGGTTAGACTGTGCTGTGAAAATAAACATGGTGTAACCTTGCGGCAGTTTCTCGTATCATTATTTGGGTCAATGCAATGCCTCGACTTGTCAACTTGTCAAACAATGTTCTTGGATCCATGTTTTTGCTGGTTCCCGGACGTGATGCAGCAAACAATGTGTTTAATTCTCTTGTGACGTCCGCATTGTGAATTTAGCGTGAAATTGCCACAAGGTGAATTACTGGACAATGATTTGGCTTGTTTCTATAATGTACAGGCGCTCATATAGTTTTATAGTACTTATTAGGCTTGTTTCTATAATGTACAGGCGCTCATATAGTTTTATAGTACTTAACTATAACGCTGATGCCAGTCCGCTCTCTCTTTATCTAGTTTTTAGATGATTCATGACTATATTTTTATTAGTAGTTACAGACAGAAGCTTTCGGGCAGCAAGCAATGAGTCACAATAAAAACAACCCATTTTAATGTCTTTATTCAGATCTTGTTGTCATATCATACAAGAGATTTTTTGTCTAATTTAAAATAACAATAACGTATCACACTCAACTCCCCTAATAAGGTGGAGCTTTAGTTTAAGATAGTTTAAACACACAATAACACGCTGACGAGACCCCAAAACAAACTTCGTGTCCGTTACACCAATCCTGGATTATACAGGTTACCAAGATAAATTTTCATTGAGCGACCTACCGATAATCTAAACAGGACCCCCAAAGTCCCCTAATGCTTCATTACAATAATCATCATCATCATCTCTGCCGAAAGACGTCCACTGCTATACTTAGGCCTCCTCCATAAATCGCCATACCGACCGGTCTTGAGCTAGACCGACCCTAATCCAAATCCAGTGTATCACTAATTTAACCAAAACCAAATCTCTCAACTTCAGGTGAAGAGCTCGGCGCCATCGAGAGTCAAGAGATAAAGGCGAATCACGAGACGAACAGCTCGAACGACTGGTCTCCGACCTCGGTAGAACGTGGTCTCCTCACAATGGACCGCCAGAGAAAGTGTACGGAGTGTGCCAGTCCAGATGGCAGTGATGATGAACCCAGGGGACTAGGGCAGGAGGGGTTTGCCCTGGGACTGGTGAAGAGTAACAGCGTTGTGGCACGGGCTAGCATGTGGCAGGCTCTGCAGCAGCAGGCTAAAGGTGAGTTTTGCTTGATTCTGTAGCTTTTATCATGAAAAAGGCCGGATGCGAATTGAGAAAAGAGTGCTTTGCTGTACGGAGTGGGCTGATGCTTAGCTTTGGGTCTTTACAGGCTCATGTTTCATCATTGCAGCGCATCCACTACTGGACATAATTCTCCTCCACATTCAGTTACAACGACAAACAATGCGGAGAGAGTTTGCCATAATCCCAGTGAGGCTTTTAAAGTTATTTACCGAAGGATAGCCTGTTCTGAGGTTTTTCCCTTAGTCTCCCTTATACGACACCCATGGTAGGAGCATATTTGATTGTTATTAAAATTGTGTTTTCTCTTTTCCAGGGACCCCAAAACCTCTGCTACGACACAACCGCTCAAAAGCACGTGAATCGGCAGCCCTAGCCGATAGATACAAAACTCAGCCGATTGCGTACAACCCTAGCTCACCGAAGCCTCCGAGTCCATTGCAGCAAAGTTTCGGTCTCGCTCAATCCAAGAGCTCCGCCAATGTGCTAGACAGGGATGAAGATGGTAAGCGTTGTTCGTTTTTTTTATTTCTTGTGACTGTGGATTTACATCAACCGAGCGTAAGCTCGTTCTATCCCCACTCTATCAAAGAGAATTCTTTACATTTAGGTGCTGAAATAAAAATTTAATATTGCTCTACGTATGTCAACAATAAAAAAAAATGTGATGGAGTTGGCATAGAATTGAATTGGTTTACTGTTTTAGTCAACATTTTGTATTGAAGCTGTCAAAAGTAATGCATTCAGCCTTTTATAGTAAAGTAATGGATTGTCAATGAATATTTTATTTTTTTATGAGCTTTGTAGGTTAATTTTCTGTTTTTTTTATAAATTATGTTTTTTTACTATTATTTGTAAGTTCTATTACAATAGTTACCGCACATTGCAAAACATGTCCTGTCAACGCTTATAATCGTACGCTTTTGTCTCTTTTTTTGCATGTCCTCATTGTATATGTCGGACGCACACACGCACAAAATTAAAACACAAAAAAAATATATGTAAATACGCACTTCACTGGTGACAGCTAAACTAGACGAAGACGACCCAGCAAAGATGTCCCTAATGGAGAAAATGAAGATGTTCAATTCAAAATTAACACACAAGCCGCCCGTTTCTGGCTTGCCACCGAGGAAAGAGGACAGAGCTAGAGCGTCTCGCTTGAAAACTATGCCGGTACTATCCAGCCAAGTTCAGGAGGCGCTGGACAACAACGAGCGACTGTGCAAATCGATGACCCACGAAGAGGTGCCGCGTAACCCTGACTTTCAAATGAAAATGGAATTGTTTCGTTCGGCAAGCGCGAAGAATACGTCGCTACAGTTTTTGAGACAGGACCCCAAGTTTAGGAGCTTAGGTCTGATTTTTTGTTCAGTTGTTTTTCGTTTGGCTTGTTTTTTTTCGTTGCATTTTTTTTTTCTACTAATATTAGGTTGTATAAGATTGGCCGGACACAGTCGGAATTTTAAACGGAATTTTCATACACTACTTCTGCTTTGGTAAACAAAATATCTAAATTGACTGAATAAAAAGCTGCAGTGTATGAAATTCCTGAACTGAATTCCGTAATTGCATGATTTTGCTAGTTATAGCTAAGCATGCTAGATTATTCTGGTTGTTGCATGATTGTTTGTAGTTTTGCATGGTTGTTATTGATTTCGGATCCGATTTTGACAACTTTGTTGTGTTTTGTTAACAAGGATTAGAAAATTTTAGTGTTTTTTATAAATCTGTAAATATAATAAAGTTAAGCTAGTTATAGGGCCTTAACAAAAAAGAGTAAGACGGTATATAAATCTTTAAACTAGGTTTAAAACATACATTAGTACTACGGATTTGTAATTCTAATATTTAGACCTGGTCTAACTTTTTTTGTGGTCATGCCGAAATAGTTTTATAGTTAGCCGTGACAGTGAAGTTAAAATTTCCAAGAAAAACAGTGACTACAGATCGCTTTCTTAAAATAAAACAGCATGAAACATGAAATCACTAGGCTATAAACTGGCGGATCTATAAATTAATTTCATACAAATGATCAAGGATATCTTTAGCTAAAGTTCACCGAGTGTATTAAATTATTAGTTTTTGAATAATGTTGTTGTTTTCGATGTTATTACTTACTAACAGCTATTGTTTTGCTTTGCTTGGATATTAACAAAGTTGGTAAATTATTTAAGGTTTTTTAAATTTTTGTTTGTTCTACTAGGCTCTTAAGTCTTTTTAGACAAGCCAATAATCAATCTTGTCTAGTGTATGAAAACAAATAAAATTTATGAATTTATGCGTCCTTCTCCGTGCGAAATCAATATAAAAATGTAAGCTCATCCAATGAAGACCTGGTTTATACTTTTTGTGCCAAAACCGACAAAGTTTATTCGGCTACCAGCAATGAGGGTATAAAGTTAACCTCAAAAATAAATGTATCACAAACTATAGCCAAAATGATTCTTACAGATATCGAAGACGAATCACCTCGTGCCGAGAGGATGATCACGCCGGAGGTGCGCGGCATTCTGAAGTCTGCGATGTCGCCCAAACCGCCTCTGACTAAAGGGGAGAGCTCTGAGGCAAGTAGTTGGCTATCTAATTTACTTATTACATAGCTGAATGCATAAATTGGGCATCTAATACGACATTACACCTTTATCTCAATTATATAAGGCGTTGAGTGGTAAAAGAGAGTGGCCAAACAAGACGGATTTACTTTAAACAATAAAAGAAACGATAGGATGTCGTGTTGTATCAAGACGTTAAGCAGCTGGCAGTAACGGGAGGCGTTGAAGACGCTCCACCGACAAGACAGAACCTTTTGCAGAAAGAATAATGCATAAATAAATTAAAAAAAACTCCTGTCTAATTGGCAAAGGCGACCGTCGACATAACTATAATAGGTCGATATGGTCATAAGTTGCTTTAATTTTATTATAGTGGGAAAGCTGCGCTGGTCACAAACTTCATATATGCTGTCTGTACACTTCCTTTTCAAAAGGAACTTTTTACTGTATGTACTTTATTTAGTTATTTCCTTTTCTACCAGGGTCTCAAAGACGAAGGCATCGATAGCTCATCAGACGAATCAGCCTCCAGCAGCGTTTCGTCTTCAGAAAAGAGCTGTCCATCATCAGACAGTTCCGAAGACCTCCCTGGGCGAAAACCTCGACGCTTCCACAATAGAAAAAACAAGCTAAAAGCCTCAAGAACCGACTCGGACTTGACCAGGGTCTTAAACAGCCAAGACCTTTACCCAAAAAAGATTCAGCTACCAGGAGCTCATGAGCTGAAGGAGCGATTGGCGCAAGCGAAGACCAAAGAAGTTCAACCGCTCATACTAGGCAAGCTCCACCGAAAACCCGACGAAATTAAAAAGGCCCCCGAAGTAGAAGACAGGTGTAAGGTATCAGTTAAAAAGCTAGACGAGCCTATTCAGTTGGGTAAACTGCGAAGGGTTGATAAACCTATACAGCAGTTGGAACCGGCTCCCGTTTTGAATATATCAAAATTGAACCAGGAGGCGAAGAATAAGTTCTTCGGTATCGACAAGGATAAGAGCATAGAAGAGTTGACTGCGGCTGTGAGACGATACATTCCACCTGTGAGTAGAACTTTATACCTAAGTTAGACCAATTTCATTTTTCATACAAAATGTCCCCTTGTCACGTTGGTAATAAAAGCATAAACTTGGCTAAACGTGGGTCTGGCTCTTGAGCCAGTACCTCTGCCTAACCCTTCGGGGAATAAAAGGCGTGAGATTATGTCATGTCATGTCATACAAAATGTTCCATTACTGTTCGCTCCATTTTCCTTTCAATCACCAGATTGATTTGACGTTGTTTTTTTAAATTATTTCTTTCTGGATGGGCAAAATAACGAAAGTCCATACAGTCAAGTTTTTAGTCGGTACGTAGTATAAAAACAATCGTGTTAACTTATAATCTTACTAGTCAACCCGGCGAACTTCGTACCGCCTAACCTATTACTATTTTGTACATGTATTATACCTATAAACCTCCTTGAATCACTCTATCTATTAAAAAAACCGCATTAAAATCCGTTGCGTATTTTGAAAGATATAAGCATACATAGGGAAAGACGCGGGAAGCGACTTTATACTATGTATTGATAAGGCGATACGGAGTTTGCGAGGACAGCTCCGTATACTAGTAATGATGTTGTTTCGTAGGTTAAATCAGTGTCCGTCCACACGATGGAGGTCGGGGGCTCGGGCTCGGACGGCGAGAGCAGCGGCGGCCGCGAGGTGCGCCGCATCAACACCAGGGTTCGACACAGGTCAGTCTTGTTTTAAAACTACCGTCTTTCAATACAAGTTTACACAATATTATAGCCTATTAAGTATGTGATTTTCTGTTTTATTCAAATACTAGAGGCTGCCACGCGGTTTTTCCCGCGCAGATTTCTCATAAACACAAAAATCCCGTTTTTTTCCGTTGCCATGGGAATTTCGGGAAATACTTTCTTAGTGCTCACCTACACTCCCTAAAGAACCTACATGCAAAAATTCAGCCCGCGACGCCCAGTAGTTTCGGCTCTGCGTTGTCTGTCAGTCAGTCAGTCAGTAACGGAAGAGTTTTATATATATTGATTCTATAATCCTATGTTCAGCAGAGACGATGTAGAATTTTATTTGTGAAAGAATTTTCTAAAGTTAGCAAAATTTTTAGAAAGCCTAATGTGTTATGGGGATACACTTTCCCTAGAATTTATAATCTTAGATAGAGTAAGTAAAACAATAAAAATACAAAATATCTGGGAACCAGATAAACACTTATTTTAAACACTTCCGGTTTTTCTGTATTCCAAAATTGCTCTTTGGTGTTACAATCTACGGCACACGAGACCATAGACAAATCTGTTACGCCGTCCTAGACCGTCACTATACTTAATACGATAAACATAGTAGACCGTTTATAAAGCAACACTTTAATTAAATTGTACAGTGTACAAGGTCTACACTTAGCATATTTTAGTTCGTTAGCACCTCTTCTAAACCAGTACCAGCTAAGGAGATTACAGCTCTAATATGCGTGGATTGCGTAATTTGTATGCGCATGCGCATCTCGGGCTCGCACATGCGTAATGGTCGGAAATCAAAGTAATTTTGCGAGATTGCTGAGTCTGCTAGGGGAGCGTATTAGCGAATTCAGAATAGAAAACTTGATCCATAATGGTGGATGACAAACGTATTTTGGTATTGCGATGTCGTTTGCGTTATAATTTATGTCATCAGCTTTCACAAAACATGCAAAGTCCTGCGCTCAGCCCCATCAGTCCTGAGCTTTTTATTTATTTATTCTAATTTGATTGGTGGCTATGCAGGGCTTTATCAGCCCAGTATCACTGCGACCTTTGCAGATCTATTGTGATCGCCACTCTTTAACCGACTTAAAAAAAAAGAGGTTATCAGTTTGACCTGTATGTATGTCTGTTTGTCGGCGATTATCTCGAGTTTGGTTGAACCGATTTTGATGCGATTTTCAGAAAAGTTTTTGTTACATTCAGGAGAACCTTCTCCTCCTTAAGTACCTATTTAAACCGACGTCAAAAAAAGGAAGTTCTCAGTTTATGCATGTCAGTTTTTTGAAGGCGGGTCTCTTTTGGTAAAAAAGAAATCATTTATCTTTATAGTTTAGCTCCAGTCCAGAGTGAAAGTCTCTTAACTGAATTAACAATTCGATGATAAGACAGCATTCCAAAACTATTGCATCTTTACTATGTAATGTTAGTTAAGGTGGTGGTCCTTTAAAATCAGCCATTGTATTCCTATGCTGGCATTTTCATTGTTAATTTAGTTATGCGACTACGAGATACCCCCACATTACTAAACCGACACAATTATTTCGTAAGAATGTTAGTAAGTTAATCTGTCGATTAGACGATCAGTCGTTTAACTATTCATTTAATTATATCATCATTACGACTAGTAGACGTCCACTGCTGGACATAGGTCTCCCCCACAGACACAGGACAAACATTGTGGAGGTAATTTGTCGTAACCACAACGCTTGGCAGGCGGGTTGGCGATCGCAGTATGTTAGTTTAAATTCTTCAACGAAGGCCGCTGCTTTCGACCTTCGGAAATTCCCTTTTGCCCGTAATATCCATCTCAGTTTAAACTGCTACTGTCTCTTATTGTTTATATTAGTAAGAAAGTGACTGATGTGACGGTTAAGTTAAAACCGAGATGGTTATTACAGGCCTTCTTTTACGACACACACAGGAAGAGATAAGATGGCAATTTTCTATGCCGCCACCACACGGTATTTAATTATATGATTACCATAAATCACATTTAGCTATACTGATGTTAATATTGCGGTGTTCTTAAGTGCGATAATCAGCTTAAATAGGAGAAAATACACTTAAGTACCTACTTCATTAAACATGCCACGAGTAGCGACTTCTATTAACCTCTAACAGTTTATGTGGTAAGTAAATTATATTTTCACACTTTCCACCCGCCACGGGCCACGACCGTCTGTAATCGCTCCACCGAGCCTTATTAGATGAAAGTTATCAATTACAGTGCTTATTTCGTTAAATTGTGTTTTTATGCGGTTTACAAGAGCTCTACGGTAGCTCAGTATAATAAATATTACTACATAGAGTATGGGCACTCCCTGCCTCCCTCAGTAAGTGCCCCTCCCCTCTCGGCTACCTTTCAGTAACTGCTCAGTACAATAAAGCTGCGTCGCACGTCTCATCTCACTTACATAAGCAAATACGCGTGCACGTAGAGACGAGTTTCGGCTGTGCGCGAATCAACGCGCTTTTTTCTATGATGTGTCCGAGGTGTGACGTTAGTTTACCGTAGCTCGCATCGTGTACCACATATACTTATTTTGAGCCTTATCACCTTTTATTAACATTAATGAAGAGTAGACCCGCATTTCTAACGGCACCCAGCTAATCATGTCACGGCTCGAAAGCTGATAATGTCGTCAGACTAACGTCGACTGTATTTGTTAACCGACTACGACTTTTTGCATTACTAAAATATAAACTTGTGTTTCTGACAAAGCGGGATTCAGCTAATACCTAGAAACTTCACGTCCGTTCAAATATGAAAACAATAATCTGTCCGGTAAATTGACCCCGTCAGGTAATCGAACCTATCATAATATGAAATAAAGATAAGCACAAAAACTTGGGTATACCATAAAATGTCCTAGAGACAGAGTTCTTTATGCCTGGCGCGTTAATCAAGGAGGTATGTACATAGTTAAATCCAGTCTGGATTCGAAAGTTCTTTTTTTTTGTGTTCACCTAATTTGAATGAAGTGAAATAATTTAGGTATGACCTACATCGATAAAACTCAACTACGCTACACTACACGCACACAACATGTTAACGCGATGCGACGACATAAAAAACGGCGCATGCGCACCGTAAGTTACGTAGTACGCTACAACGTACATTACCATAAAAGGCAATCGTGCGCATTTACACTCTTTGCCAAACCAAAATTGAACCGTTTGAAAATGAAAACACTCATGATAAGGTTGCAAAAATTATGTCTTGAAATTATGTAATGCTAAAAAACTCAAGTACTCGCATATTAGACATAGACATAGACAGATCTTTATTTGCGCGCATATGATAGACAATCTTCTATTTACAAAGAGTGGCTATAATTATTTTTTATTTTTGTGATGACTATGTACAGTGGCGGACACGTTCGGCGTAACACTTCCAATTTTTCTGTATTGCAAAATAGCTCTTGTTCTTTGGTAATACAGTCTAGGGCTCACAAAACCATAGACAAATCTGTTACGGCCTCCTAGTCCGTGACTGTACTATTTTTAGGATCGCAAACAAAGTCAACGACCGTTGTTCCCATTTTGCTCAGTAGCGGGACAATAGGGTTTATTTTGTTATCTAGTATATTTTTTTGGATTGCGGTGCGTTTTGCAGTTAGCTTCATGTATATGCTTCGTTACCATTTTTAATGAAAATGATGTGTTAGACAAAATTTTCTGGAGTTTATTAAGTGTTTTCGTGAAAATAAATCAATTTAGGTTTTTCGAATACATATAAAAAATGCATTGATTGCCGCTTGAGAATGAAAACGTTATAATTTTTTTTCGACAAAAAGTAAAATGTATTGTTGGTTTTTCGGAATTTGGTAACTACGATGAGTCATTTGCAAAAAAATAAAGTTTATCTTGAACCTATTGTTGCAGTGCATTTTTTTGAATGTTCTTTAGTTTCCCCATTTCAAGATTCTCAAGTGAGTCAAGGACACATTGCTTTGTTATCCACTTTTAAATAAAGATTTACAAAAGAACAAATGAACCTATTGAGATACCACCCAGTGTTGGTTTCCTAATTCATTGTTCTTGACTTTGTTTAAAGCAAATTAAGACTATTGCATCTACGTATTACAATAGGTTTCGTAACTATATTATTTAAAGTTTTTTTTTGTGCGAGAATGTATTTTACGACACCTGTGCCTGTTAGGTGTTTTATTAGCATTTTACCTTAATTAACATAAAGTTTGTTTAACTCAATTGTATTAGGTCAGCCCGTCAGTGTATAAGAAATAATATTTTAACGTCGAAAACGATCCGCTATTAATCATAATTGTCTTCAATTATCTTCTACCACTCGTGCGCCCAAAATTACACATTTACACAAAAAAAAAACAGTTTTAATTTTCATAACACTCATTATCATTAATCACCGGCGTTTCGGATATCACCGAAGCGTCTGACTCGACCTATTTAGTTACTCGACCATCAAAATAAGTTGTTTATCTGCATAAAACACGGTTACGCTAACAAAGCCCTGTATCATAACGTGGCAGCATGAAACTCACGTCCGCATATCAAAACAACAACTAACCATAGCCAATGTCAGTAAAAAAGCGGGGTGTCCGTCAGGGTTACGCTCTAGGACCGGTCTTGCTTTCTCTCTATGACGTCGTTGGTGGCAACTGGTAACGCCGTTCTGTTCGTACCTGAGCGTGACTCATTCGTTAGCTAGTTACGGGAAAATCACAGTGAGTGCGAACTATGACCTTATCACTAAAAGCATAGATATTAGTAAGGCTTTAAAGTTGCAGTTAATTGTCCTCTAAATTTGTAGATAAAGACGAAGATCTTTGCTTAATATTCCCACCATTTATAAGTGTTACTTATTGGTTTTAGATTACACTTATAATTTCTTTGAATTAACAACTGAACTCCCTGTACTGAATTATTTTGTAAAGTTTCTTCGATATTGAATTAGCAAGCAACAACAACTTATCTATGTACGACACTCAAAACTAAATTTAACTCACCTTTATAATCTTTATATCTATAAATCAAAATGTTAAGTGATAATTGTGCAGTGGCTTTACATCATGCATTAAATTAAGTAAAGTCTTAGCTTCCGGTATTAAAATCAGATCCAGTATAGTAAATTTTAATGTCATCAGAACAAAATTATTTTTTGAGTGCAACACATTCTATATTTTATTTATATTTATTTCAACATTCTATATTTTTCTACCTATTATTGTTACAGCAGTTAGGTGCCATTTCCATTACACTAACCTACTTCCACTGAACCTCGTCTAGTCTAGTCACCTTCCAATTTTTTCTAACTCAATTAGAGTGATGCAATGTAACACAATGCTTCTTGCTCAGCACAATTCTTATTATAGAGATACGCACGCCCCTACTAGACAGATGGGCTATATTATATTTAATTGCAACAGTTCAGGTTAAATTTGCTAAGTTATTTTTGTTTGGGTCAAATATTACTAACGTATCTAATCATGGTATGATATTATGATTTCTCATTTTCTGCAGTTATATTATCTTCTCCCCTAAACTTTATCTTCCTGAAAAGTTAACTGATTTTAAACAAGTTTCGTTACCATGATTTCTTGAATATATTATACTTAGTAAAATATGTATCAACTGCATCTACAAGTGAATGATTTCTTTCTCAACTAAATATTATTTTTATTTAACGAAATTACCACAAGTTAGGATAGTGGTCAACTTGCACATACGCTATGTGGACCCAGTGTGTGTATTTAAAATTTCTAAATAAAGTATAAAATCTATAAAAATACAATAATAATAACATTTTTGATACAACATTTATCTGATTTAACATTATTTACAAAGACAAGACGTCAGTACGACTTACTTCCGTTATGACCATACATGTGTGGCACCAGTTGAGTTTGTAGGCTGCAGGAAACATGCAATTGCGAACATTTATGGTCAGTGCATATTTTAATGTCTCTCATTGTACCTAATAAGCGAAATAGGCTGTCAACAAGCTTGTCTAAAACCATACTGTGCGACATACAATTAGATGCCATGTTGATCTCTATTTATCAAACAGTTGGTCACTTGTGAAATTTAGCTTTGGTAGCATAGTTTTACTAGAAAATCCGTTACTCCTAACATAAACTTCTTTCAATAAAATCCGGATTAAAAGAATTGTTAAAACTGCAAAAGCTTTGTTTCGTGTGACGTTTTTTTTATATTTTAAGAGAACATTAGATTATGTTAGTTGGCATGGAAGACGAAATGGGAACTTGCTCATTTTATTCCAGACATGTCATGAAATTCTCCTTCTAAAGATAGATTCAACGTGAAATGCCTGGCTAAAGAGGCTTTCATATTATATTATGTCTTGTCTAGACGCTGTAAACATTTTAAGGGGATTTGAAACTGCTCTCAAGTTTGTTTAGATACGACCAGAGCAAGGTTTTTCAATGGTAAAGGTTTTTTTAAAACATAAAAGGATCATTTATGTAGACAAATGCGTTTGTCAAAGACGTCAATATATTCAAGTTTTAATAAGCATAAGTTTTTGAGCTAGTTCAATTACTTTGGTTTTCATACCAATGTTAGGTAGTAAGAGATTAGTTACTGCAGATAATGGCGAGGATGTTAATACCAAGCTAGTAAATACCTACTTTTGTAAGACGCCATTTCTGATCCATACTAATATTATAAATGCGAAAGTAATTCTGTCTGTCTGTCTTACTGTCTGTCTGTCTCGCTTTCCTGGGAAAACTACTGAATCGATTTGAATGAAATTTGGTATTGGATAGTTCAAAGCCTGAGAAAGGACATAGGCTACTTTTTATCCCGAAATCGTACGGGAAAATTGGCATATTGATGTTACATGGGAAAATGCGCTGGCAAAGCCGCGGGGCGCCCACTAGTATACCATAAGAAAATCAACCATGCCTGAAGTAGTCGAAAATTGATTTCTTTTCCTTTGTAGTTGTAGCCGAATGAATAAAATAAGGAAGTAGCTCAGGTGCGGACATGTATTGATTTTCCAACAAAAGTCAAAGGGCGTGCACTCGGACGTAGACCGGATAGGGAATTGTCTAGACTGAGTCTAGACAAATCAGTTTTACAAACTTCATGGATTCAGCACCCACCTAAACTAAAACCTCATTACGGAAACATTGAACGCGGATTTGTTCTCGGGAATATCTTATCGAATTCGATTAAGAGCTTTCTCTCTTGAAGATGAGATTTTTATAGAAATATTTTTTTTATTCATTACTTCCAATTTTGTTCAAATATTTTATTCGCTGCTGAGCAAAGTCCTATCTTCCCAGTTTTACACTCATCGCCTAACCGCATATAAAATTTGTTTTCTATAATTTGTTTGCGATATTATTGATTCCTTATGCACCTATAGAATTTACGTTTATATGATCAATCACGGCACCCATCAGCGTTCCGTGTCGAGTGATCGTTAAAAACTACAAATATTACAGTAAAGTCCGGACAAGAGATAGCGTCATTCGATCAAATCAAAGCCAAATTCTCTTACATCATCCCATGAAATTCTACTCAGAAATTCAACCTTATGGTGTCTATCTTAAAGATCTAAATATCTAGACTTCACTTTCGGTTTCGACACAGCGTAATGCCCGCACTGATCTCTGCTACGTAGACTACGCAGTCTATTCTTATATAGTTGTTAGTTACTACATAAAAGTAGGTTAATGGTTCTGAGATAACGTTTTCAACTATCGTTTTGTACGCATTCAAGTGCGTTACCAATCTTTGTTTGTGGCTGCATAATGCGTTTGAAGTGGTTCGCTTAATTTACTTCCTCGATTGAGATTGATTGCTTCAAGCGTTCTTGATCTGAAGTCTTTGTAAGAAATTTATGGCCGATACCTCTCGTGAACGCGTTTGTGACCTCTCAATGAGTCTTGGTCAGAAACCTGATTTTTACTGTAGTGTTCTATTTCCATGATTAAAACTTCTGTTAAATACGTAGTAAGAAGATTTCTTACATACAAGGTGTTTCTGACAAGGCGGTAATAAATCAAAGCAGGGGTTCAGCTCACCATACCTAACAACTTTCCCAAAGTACCATGGGTCGAAATCTCAAAAAAAAAGTCTAAAAAGCTGTCCCGTACATTGACCCCGTCAGCTAATCGTACATGTATGGAACAGCTGTTATTCGAACATGTATGGAAAAGCTGTAATTTTTTGAGATTTCGACATTGACCCCGTCAGCTAATCGTACATGTATGGAACAGCTGTTATTCGAACATGTATGGAAAAGCTGTAATTTTTTGAGATTTCGACCAATGTTGATTTGGGAAAGTTGTTAATTATGGTGAGCAGAATCCCTCATTTGATTTATAACCGCCTTTTCATAATTTTAACCTCTCACAAAACGAAAACAAAACTATAATTTTCAAATGTTTCGCAAACCTACCAGTCCTCAGCTATTTAGGTTATTCAAGTGATATTTTGAAATAGCACGTGCTCTTTCTATACGGAAAGATGAACAGAGGTCATCCTTTCAAGTATGCCAACGCAAGCTTGGCTTTTGCAACCAAGGATTTAGTGTGGTTCTATCTGCTGCTGTTTTATACTACTTATTTAATTAGTTAGTGGGCTTATTAAATTTACAGCTATAGTATTATGATTAACGAGGGAGCATAAAAAGTATATGTCTAAAATCATCTGTAATAGATGGATCTTGTGCATTGTCTGTTGTATCTGAATCAATAGCCCTCCAAGCATTAAAGACTTCATTGTTTTGTGTTCAATGCTCTATTCTATTCAGGGAATAGTGCGCTTTTGTTTATCACTGTTTAATTTAATTATCTCATTGCTTGTACGGAATTGTCTAACAGTACATTATCAATGTTTAGTTGAACACAAGAAGCCGATTGGTTGATGAACAGGTTTAATTTATCTTGATGATATTGTGTTGATTGCTCTACATTTATCACAATTGATAGTTGCAATTTACTTCTGGCAGCTGTGCGACGTTTCAAAAGTTAGTCTGACTTTTAAATTATTGTCGACTTCACTGTCCTGTCTCTTTAAATAGGTAGAGAGTTTTTCTATTCTGAGGAACGGAAGATGTGGCAAGAAACAACAAAAGGGTCGAAAGAATGACATCGCAGTTGCGAACTAATGTTCACGGAAGAGTCTGAGATAGTTCTGTTCTATTGTTTGCATTGTTCCCTGTACTTTGCCAGTTTCGCCGCATTTTTGACTGTGACCGTTACGTCTCGCGTTGACGATAAATTGTTATTGCTTGAGATTTTTTTAACAATAATCTGTTTGGAATACTCTAAAGAAACAAAACATTGTATAGAGTTTAATTGTTTATGTTTACATATCAACACGATACATTCTTGAGGTGCTGCCTGATAATATCCGTTTAGTTGCCGCAGGCTCCTCCACCAACCAGTTCGATTCATGAGCCCTCGACTTTATCAGTAGTCGCGCTCTCTTGCTCTATTAGCTGCGTAATGAAAGGGATGGGCAGACAACAAACGTAGTTAGGCTCGTTTGAGGAGTCACCTCGCCCGCGGCCGGCAGGTCTGTTCAGTCGCGCGCGGAGCACTCGCCCGCCAGCACCGGCCGAGTCGATGCTACTACTATAACAGCTGATCGCGAAGTCATAACAAAAAAAAAAACATTTATCAAATCCCAAGGATTCTCAAATAGTACCGGCGTCGCCACGTGGCCGAAGGAGCCGGAGCGCAAGTACGGACTGCAGCGGCTAAGGATCGATATCCCGAATTCAGTCGCGCTACCTCAAGTCATAGAGCTCTGCAATCATTTGGTGCAATATTATTTTAAGGTGCAATAAACGTCAAGTCAAGATTTTTTTCCCACTGTGTAGTAAATCGTGTAAACCGCAACTAGCTTGAGGTGTGACAATGAGAATGGATTTCCGTAATTGATCCCAGTGTCAGGTGTACTAGCTGCATCTTCATTGTATTTGCCAGCGTGAGTACTCATAATATTTACATGCTTCGCTTACCGGTGGTGCTTGTTTGCTTGATGATCTAAGCGTCGCGTTCTCTAACCAGTCAACATTCAGATTCTTTATCTATATTCCAAGAAATGGACGAATTAAATTTCACGACTGAACGTTCATACAATGCGGTATTTTAATCAGTGCAAGTTTTCTATTATTTTTATCGCCGACACGGTGAGACTGCTCAATGTCATATTTGTCTGAAATCTTGTGGACCCCTGTATTTGTGATATCAACGTAGTTATGTTGATGTAGTACGGAGGGGTGTCCGGGTCCGTCGCGCCTTGCCGGGTTGACTGTGAACTTGGGGGTGCATTACCCTCTACCCTCGCACAATGAAGAACGCCCTGTCGATGTTAAATTGTATAGCTTCACCTTTAAAGTAAATCTGTATTGAGAAACAGATTAACAAATTACTAAAGCCTTCAAGCATCGACCTTCAAGTTATTATTGCTAATAATACTAATTATAACGTCGTAATTAAAAATTGTAATTGTATATTATCCAATACTAAAGCAACTAAGTATAAAGTTACAATTTTTTACCTCTTTGTCTGGCCGGTAAATGATATAGTAATTAAGCAATGATAAGCCAATTGATGCGACTGAGAAAACCGGTCAGCACTCAATTGATTTTTATCTCCATGAAGTCAAGTATGCAGTGGCTGAGCAAGAGTAATTCAAATGCTTTCACTATCCTCGTGAGTTATGATTGAGAAACTTGTAGGATTGATCTCCGTTTTATAAATTATGGATTTCAATCCAAATTTGTTTTGTTTCTAAAATAATTTTGTTCCGTTTGATCAGCTGTTGTGTTGCAGACGTAATTTATTTTCCATTCATAGTATATCTTAATGAGAAGTAAGCGTAAGTTGTTTTCCATTTCCGACACGTTATCTTTAATTTATTTATCTGCGAACAGTTTCACCTCCTTGCGTATTCCTGGTTGTTTGTTAGAAAGTGCATTCTCCTGCAATTTACATACGGTTTTGGATTTTGTTTGTTTCCCATGTGAATGGAGATGGCATCGTTTTGTTCTTATCTTGACTCGTTTTGTTCGGAGTTCAAAGTTTAAAAGTTACAAATGTCTTTATTCATATCTTGTTCGCCTTTTAATTTGGTTGTTTCAAAATTTGAACGTTTGTTCTGTGGACCGTGATGCGGAACTTCTTTTTTGTGCGATCGACAACTCTTTGTGGTTAGGTTTACTTGTTTCATTTTATTATTTTTAATTTAAATCATTGAGTATCGTTTGGCCAAGGCTTTATTTGTCATAAAATATTTCCTAACCCAATTTTTTTGATGCTTTTATATGTATGTGATTTATTTTGCTTCGTTTTTTGACACTTTCGTTTGCTTATAATAAGACCCACTTCATGCATGTAGATAGGTACCTAATTCTTAACAGCCAATGCACACTTGCACTTTGCTCATGTATATGATTCTAATCTTGTACTGGCCATGCAGTACGTATTCTTACGGTCTATGATCTTCTTTAAGACAATACAAGACAGAACTTTTTTTTATTGTTACCGCAGCAAGTCGTGGTCTCAAGACATCAGATTAGCAGACCACTACCCAAGGCTAGGTCTCGGTTAACTCGTCACGTTGGAAACCAACCTATACTACATATTTAGTTACTGCTTACTTTTTTTTATTTCGATCCATTGTTGCTTTGGGAACGTTGGTAGGCATGGTGAACTAAATTGTTGAATTGACTAATTACCACCTTGTCAGTAACGTGATGAATAAATGGCGTTGTCTAAAGTGTTCCTTGTTCCAATTGCATTTAATATCGAATGTGAAACATAGTGAAAAATTATCTCTGCTTTACAAAATCTTGTATTATCGTTAAAATATACTTAGGGGGATAACAAAGCTATTCTTAAACTATTTCGGAAGTCGTTAAAGACAAAATCCAAAATAAAGCTCGTGTCAGTCAACGTTACGAAAATAGTTTCTTTCAAACGGAAACCAGAATTAGTTTGGCTCAGACAGCCTATTACAGAATGATAAATCGAAGAAAAGTTAGTACTCTACTGTTTTTTTTAAATAAAATCTCTCTGTTTACTCAGGTAAATGATCTTTAACCGCGAACACACAAATTGCATTTCAAAGCCTGAACCACACTTTCACAGAGCGAACAGAACTATTATAGCCTGATTCACAAACCCTATATAAATGACCACAATGGGATCTAATTTTGCTATTGAAAACTGTTATAAAGATCAATTGAAATATACTTACACAAAGTGAATGACATGGAATGTTGTCCTGAACTGCTCAACTTCTTATAATTTTTGCAAGGTTGGCCTTCTTCCATTACGAAGTAATAACTTTATAATTAAAAGGATCAAAGGAACAGTTTAATTTTTAACTGAGTTTTTTTCGTTTAGTCTACATTTGACAGATTCTGCTTTTGACACCATGGTTTTTTATGGACAGATTCTACATACGACAGATTCTACTTATGACAGATTCTACTTATGACAGATTCTCGTTTTGACAGATTCTACATATGACGGATTCTGCTATTGACAGATTTCCTCTCTTTTGAAAAATAATCGAAAGTTTTTAGTTTTTTAGCATTCTTGTCTCTTCCTACTCATTGGAAAAAAACCTTGCATGCGAAAGTGAGAACAATGTTGTATAACTAAACTATTGATTTTTTAAGAGACAAGAATGCTAAAAAACTAAAAACTTTCGATTATTTTTCAAAAGAGAGGAAATCTGTCAATAGCAGAATCCGTCATATGTAGAATCTGTCAAAACGAGAATCTGTCATAAGTAGAATCCGTCATATGTAGAATCTGTCATAAGTAGAATCTGTCCATACAAAACCATGGTGTCAAAAGCAGAATCTGTCAAATGTAGACTAAACGGTTTTTTTTTTCACCACAAACCTATTTCAGCGGAATCAGTTCATGAGCAACAACTTTCGTCAATCTCCATCAATAAAAAAATCTACTCACGCCACGGTATCTCTTAAAAAATTACACTGTTTTGTATTATAATTAAAAAAAAATACCACTTCAATTTATCCGACATAGCAGTAAGATATAGGGCTAGTGTTAACCCTCGCTTTCTGCCATGTAATATTATGACATGACAAAAACGTTGCTACTAAGTTAACGTTTAAATCAGTGGTTGGTACATTTAATAACTTGTACTATTACAGTTTGTTCACCTTTTATTAACTACGATATGCAATGCCGGTGTCATTAATAAACCGATAAAAGCGAGCATTTGAGAAATGTTTTCTATTACAACTCTGTTGCTCATAGCTCAGCCGTATATCATTTAGATAATCTTCTTAACCTCAGTCATTATTCTTGCATCTTATGTCGTTGCATTAAGTGTTTTAATAGCATAATATAAATATGTTTAAGTAAATTCATGTGCCTCTCATCCATTAGGATTTGGGATTTTGTATGTATTTCCTTACACCTACATTATTTACCGCTAAGTAAATTATTTTAGTTTGTAGACTTTTTCTAAGCCGATGCATTTTTAAATAACAAACCTATTTTAATTGCTAAATAATAATCTAAACCTTCATTATTACTTTCCCAACTATGAAATTGATATCTAAAGTAATAGCGCGTAATATTATAAAGATTTATTTGAAATTTAAATTTAATTCAGATTTGTTAACGTGTTGATATAGTCCATTTGTTATCTAGTGCGTATGTTTTATGACTCGCGATCGCGACACAAGGCTTGAGGTACACTTTACGCACTTGTGTAAATATGTATTAACTTATGAGGAAACATATTGCATCAGTGCTCCTTTACTGTGACTGTGACGTATGAACGTACGTATAATAATATTTTGGTAAATAATAAATATTAATATATTTTGATAAATATTAATTAAAGTACTAACCCCGCTACTACAAGCTAGCCGTAATAAAATAAATTTTAGAAAAAATATATTAGTAAGTTAAATAGTCTTCGATGGTGAGAATAGCAGTCATTGCGGTAGAGCATTGGCCATTGACTGGTAGAGCAGTTCGTATTTTGTATGGTTTGTCAAAAATGTCGGAATCACACAGACAAACGAAGATAAAAATTAATTATACTCATATAACAATGTGAGTGCCAGCCCCTTGCAAACAATCATCCTCTAGACCTCTCCGGTGCGCAATACAATAATTTGAGTATTTTGTATAGGTAGTCGTTTAAATAGTAGAAAAAGTGGACTGGGTCAGTGGAAACTTTAACTGCTTTTATAAGAGGCAGATAACAGATTAGTTGACAACAAAAGCGTGTGAAATAGGCTAGTGGGTACTAACTATTCTTTAGTTAAGAGCCTTAATTTATTTCGCAGCTATTAGTCATCTCATACTGCTAGACGAGTTTGTAGCTCTATAATTATTCAAAGGTGTGACGTTAGGTTTGATTGGATTGCCGGTCTCCACATTTGTGTTTTTTTTTTTCTTCAAAAACTTTAACAATGACAGTATATTTTTAAGTCTCTAATTTACACCTATTAGAAAATATTTTGATCAGATACTTCATTTTATTTCAGTTTCTATTTCATTAAAAAGTTCTTATTACTATGCTTAAGGAAATTACTTAGTTTCTTAATAATATAGCTAACCATAAATAAGTCAAGCCGAGTCGGCCCTTCGACCTTTCGTCAGTAAACTTTTATAGAGAGAAAGTTGCTTTCTCGAGACAAAATATTGCCTTCGTATGTTCTTGCATAATAAACCAATCAAATACGTGGATCATTTCTTTTGACAAATTAAGGGGTTTCATTTTCGTTGATTTAAAACTTCATGAGAAATTAAATAAGAAAGAACAAAACCAAATACTTATATATTGAAAAGAGGTGAAGAAACTATAAAAAATCTAAAATAACGCATCCGGCTGACGATAATTTTAAGGTGCATTCATAAAATGAATTTGGTAACTGTAAACAAGTGTGGTTTAAACAGGAAGCTTACCGGTTAGTCTATCCTTTGAGGGAGGATACGATGTTCCTCCCCACATGTTCATATGAAAAGTACGCAAAGATATTTATTTTTTTAACGTAAAATTAATCGACACAATATTTCTTATGACAATACTCTTTACAAATCTATACCTAAGTTTTAAACACTCTTATATAACAACATCCTGAAAGAGAACAAGGACGGTCTACCACCTACAAGCACCAGCCATCTCACCATGTATACATGTAGGTAGAGGTAGCTGTTTTAGAATTGCAAATAGATTGATATAAAACCGAAAGCTGCAATACTGCACCTGTTTCGCGCTAGTTGCAGAATCGCTGCGTGGGCTGCGCTTGCACAATCCGCCTCTGTGGCTGCTAATTAGCAGGATAAATCATTTGTCATTCTTAAATCTGTGTTATGTACAGTCACCGGCACATCAACCTACCCAACCTCCATACTCTATTTCTTACTAATAGAGAGCATAATGCTTTGACCATGGGTAGCTTAGGCTGCTGGTTTACTGTACATAATTGTTAGTGTTGTTAGCCCTAATTAGTATGCTTTGTCATATTCTTTGATCTCTAGTCTAGAGGGGAGAGTAGGTAAGAGTTGCGATATCGTTATATTAGTTTAAATCTCAAATGAAGGGATCTCCTGAATAAATATGAATTTTCAGTTCTCTAAAATCCTTTTATGCATCCATTCTCTCGACCGCTCCGTAGTTAATTTGGCAGCGATGTGGACTGAGTAATCGTGTGCACCTGGGTTCGATTCCCTGGCGGGGCGAACTTATGATGAATATTGATGTTTATTTCCGGTCTGGGTGTAATGTTCGCCTCTGTATATGTTTCAGGCACCCTAGATGCAGGATCTTCCTAATCAGGGGCTCCGAGTGTGATACGTTATTATCATTATTATTATTCTTAAAGAGTGGTAAAAGTTAAAATAGCGTAGAATATCATTCTCCCATAGTCTGTAGGCTGGGCCTGCGGTATCATTTTGAGGCAATTCTTTTTGTACATCTTTTTGAGAAGGTACTTCGTAACATGGAAGTCAGAAAGCAGTGGCCAGTTTCTAGTAGCTAAATGATCGTATGTTAGTATATGTGTGAGCGAGTAACGGAAGTTGCAAAGCCCGTTAACCCTTTAGGGCACCTAGATTTTACTACCTTGTACCTTACCTAACTAAGTTACATGGTAATGTTTCAACATCCTTGAAATGTTAGTCCTTAGAAAACACGTTAAGTCCTTTAATAATAATAATAATAACACATCACACTCAGAGCCCCTAACTAGGAAGAACCTGTATCTAGGGTGCCCGAAACACACGCAGAGACGATCATTACAACCAGACCGTAAGTTTACGACGATATTCATCACATCAATATTCGCCCCGCCCGGTAATCGAACCTAGGTGCACACGCTTACTCAGTCCACATCACTGCCAACTGAGCCACGGAGAAGTCTTAATACTACTATACTTGAACCTTAACATTTTGTTTTAAAATATTAATCGTAGATTTTTTAATTTTTAATCAAATAACAGACGTGGTACATACTTATCATATTATACGATGTTTAAATAAATGTGAAACTGTCACTAATTAGCCGTTTTGTATTTAAATAAATAACGATCTTCTCACTTTTGTAATTAAGAACCCTTGGCTAATTGATTTTGAAACGTGACCTATTGATGCACGATCTTCTTGATAGGCATTTTTAATAAAATTAACGTCCAATCTGTTAATAAGCCCTTCGTATTTAGAAATTAAAGTTAATAAAAATTACGTACCTCTAGGTATAATTCATTCGTTCATGTTTGGAATACAATGCTTACTTTAAATATTTAGGTAATGATTTAAAGGCAACCAAATATTTGCGTATTGAAATACATTTTATGAAAAGGCAATGATTTCAAAAAGTTTGTTTAAAAAGTTAGTCACCCAGCGGAATAAACAGCCACCTAATAACCTAACACGCTTATCAGATAGATTTATATACGGTTTTCGCAACTGATTTTTATGCTTGCAACCCAATGACGTCACATCTTAGGTCAACCAGGCTTGTGCAAAGAAAATCATTATTAGTTTGCCTTGCGAATCAGTTCGTACCTATAGTTTACGAGGCTCTAAACCTCAATATGCGCACATTGTTCCACTGAAATAACTGTTTTACGTTCCATCAGTAGTTTTACGGCTTCGACGTCAGCGCATACGAGAGACACAAGGTGTGACTGCTTCTAACATAATTAGTTCTTTTAGGCGACTTTTATTAAATAAACTACGCTCACAACACCACAGCCTCGAACGTGACATCATAGTGGGTGTAAGCGCGATAGAGGAATAGCCTCTACAAGATGGTCGGATTCCATCGAACAAGTATGTGGTTCCATGCAGAGGGCAGCCCACATAACCCTTCATCGCGATAAATGGAGGGACATAGTTATTGGTCACGATCCTCAGCCATGAGGGAACAAGAAAAAGAAGATAATACTTGGCACAAAATTATAGCAATAAAAAAGTTGCACACTTTATAGATAATCGGATTTTCGAAAATTTCCATACAGTGTTGCCTGTTTTTTTTTATTTCTATCCTTTTGTTCCACGCTGATGACAGGTTACATATTTAGGAAACCTATGATCATTGATTACAGATCTGATATCGTTAACGGCACATGACATGCTAAAATTATATATCAGTGATTAAATAGTATAAGACATACATTCTGCCTCTATAGGAAGCATTAAAAGGGTAGGCCCTTATAAACGGCGTATTGTATTTGCGCGTCCGTCCGTCTATCTTATGACACACAATGTTCCATATAAAAATATAACTTATTTTTTAATTATTACATACTCAAAGTTGGGAGCACTTAACGTGTGCGTAATCGCGACTCATTTTGCGTATTGCATTATGAATAGTTAGGAAGGCAAGGTCACATGCAATGTGCAACATAAAATATTATCGTATATTAAATCTACAATTTACGCCTTGTAGATTTAATAATAATTGTGTTTGTGGCAAGAGTATTTTAGTTGTCGATTGCATCATTTGATTTAATTTCTTGTATCTATATTTCCAATAATATAAACAAAGACCTACGAAAAAAGGACTCGCAAAGTAACATAAAAAAAAAAAATGAAATGCGTCGTTAAAGTTTATGTAACTATCTTAACACTAATCATATTATTTAAGATTTAATTTCTATTAGAACTTCATAGCAGTAAATTAAATTTTTTGAATAGCGCAAGAACATTGAGCGGGATATTTTACTTTTTTGACGTCTTAAAAGAAATGTTTTTCAAGCTTATTGCAGTTGACAGCAATATGAAAGTTTACACTGGGGTTTTGTTGAGTCGAATTCGCTTAGATGTAAGTATTGTGCGCTGACCTTTGAAATACTTAATTGTTAAAAAAAAAAGAATGACTCAACTACTTCAAGCAAGGTTGCTATCAAGTGGTCTCTAAGATCCTGACGTAGCACGATTAAAGTTTTAAACTTAGTTTAATAATAGAATACTTATCATGTTTTGAAACTCTAGTATTGGTATTTCCACCAACTCACGCACGGCTGTTTCTTTAAGTTTAAAGTAGCCTACAGAAGCCGGTCATTTATTCTGGAATAAAATTAATGTGATCGTTGTTGCGAAGCGCGTCATCCTCACCTCACTATTGTAAGTGCATTGAAACCTACCAACTGCAGTTACGGGTTAAACCCACAGTTAGCACTTCTATTAGGGCTTCGTTTAGGATTACCGTGCATTTAATTAATCTATACCGTTCTTTGTTTCAGGTATGTATCCAAATGAATCCTTATTTTATGAAGTACAGTTTATTACGTGAGACATGCAGTTTGGATCTCCTTTAGCAACGTACAAGTGAGTGTCTATAGTAAATAATTTATTTGTAGAACAACTCTTACATCAATATATATAAAACTCTTCCGTTACTGACTGACTGACTGACTGACTGACTGACTGACTGACTGACTGACTGACTGACTGACTGACTGACTGACTGACTGACTGACTGACTGACTGACTGACTGACTGACTGACTGACTGACTGACTGACTGACTGACTGACTGACAGACAACGCAGAGCCGAAACTACTGGGCGTACAAAGCTGAAATTTGGCATGTAGGTTCCTTAGGGAGTGTAGGTAAGCACTAAGAAAGGATTTCCCGAAATTCCCACGGGAACGAAAAAAAAACGGGATTTTTGTGTTTATGAGAAATCTGCGCGGGAAATACCGCGGGGCAGCCTCTAGTTTAGACTAAAATAATACTTGTTTTCGACTGGAACTAGTCTAAAAGGTATGAAACTCTATAAGCTGTTTCTGTTGTTGCGTGACAGCAGTAGTAAGCACGCAAGATACGAAAAATAAGGTTGTTTATAGTTTTTTTTTTGCATATTTCCGGAAAATTAAAGTAATTACCTCTACTTTAGAAACCCCTTAATATTTTAGTAGATATGTAAAGAAGCAGTAATTGTAGGGAAAACAATAACAAAAAAATGCTTTATTTTAATTAGGTATTACTAACTTTTTTTATTCAAATAAATCAATTTGAAAATTTCTCTTATTAACTTTAATAATTTTTCAAGCGAAGATTATTGAAAATCTTCGCGTAAATGCTAGCTCTGAGTAAAAGGGACGATACGGCGCGGCACGGCAGGGGATTACTTTTTTAATTTAGAACTATGAGCCTTATTATCATGAGTTGAGGATTGCATCCTCCGCGTCATCCCGTGGGATGTTCAAGTCATCAAATCAAGGTTTAAAGATCTAAATTCCTCCACTTAGCGCTAGGCTAGCCTATAATCTACCGCACCAAATTTGTCCACAAAAAAATATCGTTTCTATTTCGTAACTAAATCACACTTCGTGTCAACGGCCTTTGTTGTTCAAATAAGGCGATAATAGAAAATGAGTTAGGCAATAGTAAAATTGCAAAGAAATCATCTGAATAGCCACCGTTGACCGTTTTCTAATTCAGTTATTTATTAGTGGTCAGATTCGAGTTATGGGTTTTTGACCTTTTAAAGCAAATAACAACATTACTTTGCGATATTTTCACGTCCGTTGAGCTCATTATACATATATTCTTTAAATTAAATTAAGATAACTTTATTTCCAAATTATGACGAACATCTGCGTGTGTGTCAATTAAAGTCAATAATATTAATACATTAATTTAATACGATCCATAAAAATAACATCACACGAAAATTGTCAATGATTTTTAAATTAATTTCAATTTTTTCAAATGATCAGCAAATTTATTTAGACACCCGTAATTTTTTTCAATGATACATCGCAATTACAAAAATACCTTATAATCATAGCCCTTTAAGCAATACAAAGAAATAATTTAATATCACTGATATTAAAAATAAATGTAAAAAAAGAAACAGCGTCACGCACGACACACTTACCAGTTTTAGTTTTTATGCAAATGAACAAAGTGCTCATGTCATGGAAGTGTTCCGTTCGTTCATATCCAGTCGGAAAAATGGTAATTTAACACTTTAAAGTAGTGTACTAGTTTAATGTTGAGTTTACTTTCTTGTTTAGTTCCTATAAACCCAGTAGTACAGTCCAGTACGAAATCCTAAAATCGAATATACTAAACTTTTTTTTGAAGATGATGAAAATTATAGAAAATATGTAATCGAAATACTGATTTACCATAATTAATGTTCGAAAAAAATCAGTCGCCCCGGCGAACGTACCGCATAACCTATTACTATTTTTTTATTCACTCTGTCTATAAATAAAACTGCATCAAAATCCGTAGTTTTAAAGAATTAAGCATACATAGGGACAGACGCGGGAAGCGACTTTGTTTTACACTATGTATTGATGTTAATTTGTGTTTTGTCAGTCTTTTCAGTTTCCTCTGTTAATAACCTCATAATCTATTCGAATCTTTCTGTAAGAATACTCAACTCACCACGGCACATGACTTCGTGACATCCACAGTACCCTTTACCTAGCATTAGCATTGTTTACATTACGCCCGGCGCGATGACCCGCCCCATAAAGAATGTCATTTAACGCTTGATAGAGCAAGTCGTTTTTCTATCTAAAATCCGTTTGTTTGGTAATTTAGTTTGTAGGCTGTGCTAGTGGAGTCACCAGCGGAGTGCCACAGGGGCGTGGACCTGCTGGTGGTCTTACAAGCATCTGAAATCGTTTAAAATTCCACCGTTTACAAGAAACCTGCATTCTTAGGGAGTTAAATGAGATCAGTAATCATCAGGAGGAAATTCCTTATTACGAAGTAAAGTGAGGCATCTGTTTCTATAAAAACAGGACAGAAGATCTATTGCGCGATCGTCGTTATGCTATAATCATTTTCTACCTCAGCTATTGTAATCATAGAGACGATGATCGATACCGGATTTTGTATAATAAGAGTGTTTATTACTTATTTTGTAATAAGTAATTTTTCTTGTATCATCTCGTAACGGATTTTTATGAGTCAAGAATTTTCTAAGCATCAATCAATACATAGTATAAAATGAAGTCGCTTTCCGCGTCTGTCCCTATGTATGCTTAAAACTTTAAAAATACGCAACGGATTTTGATGCGGTCTTTTTTAATAGATAGAGTGATTCAAGAGGAAGGTTTATAAGTATAATACATGCATAATATACTGATAGATTAGGCGGTACGAAGTTCGCCGGGTCGACTAGTTAAGAAATAAGAACTTTATTTGGTTAAATTGTGGTAACAAAGGATCTTAGATTAGACTCACACGTCTATTAATTTACTACAAAAAGGTACGGGTATATACTTAAAAATGTGCAGTTTTCTATAGTTTTAGCAATTTTCCGCAATCGCAATGCGTCAAACGTTGCATCGCGTATTTTACATGAAAATGACACGTCCGCTGCAGCGATGAGGCTTATCATAACGCTGGTCCTATTTTCCCTTTGTCCTTTTGTGTGGCTATTTACATAGTAGTTGTTAGAGGCAGTTTTGTATAGGAATATATCGGTTTTAGTGTCACGTTTTCAATTGAATATCCGCTTTTATTGTGCGAACCGTGTTTATTATGGCTACTGTGGCTACTAGAATCTTCGTTATTTTGTTTGGGTTTCCATGTTGCTCTTTCCTAATAATCTTTACTCTACAAATAAAAAAAGTAGCTTAACTCTATGCATTATTTGTAATTTAGTCAACTTACCATTTTATTACAAACAAATAAAATATGAACGAAGGCAAATTGCCTTTTTTCGGTTTATGTAATTCTAGATAACTTTTACTCAAAAGATTATTTATAAAAAGTCTATTTCACGCTGATAAAAAAGAGATTTGCAATTTGTACGGTATTGCATTCTAAAATATTTACAATCATATTGTAATTTCACACAATGTGTCTCAAATTACATCACAAACTTATGTTTTATATTGTTAATGATATGCAGATCACACATCAAAGCTTACTAGGTTTGTTTTGTACTACAAAAAGAGACCCAATCATACAATTTCATGGTACAGGCAACAGCGCAAATAGGTAAAATACGATTTTTCCCAGACTCGTAACATGAAGCCAGCCAGTCGCAATGCGCGCCTGACGCAGCGAATTATGCGCTTGTGGATCAGTAGAGCGGACAAAATCAACTTTGTACTAGTTTCTGAGCGATCCTGTAACATTTAATTTATTAGCAGTTATTTGTTTTATTTACTTTTCCATAAAGATATCCATCCGTGTTTTGTGCTTGCTATTGCAATTCAAACACATTATTAAAGTTAATTAATTAATTACCTTGTATAACTCGTACCATGAAGCTGTAGTGTGTGCACTCAGAAGTCATACGGAAGGAATGTGGTGATATCCTTTTTACATTATATTGGCGATATTGCTTCTTATTTTATCAAAACAATTTAATTTGATAAACAAAATACACAGATATGTGTTTGATATCACAGCACAGCTAGTGGCGTAGCTGAAAATATTGCAGTTGCCTTATGGTCTCGTGTGCGCTAACGTTAAAAGCGAGTTACGCGTAACTTCCCTTTAATTTGTTAACTAGTGATAATTAGTATGATCACGGCATCGACATATTCAGAAGAGCAAGTTAAGTTTTCTCTAGACCTTTACTTACTTGCTTGCTATTAACTAATTAAAAAACTTGTTCTGTGTTGAAAGTTTTTTATTTTATTATTATTTTGAGATTGTTTTTTATCCCATGGGTAACAAAAAATTATGAATATGTGTATGATTTTATTGCCGGCTCAAACTAAACAAGCAATTTTTCATTTAAATTTGTACTAAACCTTAGCGTTGCGTTGCGCCTAGTAATGATGCGTGTTATGAATATGAATGAACCTAACTGAGCAAAATGAGCAATCTAACCCTAAAATATTATTAAGTAACAAGATTTGGTAATATTCAATCAAATACCACGTAGGGTACAGTGGCGGTCTAAAAAGGGCGTAACATATTTGTCTATGGTCTCGTGTTCTATAAAGACTGTAATACCAAAGATCAAGAGCTATTTTACAATATAGAAAACCGGAAGAGTTACGCCGTCCTAGACCGCCTACAAACTAAGTATAACTAACTGACTTGCTAATCTCTCTTCTCAAACAAATTGGTTCATATTTCACTACAAACCTCTCCATAGCGACAGCGCATCGGAATTGACTGATGGACGCTAGAAATGAAACGTCCACGGGAGTGATGAATGTGTGAAGAGAGCTTTCCAGAGCTCCACTCGGTTTTCGAAGCTGCACGGTGCATTGCATGGTTGAAAAGGTTAGAATGGGGGTAGGGTTAACTCTACAACGACAGATGGTACCAACTAAGTTAATATTTATTGATTTATTGTCTTAATTTTTTTATTTAACTTAAACCTTCCTCTTGAATCACTCTATCTATTAAAAAAGAAACCCCATCAAAATCCGTTGCGTAGTTTAATACATAGTATAAAATAAAGTCGCTTTCCGCGTCTGTCCCTATGTATGTTCATTCTTTTAATCTACGCAACGGATTTTGATGCGTTTTTTTAATTAGATAAAGTGATTCGATAGGAAGGTTTAGGATTTTGATGCGTTTTTTTTAATTAGATAAAGTGATTCGATAGGAAGGTTTATATGTATAGTATATGTACTACATTGCAATAGGTTGTGCGGTACGATGTTCGCCGGGTCGACTAGTTTACCGATAAACTAACTATTTTTTTCTTATCGTGACGTAATTGTAAGACAATTGTTACGGCGATCTATCCAAGTCGTGTTACCGTTACAGAGTGGTTGCAGACTTTGCATTTGACATGGATTACGAAATATCATCTTTCACGCCGCAGCCTACGTCTCCGTGAATAATTTATATTGTTCTTTTTTTTGAGACCAATGTTCCGTTACGAGTTTTCCATGAATTTCTTTCTTTTTTTATTGTAGAAAGTATTTTCTGAAGTTAGTCCTACCTAATTCTAACAAATCTTAAACTCTTTGCATTATTTTTATGTAAATTTCTGTTAAACATAAATTATAAGTGACAGCCAGGCAAAGAACGGTCAGTAGTATTTTATCATTTATTTACTTTTATGGACAAACTACAGATGTAGGCTTAGATTAGGTAAAAAATTGTACATTATATCATGATTCTAATTGACGCGTTAAATCTATGCGGTAAGTAGTGCATTTATAAATATTATTGTGTTTTGCAGAATATAAAAGCTCAAAATGTCGATTAACCTCTTTAAGGGGCGAACAGGTGCGCGATACTAGCGCCACTTTCATAAATAATTAATATCTTACAAACCATAGCCGAGAACAAAAACAAGCGTCAATGACGCCCTAGATAATCTCACTTAGAATTTTTAAAGGCTCTGTTGTGTAGCTTTCAGGATAATGATCTTCAAAGCTATACGTTTTATAGATTTTCAAAATTTTTAGGAAAACTATATACAAGCTAGGACAAAATAGTTAGCAGCATAAAATAAAAATTATAACTTTTGCCATTTCGCGCATCCATTGAAATCTAGAATCATTAATCAACCAAGGAGCTGTTGCAAGGAGCTATACATTTTTGTTTTGTGCTCGGGTTTGCAAGGCGCATAAAGGCTCTTGACTGAGATCCTGCATTTTCTTTCAGGCGCAAATTAAAAACGTCTTGCGTCTACAGGAGACGGCTTTGTGAAAGTAATAACTTGTTCTGTAGTCTGTAGTGTCTGTTAAAAACAGGCTGGGAATAAAAGTGTGTGCTTGGAAAAGACAAATGTACATACATTGGTGTACTTTTTATAGGTGCACTGAAAATATTTTTCATAAATCTTAGCAAACCCTCTTTATTTACCGCACGTTCAAACTTTATGATTATACTATTTCATAGTAATTGTTGTAAAAAGGTCACTTTTTAACAAAAAATATAATTAAAAAAAAGCTTTTGGCTTCCATTGTGCCTTATACTTTATGAATAGCAAAAATACTGTTCATTCAAAACGTCTTCGCATTTTATCTCAATGCGCCTACCTCCGTTGAAATGCCATTCACTCGATGCTCGCTGCTGCGCATTGCTGTCATAAAATTGTCAGGCGCTTCCTTGTTATAGGCTGTCGTAGGTCTTCCGATAGGAAATATCGGGGTTCACGACATTTAAATATAGTCTCGTTCAGAATTGTGATTTGATGACAATGTCTTTAAATGTAGCATTTCTATCGTTAGAATTAAGCTTTAAATACAAAGAAAAAGCATGGCACAGTGAGGAGCAATTTTGCGAGTGCCGCTTCTAATAGTAAATACCGATAGATACAATAATTTTCAATTTAAAACTTATTGAGAACCATGTCCCTTAACATATAAAGAGCACTTTAAATTATTATTCTCTCGGTCACTTCACCGCGCATCGCGGAATGTGCGCTGAGACTTAATCAACAGTAGAGTGCAAGTTGATTAGTCAGTTTTCATACTATTACTTGAACAAGGCCAATGAAAGCTACAAAACATTACATTTTATCAATAAACTGGGTGCAATCTGTATTTGATAACGTTATCGAATCACTTTTATCTTTGTACGGGACGAATCGATTAAAAACGATACGCATGTTTATATTTTCAGTGTTTAACGGAACGTTGTTTGTGCGAATTTTCATCGTATATTTTAATTGTGTAAAATTTATAATAAATAAATTGATAATGGGGTTTTTGTGTGTGTAACTAAAATAAATCATGAATTACATAACAGTACGCGTTCAATAAGTAATATTTGTAAAGCGATATTACTTTTAGGGATTCCTAGTAATATCAGAGAGGCACTTGTACCTAGGAAACTATTATCGAAATATACTGTACAGTGTTACGAAAACAAACGCAGCAAATTAAACTAACAGAAATCAACTGAACACAGACAAAACAATAACAATGCTATCTCGTCTTTAAAGTAGGTGTTACAATACGGTGTACGAACGGAACAGTAAACAAGTCTACGAGTACGAGTCGAGTACGGACCGCAGTCTGTATTGTGCACAAAACAAACAATGGTTGGGCGGCGCGCTAGCGTCGGGCGGGCGGGAAAACTGATGCTTTTGTGATTAAACACGTTTTGCTAAGTTCTGTAGTTTAATGAGCTAATATTTAGTTTATCTAGGCCAGGAAAGATTATAAGTATAGCTGTTGGTTTAATGTGGATTGATAATGAAAAGTATGACATGCAATCAAAATTTTAATGTAAAAACTTTTTATTATTGTCTACGTATTTTTTCGGTGTTTGTCCTTGTAGAAATCTATGTCCAACAGTGGACTTCTTACGGTTGTGATTGTGTTTTTTTTTAAATTTATTTATTGAATAATTTAAGTAGTTGGTTAAAAAACGCAACTATTTTCTTCATAAAAAACTTTACCAGTGGTCAACGAAAATTCACTTTTGAAAACATTGCGAATGTTTTCGAATCCATCGTAAGTTCGTACAGAAAATTTCAATCCCGTCATGTTAACCGTTTTAAACCGCAGCTGCATATCCGGTAAGTTCCGGTTGAAGCCGGTTGCCCGTAAAATGCGATATGGCGACCGGAAGCGATGGCGTACAGACAGGAATTTCAGGATTCAGGAGCGCGCATTAAATTTCAGTTTGGAATTCTGATGCGTAACAAATTGCAAGTGTTAATTGTTTTTTTATAATTTAACTAGTCGACCCGGCGAACTTTGTACCGCCTAACCTATTGCTGTGTTGCTCATGTATTATACTTATAAACCTTCCTCTTGGATCACTCTATCGAGTTCAAAAAACCGCATCAAAATCCGTTGGATAGTTTTAAAGATATAAGCATACATAGGGACAAACGCGGGAAGCGACTTTGTTTTATACTATGTATTGATTTTGTCGCTGTCGACACTGGTATACAATTGGTTTTAAGCACGTGGAAAAAGTGTGGAATGAGTATAAAACATAAATTAGGTCAACAAATATTTTGAAACACTAACGTAACATGCCGTGACTGGTAAAATTATTCCATTTCATATGTTAAATTCAACATCTAACATTTAGGTCTCTGTCTAGAATCTAGACTCTAGGTAGAGCACACGCCACAGAGCCAAACAAACTTTAACGATTTTGTATTACTTTTTAAATTTTGACGTTTTATGACTACTTATGGGACGATTTTTATGGCTTTGTGATGTTGTCTTTTCAGCTATAACCTCACATACACTTTAAATTCCCCGCTCAAATTAAATAATATTTCAACGGATGTTTCTTCGTTTTATAAACTCTGCAAATAAATTGTGTGAGTCCCTTAATAAAATCCTGTTACACAAGCAGCCTTATAAAGTTTAATCGTGTAACTAGATAGGACTGTGAGTGCAGCGAATGTAATTACAATTACAGCGTCATCAACACCGTGAAGCCGCTGAGCCTCCCCGAGCTTTTGAGAGCTTCTACCGAGTCTCTCTGAATATTTATTTTGACACAGTGTTTTTAAAAGGAGAGCTTTTAGAAAGCAGGATTCAAAATATAAAAATACATAAAGTACTATTGTGGTCCTCTTTAGTTGGCTTAAATTTTGTATAAATAACGGCATATTCGTTTAATGTAACAGTTTCATTTTAATAACAACCTTATCCTTATCGGCTCTACCACAAAAAGATTATAACCTACTTACTTACTTTTACTTTAGTCTACCACAGGTGCCCCAGCGTAGCGTTTTCCCACCTCACTGGTACCCACGACAAAAGCGTTTTTCAAAAATATAATTGCATTGCATTGCTTTTAAAATTTGCCATACACTAAAAAAAATAGAATTTGAATAAAAACTGAAACTCGAACTTAAAGCGAATCGTACTATCGAGAACCAGTAGTAGAACTTCCGGTCGAGCCTCCCGCCCTATCCGCCCGCCCTACCAGTCGGCCGTAGCACCCGCTGCCTTCAGCTCGTATATCCTTGTGTAACGCACACCTGAAAGTTGCTTCATAAAGTTATTGTGGCCTTTGTTTGTAAGGTAAAATTTCTAATATTTTATGTAGGTGTATTTTGGATATGATGCTTAATGTAACAATACACTTTTTTAAATGCACTTTTCATATACTTTTTAATTTTTATCTTGAACAATACAATAGAGAAATTGGTGTTAAAAAAAATTAATAAATATTTTCTTAAAAATCTCCCAGTAATTAAAAACTATACAACAAAAGACAGCTACGACAGTATGATATACCCCTAAACTAAACGAGCCCTAAACCCTAAACCCGTTATCAACCGAACATAAAACAGTTTATGTAGTGTTGTGTGCTAAAAATCACCAACGTCATGCATTCCATGTTTCATGTTAAATAGTTATATGTACGACAGGCCCTAAAGCTTAAATATTTTTTTTGCAAAATCGTTTTAATGTCTATTTAGATAGGGTAGGTAAGTAGCTTTATGTGCCTGCTACTGTACATTGTACATCCATACTAATCAAAACAAATAACAAGAGGAATCGAAATTGATAACAAACTTCATCGGGCATTGTCACAACGACCGTCCGACCGTCAGTCGCGGTCAGTCAGTGACGTCCAACAGGCAAAGTTTTTGTAAACATTTTACAGTGAATTTAGATTATATTTTATATAAATTAAAAATGTTGCTTTTTTTATTAATAGTTTAGTGTGGAACAGTATTTAGTGTTAAGTTTTTGTCTCAATAAAATTGTCCGAAATGCTATCCGTTCGCACGATGGAAGAGAGACTCATCAGTTTCAAGAGTTTGAAGGAGAAGTTTGAGCTGCCCAGGTACCTAATCAACTATAATAACTGATGCTATCATTCTAAAACGACCCACCGACCATTCTTATTAATCCAAAATTTTATCAAGAACTTTCGTGTTTGTATCTTTACTTACAGCTATAAACCTAAAACGACCCACCGACCAAAATTTTAAAACTATCTTTGAGATTTTAGCTGCGTTGATTTATTTTATTAGTTACAATGCTATACCTATACAGAAAATGCTTATCATCATAGGATCTCCAGACTCTTCAACATTTCTGTCTTTCTCTGCTATAAAAAACCTACCTATATGATACCACTAGAAGCTGCCCCGCGGTTTTTCCCGCGCACATTTCTCATAAACACGAAATTCCCGTTCTTTCCCGTTCCCGTGGGAATTTCGGGAAATCCCTTCTTAGTGCTCATCTACACTCCCTAAGGAACCTACATGCAAAATTTCAGCCCGCTACGACCAGTAGTTTCGGCTCTGCGTTGTCTGTCAGTCAGTCAGTCAGTCAGTCAGTCAGTCAGTCAGTCAGTCAGTCAGTCAGTCAGTAACGGAAGAGTTTTATATATATTGATTATTTTTTCTGAACCCAAAATAAAACAAAAGTAGGAAAACCTATATCAGCTACATCTATCAATGCAACATGCGGCTTTATTACCAATCAACAGACTATTTTTACTATATTAGAAGCATGGCTACAAAATATCAGCAGCAAAATTGGAACTTAAACTGTGGTATCCAAAATTGCTATTCCTGTAATTATTATGCTATACATATGATGCAATTTAATGTTTTGTATCTGTTTGTCCGCAGGGGTGGCGGCGGCGGCGTTGTGCAGCGCAGCGCGACGCATGCCGACATGCCGAACCGTGGCAGCACCATCGCTGATAGGTGAGCTTAACACAATATCAGTCTACAACAATTTCACCCACTTAACAATGAGACAGTGTGTGACCGTGTGGTGGCAGCATAGAATACTACCACCCCATCTCTTCCTGGGGGTGTCATAAAAGGCGACTAAGGGAATTTCTGAAGGTCGGGCAGCAGCGGCCTTCGTTGAAGAATTTAAACAACCATACTGCTATCGCCAACGCGCCTGCCAAGCTTGGCGATCTATCTGTGGTCGATTTATGTCCAGCAGTAGACGTCTACAGGTTGTAATGATGATGATGGTGATGAACTCATGAGACGGTCTGTGGTCGTTATAACTGCGGCGACAAGCTGGCCTCTTGTCACAGTGGTATAAACATAAACTCGCCCAAACGTAGGTCTGCTCGATGTATTTATGCCTCTCGTGGGCGTGGGCTCACAGGCGTGAGATTATGTTTATGTTATGTTAACACATGAGATGCCTACCAGATACATCGTCGCTAACTATGGGCCTCATTAGCAAATTGCTAATAGCAATATCAAAGTCATAAATTTTGCGAATGAAATATGATAGATACTCAGAAGAACTATAAAATCACTGACATAGCCCAAAAAATTGTAAAACTTAAGTGGCAAGCTCGAGGAATAGAATGGTCGCTGGGGCCGAAAAGTCCTCGATTGGCGAGTTTACCGGAAGACGCAGAGTAGGCAGACCCCCCAAAGGGTGGTCAGACGGTCTAGTTAAGGTTGCGAGAGTGCACTGGACAATTTTACCATAATTTATTTTTGTTTGCGTTATCAAAGACCGATTGGTCAATAAAACAACAACAGGAAACTAAGCGTTTTGACCGCGATTATTTACTATGAAGGGCACTGACACAATTAATTATTTAATCTGTGTAAACGTTTCCTACGATAAGGTTGTTGGCATAATTTAATATTGTGATAACGCTTTATACGTGGAAAGTGTGCAGTATGTTAATTATGAAGAAATAAGTTTGATGTCTAATCTAAAATAGTTTAGCTGATGTCGGGTAGTATTTCGTACTAAGTTAAATCATAATAAGAAGGGCTTACGTGTATATTAGTTGAACCCATCATAGCGGCATGGTAGATGTAGGTAATAAATAATTACGAATCACATTTTGATACCATTTTAGCACAGTATTACAATAGTGCTCTTAGTAAGAACTTATCAAGGATGCCCGAAACACAATACAAAGACAGAAACACACCCCTAAAAATTATTATTGCTATTAATAGCCTAAGCTGTCCCACTGTTGGGCAAAGGCCTCTTCCACACTTCCCTGTCCAACAATTATTAACAATGTTTTATTTCTATTGGTACCAGGCTAGCAGCATTGCAAGCGGCCGGCGCGAACGACTGGCGGGCCCGGGTCTGCAGGCTCAGTCCAGAGAAAGAAGACACCAAGGCTATTGAGAGAGTGAAGAACAGGATCAATGTGAGTACATTGCTACTAACAGTGGCTATCTCCTTTATTTTTATGAATAAGCGGTTAAAGACAATAAGCTGAAGGAGACAAGGTAAGTTAACTTTTGTTACTGAGTTCCTAGGTACGTAGTTTTATTTCGTTTAGTCTACCTTAGACAGATTCTGCTTTTGACACCATGGTCTAGTATGGACAGATTCTACATACTAGAAATTCTACTCATGACTGATTGTACTTTAGTTAAAAAAAAAGGTATGGCAAATACATTTTCCGTAAGATAATATAAGCGGGCTGTGCAATGTGTGTGTGTATGAATGCACAACTCTTACAAATACATTTTGAGTTAATAAGTAAATAATTCAACTATTTTATTTGGGTAAAGATAAAAGAGACAATTAAAAAGTTAAGGATATGTTTAAAGATTCCTTTTCGACGGGATAAACGTTATAATATTAAGTATAATTGTTTCTTTCCCGGTCTGGGTGTCCTTTTAGCTAGAAACAGATTCTTCCTAGTGTAGAACACTGAGTCTGGTGCGTTTTTAATTTTTACTCCGATAAAAGAAAAAGGACTGATATTCCCTTATATAAAAAATAATAACTCCTCATAAGCTCTGGCACCTAACCAGACGTGAAGAGTCCTCTCGTTTTCCCCTGTGACATCAGCGCGTCAAGTCAGCGCCCCTTCGGCGCCAAAGGCACCCTTATATCTTATACCTAATACGCTGATAGTGCCACTTTAGATATTGTTGACTTGTGACTAGGGGTTGCTAAGCAAGTGTTAGCAAAAATCCCTATTTTTCTTTAGTAGCGTTGATGAGTCCCTTAGTGCTTCTTATGATTTTGTTGGATAAGTAATCTTAGCATCTAAATGGGCTTAGAAAAAATTTATGGTTTATATTATATAAATCACTTCGGTTACTGAATGTGCGACAAACAGCGAACAGCCCAAACCGCTTGAGAATAGGTGTGCCCAAAATTGGAAATATCGATTTAAAAATTTTAAAATGCTCTATTCTATTGGTAGTTGGTACCTATTATTTGAGTATAGATACGGCATTAAATTCTAAGTACCCAAATAACATTATGCAAAATGTATCGATGCGCTAAGGCCAAGGTTGGTGGGGTGGAAGGTGCTTGGTGGAGACATCTCGTGCTGTTACAAGCTGTTGAATCGTTTGTCGATAACTACCTATATGTGGTGTCTATAGAGTACAATATGCCGATTTTTTTAAGATACAAACGCTTTTTAATAGATAAGAGAAAAACTTAAATTTCTTAGTCCATACTTCCATACTTATCAATATATATAAAACTCTTTCGTTACTGACTGACTGACTGACTGACTGACTGACTGACTGACTGACTGACTGACTAACTGACTGACAGACAACGTAGAGCCAAAACTACTGGGCGTAGCGGGCTGAAATTTTGCATGTAGGTTTCTTAGGGAGTGGAGATGAGCACTACGAAAGGATTTCCCGAAATTCTCATTGGAACGGGAAAAACTGGATTTTGGTGTTTATGAGAAATATGCGCGTGTGAAACCGCGGGGCAGCCTCTAGTATATTATAAACGCGAAAGTAACTCTGTCTGTCTGTCCGTATGCCTGTCTCGCTTTCCTGAGAAAACTTCTTAACTTATTTGAATGAAATTCGGTATATGGATAGTTTGTGCCTGAGAAAGGACATAGTCTACTTTTTATCCCAAAATTCCTACAAGAAAATTGGGAATGTGATGTTACAATGAAAAATGCACTGGCACACCAGCGCGGCGCCCACTAGTACTATAAAAACATACATAACTATATACTATACTAGCTTTCCGCCCGCAGCTTCGCAAGCGCTTTTTATAATAAAAGTAAATAACTGGTTGATTTGTTTCTCAGAAATATAGGGAAATCATTTGTAATCGCACCAAAGCCTAAAAAAGCAGTTTGCCTTTACAAAAGTAAAATTTGGTTTTTCCAGTTCCCGTAGTATATTCACGAATTCATGTCTTTGCTAGACTTATATTCCTTACGTTTCTATCTTGAGATGTTTGGGCTGAAAACTTAAATACTCATTGTTCCCTTTTCCATTTCAGGATACCCTGTATTGTATAAACAAACTAACCTATATGCTTCATCTCTGAGGCTAAGCTCTGAGGCTTCACTAAAAATCCAGTTCTATTGTACCCTAATTAGGTCTACTCAGATTCATCATCATCGTCGTCCCAACTGATTGTCGTTCATTGCTGTAAATTTGCCTGTCCTACAGGTTGCCATAATTACCTTTCTTGCGCGACCCTTATCCAGTTTACTAACATCACTTTTTTTTCATACAAACTGTTACACTCTGTATCAGCACCCGCAAAAACTTTGAAAACACCTATCATATTACTTTATAAGGAAACCTAAATATGTTCGCCATACATATTGTATCAAGGACTCCAGGACTAATAAACGCAGTTATAATATCATATTTAATGTTTAAGTATTATGAGGAGCTTATTTTGAAAATTTTAAGATAGCCTCATTACTTTAGATTTTAGCAAAAAACCTGTTTTACCCTGAACTCAGGGGCAATAAATATAACCATTTCTGAGGTTTGTAATGTAAAGAGAATCTTCAGCGTAAATTTCAACTTTCTAATTATAGCAGTTTAGAGTCTGATACAAACTGTTACATCCTGTATACGGCGGCTCAGTGAAGTTATTCCCATATCCTGTATTTGTGAGACGTAGGCACCCAGAATCCGCACACCCACAAATGATTTCGCAATCAGCGCCCCCAAAAACCTAGAAAACGCCACCCATATCGATTTTTAATACAAATTTATTTCCGCCATCTTGGATTTCAAAATCGATGTTTTTTGTGTAATAGCGTCCCTTATAACCTAGAAACATCACTCATTTCAATTTAGCAAAATAAGGAGCGAATTTTCATACAAACTTTAACACCCTGTATCATGGCTGACAGGACTAATTAACGCAGTTTTGATATCAGATTTCATGTTTTTATATAAAAAGGACCTTATTTGGAAAATTTCAAGTCTCTAGTGTAATTAGTTTAGATTTTAGCAAAAATCATATTTCACCCTGTATAAGAACTCAGGGGTAAGATATAAAAAAACTAAAACCATTTATGATGTTTGTAATGCAATGACAATATACAGTGTAAATTTCAACTTTCTAAACCCAGCAGTTTAGGAGTTTCATACAAACTGTAACAGCCTGTATACGGCGTCCCGGTTAAGTTATCCCGAAATCCCGTCTTAGTAGGTACGTCACGTAAGGAAGCTACTTTCCAAATTTCGTCTTTCTATCTTCAGCGGTTTCGGCTGGGCGATGATGAGTGAGTGAGTGAGTGAGTAGATCAGTGGTATTTGGATTTTATATATATAGATAGTTGTGCCTGAACATTTTAAGCTGTTTTATTAAATATACAACATGCAATGGTATCAGAAATTGTTGTTTGTCTATTTAATTGTTGCGTGACAAAAATCCAAGGTAAAAATCGTAATAACACGGAATGCTCCAATGACGTCAGTTTCGCTCACTTTTAGGTGCGACTTATAAAACTTAATAAATTTAAATGATAACATACAAAAATGCTAATTATTTAGAGGTCAACAAACTTAAAATTAATACCACTTTTCTATGGCACATGGACATGGATGATAACAGTTTTTTAATTAAAATATTAATTATAAGCTACGAAACTAAAATAAAAGTCAAAAATTGGGTCTCACCTCACCCTTTCCCAGCGAACGCTCTGTATATATTTTTTTAATGATTCTTTATATTCTAAAGTTTTCAAAGCAAACTTAATCAAACTAAAATCCATGTTAAAGAACTCATCAACTGCTTTAATCGCACAATCAAACCGCAGTGTTTACGAGCCGTCCTAAAATAACACCACTTTTATGGACACTGGACTGAGGACACTATGATTATAACAGTACCACGACTAACAGAGCTGTTAATCTGATTAATTGAAGTTAATAAAACTGTATTTATGAAAAGCGCATTGGTAAGCTAAGCTTATTGTTGGTAGTGTTCAGTTCACAATACCACGACACGATAATTTATCGACTATGGCTTTGACTAACTGTTGTTGGGATTGCAAATTGCTTAATTTACTCTCTATAATGAGATTTTGTCCTTCGTGGTAGTTATCTGCCTATATCCCTGTTCGTCTATAGATGGTCTATATTTAAAAACTAGACAACAAGATCCTCAACACAACCACTTTCTGCTATACATCAATATTGACACCTAGAGCCTCGCCTCCCCAGTCAAAGGTCGCGTCGCCAAGGGTGCATGAAAAAGTCACCTATTCTCGACCCTTTTTTGCTATTAATAGCGGAATGTCACTCAGCCCCGCTTTTGTTTCCTACTACTTATCCGACGCACAAGTACTCAGGACAAAAAAGGCTGTTTCTAAAAGCTGTGAACGAAATTGCCTAGCCCCCTTTGTAGTTCTTCTGAAGCGAAAAACTATGGTGAAAACCTTTTACTAAGATAGAGTCCACTTGAAAAGCGTTAGACGTTTTCCTTACCTAAAACGCGATCAAATTGACTGTATCAAAATGGATATATTTTTATTGTTTTATTGCAAGTGTCAGAAAGTATGGTTAAATATTATTATGGTTGCTTTTTTATCAATGGTGCGTAACTCTGAAAAAGTTGAAAAAATTGATTCTTTACAAATAACGCTAAATGGAAAACCGTTTTCCCGCGGGAAACATGAATTTTATTTGATTACTTGCAAACGCCATCTATGTAATTTGCACGGAAATGAAATTCACACAGAGCTGCGTTTTGTCATTGCTTTTCCGGCAGGCACTCTCTGTAAATCGAAGGCTTCCTAAATTATTTTTGTAGAGAGAAATACTGGCTAGGATTAGAACCAGGACCTCCCAATCAAAAGTCAACATTGCTGCGAATTGAACCATGAGGTCATACATAAGTGTGTACTTCGTAAGTTACTAAGTTATTTAATCACTAATCATTGGTAATTATCATAAAATTGTAGGCCAATGTTTATAAACTCATCTCTCATTATATCATGTTTAGTTTTTAATTAATTAGACTTAATGATTGGAACAATAGCCGGATGTTGAACAAAACTGTTTAAATCATATACCTCGGTGTTTCAGGAAGTTTGTTTGAATTCGGTGTTATCAAAACATTAAAAGTAATTTAATTAAAAAAAAATCACAAGAAAATAAAACTATAGCACTCTAATTTTTTACTCTGAAGTGTCAATTTACAATTTTATCAAGAGATGGCGCTATATAACAAACTGCTACTAGTGAAGAAATACAAAACAAACTATATTTTACGTTTTACCTGACTTTGCCTGCTATTTCACGAAATATTATTATAGTGTGTGCAGCAACATTTAGTGTCACATTTTTGTTGTAATTATTATTTTTAGTTCTTTCTGAAAACTACTAGCACATGACTACTTACATAATTTTAACTAAATGTAAAGTAATAAATATTTATGTTTGTTTATTTCTCTAATGCACAACTATTTAGCACAGATCAGTGCGTACGCAACATTTTCCATACTCGTCCGGAAGGCCTTAAGAGTTGCCTTAAATGGTAGAAAAGTCGACGAAATAACCCCCGCCTTATTTGGAGTTGAAAAAAAAAAAGTTGAATAGCAAAATGTATAATGCATATAATTTGTAGTTGCGTAGTTCTTTCTACCGAGTGGTTTTATATTAAGGCTGTTTGTATTTCAATCTGATCTTCATTCACCACTGTTTCTTTCTGTTTCACAATGCAAAATATTTCATACTTATATTTATATTTAAATGGATTTTGGTTATCAACTAGTCATCAGAAGTCACGGGTTCGAATCCCGTTGATGTTTATTCCAGGATCTAGTTTTTGTGTCAAATAATAAAAATAAATAAACATAGCAGAGTAATGGGAATACCGATGGAAAATTTCAACGTACTTAACTTCGAACTTGTGGCGGACCCAGTTTGTAAGAAACCTTATTCTTAGTACATGTAAATGCAACAAGGCGTGCAATGTAAAATAACTCCGCGTATAAACCAGTCTGAGGTCGCAGTGTAATTGCCACGAAACGAGTCTTTTGAAACACATCACAGTTTCAATGTAATGCTTCGAGTCAGTATTGATCCTATGAGACTTGTTTGATGGAGAAAGTAATCCTGTGCAAGGATTCTTATCGTTATAGCGTGAGGATGGTCTGCGCTTATGTTAAATATGCCTTGAGCTTCGTTTTGTATTCTTTTAAACTAATCAGTAAAAAAAAAATATTCGAAATTTACCCAATGCATGGTCGGACACAACTTTGCCATTAATTAAATACAATAATATTTTTAGCAAAAAACCGCGACAGAAATTTTTTCAGCGGAAATATTTTAACCGGATGGAAACCTACATATAGGTAGATAGATACTCAGCTCGACCTTGCGTCACACCGGTGCGGTCAAATCTTAAATTTATCAATCAATTTAAATACGTTTAAACAAAAACTAACGTCACCTCGATAAATGGCTAAAAGCAGAGTGAGGCAAGAGCAACATCAAAAGGTCTGTGATCTTATGAAACTCTGCCAAGACATATATACGCAGAATGTAAAATTAAGACCTGAATGCCGCACCTGCGAACTCTACATATCACTGTATTTCAAGTGTTTCTGTAAATGTTTTTCTTTCCAATATATGGATATCTATTACAATTTATCGTGTTGTATATTCTTTGAAAAAGCTCATTTTAAAATTACACAAAGGCATGATAGAAACGCACTATAGTCTTATAATAGACAGTCAAATCAGTTACCTATACAGTTTTATGTTCTAGAATTCTAGTTAAGTATTAAATTCTCTGTGATAAGGGTAATGCTGAAAAATTATTTTCGCACGTGTGTACGCGGTGTGTGAGTTGTCCTGTGAGTCCATGCCATAGACGAATTTATTTTGATTTTGGCTTCATAAGTTGTTCAGTCCATCTAATTTTACACTTTTACCACTGCGAAGTAAAGTCTCCGACTGATGGGACGAAGCTGAAAATAGCTACTTTTTGTTTTGGAAACAGAAAATTATTTTGCAGGAATTGGCAAGAATTATAAAAGATTCAAATTCTGCTCCTGATTATTTTAGAACTGGTTGGAGTTAAGATTTAATTTTTAATGCATTGAAAAAGGCTGCTATTTTTTTATAAATTTTAAATGTTTCTATATTAATAAAAGTTTATTGATTTACAATAAAGTGTCTTATATATCTATAATTTGATAATAGGCAGTCATCTTTATTAATATTCGTTGAACCTAGATTCTGTTTTGGCAAAGACCTGATGCCGAGGAGACCGTGGGCGAGTACAAGCGCTTTAATTAGGCTTGTAATTAATTTAATTAGTCAGTTACTGTTAGAGTACATGGTTTTGCATTTTACTGTATTATGCTTTTTTAGGAGCAAAGAAATGTTCGGAATTTCTGACACGGACTTTGTGAATGATTTAAAAATTGTATATTTATTTCAATCTGTCTCAAACGCAATTAAGGTAAAAAAAGACTGAAGGTTTCTCAAACATGTTAGATAATTGCCTTGTTTTGTATCACGAGCGCGCTTGGCTTTAAAACAAAAAAAAAACTTTTCAAAACGTTGTAATACAAAATTCAATGTCCAGCATAGACATTCGATATCCAATGTACGTACATACGTACTTGAAGATCCAGATAGTATGTCAGAGAGTCTTCTTCTTCTTCTCTCTTAAGAGCTGGTCTCTTGTCGGTGGAGCCTCCTCCATTCACCCCTGTTCCCTGTTCCCCGCCAGCTTCTTGACCATCTGATACGACTCTGCACTGACTCGATCCTTTATTTGGTCGAAGTAGCTTCCCCTTGGTCGTCCACGCTGTCTCTTTCCTTCAATCTTTCCTTCTATAATTTTAGTAATCAGTGCGTCGTTGTCGTTACGTATCAGATGGCCTATTATCTTTCCCCTTCTTATCTCTATGGTGTTCAAGATCATTCGTTTTTCCTCTACTCTTTTCAAGACTTCTTCATTGGTGACTCTGTCCATCCAACTTATTCCCTCCATTCTTCTACAACACCACTTGTCAAAGAGCATGGCAATAAAAACATCCATTGGGACATTTGGGACACGTCTGTAACATTGAAACTTTGAACTTAGATCGCAGGCACACTCCTGAATCGAAACTAAGCAAATTCCCGACTCAATAAAAACCAGTTCACTATGGATTTGCATACTCAGATGTACAGGATGTTTCTTTCAAATCTGTGATAAATTGGAGTGATTCAACTTACCATACCTTACCAATTTTCCTATGGAACACGTATCATCATGGATTCATGGGTAGAAATATACAAAAATCCGCTGTTTGGTCAGCTCGTTCATCTGTCGCTGAGGGAATTTTGTTAAGAGTGTAGAGCGGAATCACTGCTTTAATTTATTACCGACTTTTTACAAGCAGCCATTATATATTGCACATGTCATGACATTAGTCTGCATCCGACCCTGCCGCAAAAGCCGGGCAGACGGGTCGGCACTGCCAGTCGCCACCCCGCCTCGGCCAAGAGTTCACATGCGCGCGCGCATTGCGTTTTATCAATTTAAATAATACTTGCTTTCTCCTCGAAACGAGTTTTATTATTTGATGATACTCTATTTAGTTTTAATTATAAGGAGTGCCGTTTTTACGTAAGACTTTGCTGTGTTTTTCTAGTTGTTTTTAGTTTAGTTGGTGGTTCTAGTTTAATGTTTTGATATTGTCAAGCGTGTGGTGTGTTCATTTAGTGTCACAAGTCAGCTGTTTTTGGAAATAATATAATAATTAATTTTTTAATTATTTTATCTTCTTCAAGAAAATTTAAGTTTTCTCGATACACTGTACATGGCTATTTATTATCGGATCGTTATCTTTTATTTTCTTGACCTTGCTCTTACCAGTGTTAGTATCTCTTATCTTTGTATAGAAATTCCTTAAAAAGTTTGATAAGCACAAAAAATGTTAGATCTAAAATTGCTTTAAAATTGAATAATCCAACATTCCATCAACTTCATGGTTTGTCGCACTAAATGTCTGATATGGAATTATTCGTTATATCTTTTAATTTATCTCTGCATTCATTAATGTTTGCACTTTATAACTTTTCATCTTTCTTTTCTTAAATAGATATGTGACCAGTACCATAATTGTCAATGAAATTGGTTCAACTTAACTACGGATATCCAGGTCGATATCTAATGTCAATTAGAATGCAAAAGGAGAACTTTAGATTTTTTATATGGTCTACGTGTTTGTGATCATGATTCGATTGCCATTTAGGGCTAGTAGGTTCGATGTTTTTGTTACGATTTCCTTATTGGTGGTGACGCTAAAAGTGCTGATTTAAACTAATTCTTATTAATTTGTTCTATTGTTGTATCATTATTATTCGTATTGAAATTGTTACTTCCATCTTTTTGGTTCTCTCTTTGCGCAAATGTTTAAAATAACAAAGAAAATACCTGTATCATTTATAAGGACATTATTTTGTTTCCAATTAATCTTTACCGAAAACATCTACGGCAATGATCGTGGCGATTTAAAATATTATATCAATTAGGCTCCTTATTTTTTTATGTTCACTAACTGTTTATGGTGCTGTCGAGTTTTCTTATATGGTGTTGGACGTCGTTTATTTAGCATGTCAGGTGGACTCAGTAATCAGTATACGCTATAAAAACATAAGCTTCTATGTTTTTGCTTTATGCTTCGTGATCTTATCAAACAGTGTTATGTATGTACGTCATCAATACATAGTATAAAACAAAGTCGCTTTCCGCGTCTGTCCCTATGTATGCTTATATCTTTAAAACTATGGAACGGATTTTGATGCGTTTTTTTCAAAGAATAGAGTGATCAAGAGGAAGCTTTATATTTATAATTTATGCACAAAATGGTAATAGGTAAGGCTCTACGAAGTTCGCCGGGTCGACTAGTGGTTATATACTTTGCAAATATGTCTTCGATTAGATTTCCAGTCAATGTCAATTTTAATTGCAGTTTTATCTTAAATAATACTTGTTGAACGCACGTTTTGCTTCGATAAATATTCGTTATCCAATTATTATAATCTTTATTATTTTCCGCGTCTATTTATTGCATTTACCACCTTACTCAGGTGATACTTAAATATAAACAGAATATAGACCTATAAAGATTGAATTCAAAGTATCAAAAACCAAGAACTATTTACGTATACTCGTTTTTGTCATACTCGCTATCTGTATTTATATAGTTTGCCTCTAGGTGTGGTTCCAAGGTCTAGGCTGGTCGACACCGATCCCATCAATACGGAATCTGAGATGCCTGACGTCATGTTCCAGTTATCAGGTCCATGTCCATAATGTCGTGCTATTTAATTTGAACATCATCGTTCTTCGTCTCGTCCTGCGCGTCGTATTTCCTTGTTCGTATCTCTATCAAAGTGGACGGATGCCTTTTAGCGATACTGTTTACACACATGATGTTATGTATAAAATGTGTGAGTCACATCGTTTGCGAGTCTGCTGATAGTGTCGTTGATTGAACCAGTGCACGCTTGACAATTGAGACTCATCCTCGCGTTTTAAGTTTTGCGTCTTAACATTAACTGCCAAGTTATTGTGTTTTCATCATTTAATCATAGGCTATAAGGTTTTGCGACGCAAGCTCCTAATTATACAATCTCCGTGCAAATGGAGCGCAACGCCCACAAGGATTCCTGAGATCAAAACAATTCCATCTGCGCAGGTGCTTGGATCGGACCATACTCAAAATGTTTTATGAAGTGATAATCGGCTTTTGTGTTGCGGTCTTCGCGATCATAAAATATTTATCATCGAGTAAACGAACAGTTGAATGTAACAAAGTTGAAAGTACAAATTATGATACCAAAATTGTTAATGATGTTGTTGCAAACACAGAGATAAAAGCTAAAACAAAAGTTGAAGATACTCCAAATACCCAAGAAAGTGATATTAAAGATAAAGTTTCAAACTCAAATACTTACAATAGCGAGGAAATTGTAACCCCTAGCGTTCTTTTGAGGAAGCGAGATGAAACGAAAACTGAAAATGTTTACAAGAGAGAAAGTCCGCCAAAGGAAAGATTATCGCAGTTTCTTGAGAAAACAGTGTTTAGTGATGACAAGATAAACACAATCCTCAAGAATTTGTCTTTAGACAGAAAAAATTCAAGAGAAGAGCAGCCGTTGCTAGATCTTACTATTACTCCTATAGAAAAAGTGAACATCCCTCCACCACCGTTCAACGAAAAATTTTTCAACAAACTTAACGAAAGTATCCTCACAAACAATAACGTATGCGAACAAAGGAACCATAATGATGCAAACAAAACAGTTGAAGATGAGACAGATTTTATAAAGGAAGACAAAAAACCGCTAAAACTGATTTTAAAGAATCCTGCAATAACGAATGGTCTTAATTTTGGTTCCGTAATTGGTGAACTGAAAAGTAAGACCAGGAATGGAGGTCTCAAGCCAGTCTTCAAAAAGTTTGATGGTGAAAACTTGGATTTGGCTCAGGCATGTATTTTTTTTAATATTGCTATTTTTGTGGTTAGTAAAAGTTTTATGTATTAAGATAAGGATCATAAGCTATGTACCGAATCTAAGTTATGATTTCCCAAAAATAAAAACTTATTAATTTACAAATTATGTACAACAGATATTTTGTGACCCTAAGTACATTCTGATCTATACATAGTATAAAAAAAGTCGCTTCCCGTATATGTCCCTTTGTATGCTTAAATCTTTAAAACTATGCAACTGATTTTGATGCGTTTTTTTTAATAAATAGAGTGATCCAAGAGGAAGGTTTAGTATAATACGTGCACAACCTAGTAATAGGTTATGCGGTACGAAGTTCGCCGGGTTGACTAGTATTAAATAAATTGATGCATGTTAACCTATAACGGGTTTAAACCTTTTCTTACTGATCTAGTTAGCTTACTCAATAATAAACCGTTCTAAATGCAGTAACACTAATTATAGTTTGGCAAACGCACTGTTTTTCAGCTGCGCGTAGATCATAAAATATTATTTTTACTCGACATATTATCGCAACATCGACCGTGGAGCGGAGGATATCCTGCGATATTTAACTTTAATTGAAGGCGATATAAATGCAATTATTATTTCTTTAGTCGTGTGTGGTGCATTTTGATTTCATCTGGTTACAAAATTATGAGGCTTTTTTCCAATATTCACACATTGTAAGGGCACATTATAAACACTTTAAATACCGATAATTTAAAAGTAATTATTTGGTTAATAATATTGTTTTGTGCTTTATCTTATTTTAAAGTTTTTTCGTATTCAAGAACTACGTAACCGTATACCTTTTAAACTTATAACTTTGTATGTATTTAGCAGAATTTCGGATTAAGTCACCTAGCCACATTGTTAGCGGACAACATTATGTTTCTTATCTTTTTTTAAGAGCATGTTAGCGTACACTGCATTGTTAAACATCATAAACATATCAACTAGAGCTTACCACACACTGTGACACAGAAAGGTGTGAAGTGTGCTGCGTTTTTGCGTAAAACCTCCTCCCATTGTTATGCAATTAATAATTAGTGATATCGACATCGTGCGTACGCGATCACTGCTAATTAAGTGATGCCATAAGGGTTAGTGTAATTGGTGAATTAATTATGGCTGTTTCGTATCAAACATTGAAATAAGTTCTTAGAACCTGTAGTTTTTTTCATAATTCTGAGGCACTCGTTGTCCGCGCAATGATCCATCACTGTCTATCCATCCGTATGCCGTATATATCCGTCTATAATCTATATAAATAATAATAATATATATTATTAAAGCCGGAGTACGTGTGTACTTATGTATGTTTGTTGCAAAAGAACTGCTTAATGAATTTGGTTCATATTGAAAATTCCGCAAGAGATGCGGATTTTTAAAAACTTTTTATTTATTATTTTAATTTAATGGACTTGACTCTACTTCTGTGGAGTATTTTGCCAATGTCAAGTTCACAAATTAGTAAAAAGGGTGGGCTTAAAGCCCGGCAACGTTGTACGGTTATTTATTATAAGTTTATTGGATTATTGTTTTAATGCCCGCTAACAAAACACGTGGTTTCGGAACCAACGTTAAAACAATAATCCTTAAAACCTTATAGAATCTTGAATAAATTAATCCAGGCTAGGTAAACGAATAAATTTTCTTGGTTATTAAAAAATGGTCATGGAACGTATCTCTATCTTATCCTGGGGGTCAAATTTAATAACTAAAAACGATCGACTTTTAATTGTATTTTTAGCGACTTCGTTAACCATTGCTGTTTTCTTTAGGCGTGCAACAGAAATTGCCTTTGTTAAAGCGGCAATGGTTAATGAGGTCGTAAACAAGATAATTACGCCTCAGTCGTTTTTAGTTATGAAACTTGACAACCTGGTTGAAATGAAAAAAAACGCTGTCCTTTGAGGTACAGTCTGAGTATTTGATTCTACGTTATCATTAATAATGATTGTGTTAATCTGATTGTTACAGGAGAACCTAAATGCAGCGGTCGATGAGAAGAAGAAAGTGCTTATAGACGACAATGAGCTGGGCTCGAACATCCTCGCAGACCGGCGGAATAAGCTGGAGACTGCTGCACAGGTCAGTAAAATATGAAAGAAAGAAAGAATGAAAGAAAAAGCGTTTATTGTCAAACAGAGACACACAATTGACAACAACACAGACAAACAAAATACTAAAAACATACGCAATTTTATGCCAAGGCACTGCCTCAGAATTTGCTATGGGTGTGAACCCAAAGCGCTGATTTTCAGTCAGTGCCGGTAGTGTTCACGAGCGCCCATGGGGTGCGTTACTAATTTGCGCAAACTAAATGTTGTCCCTACACACGACACGCTAATCATCATCATCATCTTGTGAGCAGAAAGACGCATTGCTGGACGTAAGTTTCCCCTTCAGATCGCTATTTACCGACCGGTCTTGTGCGGCCCTCATTGTATAATTAAAATATACATAGAATTCCATAACATAACATAGTCTCTCGCCTTTTTTCCCCGAAGGGTTAGGCAAAAACACCGGTTAATCAAAGCTGGACCCACGTTTAGCCGAGTTTTATGCTATGTTTAGAATTCCATGTTTTATTAAAATATAACGCAAGTATATGTTTGCTCATTGCGACATTGAGCTAGTATACCGTGGTGGATGATAAACGACAGAAAGTATACTTTCATAATTCTAGAGTGACAAAAAAAATAAAAGAGCTCCAAAGTATCTATGGGATTACTATATATTAATCTCAGTAATTAGATGTTATCTCAATGAAGTAATAGTCTCCGTATTTAGTCAAACAAATCTTATCTTAATTGTCATTAAACATGCAAATCAATTCATAAAAACTAAACAGCCCTGCAGTTGTCCTGTCCGTAATATTTCTCAATATAATGACTTGTTTCCGGTCCGGCAGTAGTTTAAAAAGGTCTTTTTATTCTAAGAATTTTAATAGGTAACCGTGGATGGCTCGGTGACCCACAGCTCTGGGGACATTCACAAAGGGCACCCTGCTTGATTGATGGAAGTGTTATCTGACTCTGACTTATTGCATAGGTATAACTGCTAATGTCTTCGACTTTAGCGACTTCCCATTTTAATTTAGTTGGGTTATATTTAAAATAAAACAACGAACTAAGTCTCACGGAAGTGAGACCGTGAGTCACGGTGTTTGAATATAGAGCCTAACGAAACATAATATAAATTTCTTACTGTATAGCGATATATTTTTAATAAGTTTTAAATAAAATTATATGAGACAAAGTTTTAAAACAATTGTAAAACACACGGCGCGACAAAGAAGTGTAGTCTGAAACGATATTTCTTAAGAAAATGATTTTAAAAACTACAAAATATTTACCCACAAACATAATAATAAAGTACGTGCAGATTTAATATATGTGTCAACAACTTTACCCACTGAATATGTACGCGAGACAAGTTTTTTATTTAATATTTATTTAACAAACTGCCCGGACGGAATGTCACTTTAATATTCTTACCTTGACGACTTCATTCGTACCTTTCGAAATCCTTTTAGAGTTCAACTAGTGATTTCAAAACCCTTTAATCTTAAGGTTTTAGATGAGTTATATTAGTAAAATCTGGTCTATGTAAGTTTAGTAAGCCGTTGGTCCCGGCCGCAGTAGTGGTCGGTATAACCGCGGCAACAATCTGGCCCATTGTCACGTTGGCAAAAAAACATAAACGTGGGTCCGGCTTTTGAGCTGGTGCCTCTGCCCTAAACGTTCGGGGTATAAAAGGCGTGAGATTATTTGTAAAGTTAAGTAATAAAACTGTTTCATTACATCTTACATTTATTATTGTATCTTTTAATGTATATTTCAATCATAATGTAATTTAAACATAAATACAAAATCCTAAGTCAGTAGCTAATTATAATTTACTTTTTCTTTAAAATTGCAACTCGAACGAAAACTTTTTATAAACCTTGTTGAGAATGCAATTAGTTCATTTTAACATTTAAGCTGAACCCAGAGACGTGATAATGAAGTGCTTAATAAGCAACGTGGTAAAATTATGTTCGCATTGAAAAGTGCAAGGCTTTTTCGACACTTTCGGTTCACGGAAACCGGAAGTTTAACATTTAGCTTTTGTTTTTTAAGTTTACCGGATATCCGCCAAATTACCTTTTAATTTCAGAAATTCAGAATAAAAAATATACTTAGAGTTGCATTATTGACTGCATAAATAATTAGAAAATTTATCTAAGAGTTTATCTTCAAATCACCCGTAGCGTAACAGTAGCTGTGTGACTAATTCGCACATTTCTCGGGTATCGCTGGAAAATTTTATGACTAATTTTATTTGACCGAACAAAGTATGAATGCATTGTATATTCACAATATATTAGCGTTTGTAATGATTCGCCTATAATGTTTTAGGTAGTCAAAACGACCTGATGAATAATGTGGGAGTCTACTGGATGATAGTCTGTGGGGGAGGCCTTTGTTCAGAAGTTGACGTCTTGCGGCAGAGATGATGATGATAATGTTAATAATTTAAAATAATAGAAATTAACTTTTTTTTATATATATAGACGTCGATAACTACCATCTACTTATGACTATTCAATCAGCTTGTTGTATGATAGTGAAAAGGAGCTAGGCTACTAGAAACCAACAAAAACCATTTTTAAGTTATCGTGATGAGAACAAGACCCAAAGTAGCGTTAAAACTGTTGATAAAAATATTTTTAAAGTATTCTCTATGAAAACCAAAGCAATGTAGCGCCACTGTTGACAAAAAATCGGTGTTATAAATTTTTACAGTAAGGCTGCTAACTCACCGGAATGCCATCGCTAGCTACGAACATACATATTCAATACAAATTTCCAAATTGGTGACGTTGCCAAACCGTCGCCAAGTGACGTTGAGTTAAATGCCATACATACCGTAGCCAGCGTCATCGCCATGGCATCCCGATGAGTTAGAGTTAGAGCCTTCGTTTTAGGTACAATTTAAAACAATGGAGTTATAAAGAATTTGGGACCAACTTTTTAATTCTTTTCTTACAGGGTTGGCGAAAGCGCGTCCCTCAGAATGACGCGAACAACTTCACAGTGGCGGGGCGACTCGAGAGAGACAAGGTGGTGGTGGCCACGCCCCCGCCCACCCCGCCGCCCGGCCCGCCGCCCGCGCCCGCGCCCGCGCCCGCCTCGCCCGGCATACCCACACCTAATAAGTTTAGGTAACTATTGTTACATTATCTCTCTTTTCTGTTTCGAGGAGCCTGGGGCCGCCAGAAGACGTCTCCATTGCAGTCGGTCTTGAGCCAGGTCACACAATTCCCCAATGAGTAGCCCATCTGTCTAGCTTCGGCTATGACGCATATTAAATGTGTACAAACATAACGGAAGAAGATCTCATAAAAAATCGTCTCGCCTATTGTATAGGAGTTTAACAAGCATCTGTATTTAGAGATTGATACCGCACCACACCACACACCACCACATATTGATTTCTCATAAAAATCACGTTGTGGTTGATTTCGGTTGTATAGAACATTGCAGGCTGGAATCACCTGATTGTCTGAAAAGTAAAATAATTCTGTGCTTCGGAAGGCACGCTAAGCCGTTGGTCCCGGCCGCAGTAGTGGTTTTTTTTAACCGCGGCGACAAGCCTGCCCCGTGTCACGTTGGTAATAAAGCATAAACTCGGCTAAACGTGGGTCCGGCTCTTGAGCTTGTGTCTCTGCCTAACCCTTCGGGGAATAAAAAGGCGTGGGATTATGTTATGTTATGTATTTACAGATCCCGTAAGCAGCCGTCTCCGCCAAACGGTTTCTTATCCGGTCCGCTGCGCTCCGCCTCGTGTGCCGTCGTGCCGTCCGTCGCACAACAGAACGGTCAAGCCAAGCCGGAGCCGAGGATTGAGAGAGACGCCTTCAAGCGAAGTTTGTCGCTGAGCGAGAATATGAGCCGAGCTGATGAAAGTGAGTTTATAAAGCTATCTATATAGTTCTAATTAGTTATTTGAAAAATGAAAAAATAGAATACTAGGTGTGGAAGACCCCGCCTATAGCTGATTAGCCCGATGTTCCCAGTAGACCTTCCAATAATAACTCTTCACTGAACTTTTACTGTACTTGGTGTTTATTGAAATAAAATATAATATATTTATAAAAACACGACCATCCGCTCTGACTATCTCTCGGAACTCTCGATGACTTTACATATTAATCAGAATAGACAGAATTTAGTGTCAAATTATTTCATAAACAAAATCATAGATTTTAACTTGTGTTGGTTGGTATCCAACATGCTGCGGAACAACAAGAAAAGAACATTTTGTGCGACTACACACATGTCTTAAATTTTAAATCCTATCATGACAACATAATGAAATATTGAATGAACTGCTTCTAAACATTGAGAATTAGTGGACTGTATAAATATAAACCTTCGTAATAGAAACAGCATTTATAACAATATCTAGAATTTCTATACATTATCAAAACAGGAGTTCTCATTATCTAAAGTGACAGTACTTACTGCCTTTAAACAAATAAGATTACTAACAGGCTCTCTTTAACTTATTATTGAATAGCAAATATAACTAGAATGTATAACTAGAATGTTTCTGGTTTAAGTTAAATATCTGACATGACATTTTGCTTAGCCAATAAATAGAAAGCCGTCTTATTACTTAGTAAGAAAATACATTAGAATAGAACATTGAGCTATAAAAATAAATATAGCTCTTAGAAAGTTAAACACAGAGAACTCAGCGAGTACTCAGTTAGTATTAATAATAAAATACTACAATATATTATAACAGAAAGTGCCGTGTAACTTATTTACAGTTTTAAACACAACTTATAACTGAATTATTTTGTATAATTACATTTAGTGGTAAGACGCACTATTAACAATGGTTCTAAATATTTTATTTCGAACGCTCTGACCTTGCCGTCATCACCAGGGAAAACTTGCATCTCACGAGCCAACGGCCATGATTGCACAGGAGTGTCTGTATCTCTAAGAAGTACAGAAGTACCATTGTACCGACCTTTATGTTCGGTAGGCTATCGCGCCACTTAGAACGGTTGTAAACCGGTTGTAAATACTATTCAAAAATTCAATCTCTAAATAGGTATGAACATCTGGCAATCAAAATGACCTGGCGTGATGGAGGCAAAATCTAAATACATAGGTAACCAAATACATTTGCGCGTTATTTTTTTTAAATTTCTTAAAGCATTAGTTAACACTTGTAGCTCATTAAGCTGTATTTTATCCAGCTAAGTATAACTTGCGAATCACTGAATAAATAGACATTATCTATTTTTATTTATAGCTCTAATATTATGTGAAAATAAGCAGTCTACTTTGCAAGTAAAAGACTCGCGTTAAACTCTAATCGAGGTATCGAAAGAGAGTAGTTAAAAGGCTCTATTTTGGATTTCGAACAGGTTACTTCTACCTTACCTACCCAATCGATGGAGCGTAGGTAAAGCACGCAGCTATGGGCTACGTAACTTTCATCTGCAAAGCCGATTTTCGTACCTAATTCCATTGGTAGGCAAAATATCTCGGGTAGACTAATTGTTGACATATCGATAAACCTTTTGACGAAATAATACCAGTCATCAAATTAAATATAACTAATTTTTTATTAGGACTATCGCGCCACAGAATATTCTGCAACGAGGTGTATCAAGGGTCCATGCTTATATTCAAAAATATCTATTTAATATCTGTACTAACACTGTACCCTTCTCATCGAAAGAGTAACAGAATTAGAACTAAATCTATGAACAAGCGGCCCATTTACCATGATATCATTGAGTAATACCTCCTTGTCGGTTTTTATAGAACCATCGACCCTTAGTGGTTTCGCTATTATCGTTAATCACTCCGTGATGCGGTAGAAAACATACTGCATCTTTGTTGAAACTATACGTTTCATTATCGACGCAGTGACTAAAACCCATATCTAAGTATTGTTCTATGTTCTCCTTATATCTTACAAACAATCGTTTGTCCTTGTGCAATTTATTTTCTAGATCTAAAAATCTTTTGTAGGCTAAATTAAAGGAGTCGCCTAACTCACCTTTTACCTGTTCCTTTGGGATTTCAAGTGGCAAGTCCACCTTGAACCTGTGGTCGCTCAATTGAACTGACCTTTTAATATCACAGAGTTCTTGTTCTGGAAAGTGTTCCTTGTAGAACTGAGGGACTGATTCAGTTTCCCTAAACTGTCTTACCGTTCTGTTTGCGTCCGTTTTACATTCTAGACAAAAACATGATACCTGGTTTGATGTGCAGGGATTGCCCATCGTAGGAATCCTACCTCCTATTACATATCCGAAATGTGTATTGACTAGGTTTAGCGCGGCTTCTGCATTCTGGGGAGCTTCAAATTGAGGCTCCAGCGGCAACAGGCATCTAAAAAATACATCAGTGCCAAGGAGTAAATCTATGTTAGCAGGCGTTGCAAAATCAGAATCTGCCAATCTATTTTGTGGAGGAAGGTTTTGTACACCTGACACATCAACTTTAGTTTGAGGTAATGTGCATGTGATCTGTTCAACTACATTGCAGTTGACCTGCGTCTTGTATGTGGAAGTAGTGGAGCACACCTGTAAGGGGATTGCGAATTGTACCTTATTGACCTTGTTAGTTATTCCGATGACTTTACCTTTATTCACTTGCGGCTTTAAGTTCAGCTCGTGAATTGCTCTCTTTGTGACAAAAGAAACTTGAGAAGCGGAATCTAAAATTGCCCTTAAGTGTACAATCTTGTTGCCTTTTCCTATTACGGCTACCTTAGCAGTGGGTAGAAGAATAGTAGTAGCCCCTCCCAGGGACATCAAGGAAGCTGACACGCTGGTAGTGGTATTCTCTTCATGGAGCAAGGTGTTATGCTTTTGCTTGCATTGCCCACACTTAAAATGAAATTTGCATCGGCCCTTGTGTGCGTTTAAGCACAAAATGCAAAGCTGCCTTTGTTTGGAAAACTCTACCCGCCCCGCCACTGGAAGTAGCTTAAAAGTTTTACAAGCAAAAATCTTGTGTCCACTCACCTCACAATACGTACAAGCTTTTGTAATTGGTTGTTCGGTTACAACATGTACGACAGCTCTTTCCTTCATAGCAGGAATGGGAACAGCTGAACTCCTCTCAACATTTTCTAATGCTGAGGCCCTGTTCTCCAGAAACTGAATGAACTGCTGCATGGTTGGCTTTTCCTTTTGGTCCCGTTCTAGCTGATAAGCTCTAGCTGTAAATGCATCAAGTTTACGGGAAAAAATGCAGATTAGTATTGCGTCTGCTTTGGCTACGTCTGGGTCAAGTGTATCCAGCGCAGCTAAATGCTGTTTCATTGTAGAAATGAAAGACCTAGTAAATGATGGTGTTGACTTAGTCATTGTTGGCATGTCTAACAAGCTATTAATGTGCTGACTGATGATCCTGAACTTATTGTCATAGCGAATCTTAATAAGTTCTATTGCCTTTAAATAGTTCTCATCAGAGATAGGCAGATTTTTGATCAAGTCAAGGGGCTCTCCGTTCAAATGAGCTCTCAGATGAACTAACTTTTGAATATTGTCGAGCGTTGGGTCATTGTGGATCAGGGATGTGAAAACGTTAATGAATGGCATATATTCACTGTACTCACCAGTAAATGTTTGTATCCTTATTGGGGGCAACTTAACTTTAGACATGGCCCTGTCTACAGAAGGAGTAGGCTCAGGTGCAGTTGACCTTCGCCTCGCGAGCTCGTCGTCAATGATTGCAATCATGCTTACGTACTTGTCTTCCATATCTGACAAGTCTTCGGCATCGTCTTCCCTTTGTAGAACTATGAGTTGAACATTACTTTGTTCGTACTGCTTAAATAACTCGATAATCCTGGTACGTTTTACATATAGTTGTGCCACAGTATAACCTTGAACGTTTTCATCGCACGCTAATTGGTTATAAATTCTAGATAAAGATCCCTTTACGTAGCCCCTTTCAGCTACGCACAATTTCGCTTCCGATTGAGTCATTTTTATAACTATTAGCCAAATTACAACACCAAATAGGTACTAAAAATAAACATTTCTAAAATAAATAGGTAAATGGGAAATACAAAGAAAGAAAAGAAATAAAAAAAAGAACATCGAAAATGGCGTCAAAAAAAACCATAGACTTGATAGATGAAGCTTCTTCCTTTTCGCTTTGCTTCCTTTTGCTTTTTGCGTTTTGTTCTTTTTCTTTCTAGATTCTTCCCCACGTCCAGAATGAATAAAATTTTCTTGAGGTTATAGCACCTTCAATCTTTACCTTTCGAATGGAGGTATCGTTCTGCTGGCGTTATTGCACGTCCGGCGGGTGAGCTGATATGATAACAGCTGCCTTTAGTCGCGTGGATTACCACTGCTGGAGTCTTATTTATCTGCTGAAGTTATAGCACTTCGAGCTAGTGAGCTGATAGGTGACAGCTCAACTTATGGTGCGTGGATTACCACTGCGTTGGAGTCCTAATATTCTCTGCTGGGGTTATAGCACCTCCAGCGTGAACCGATGGTTGTACAGCAGACCTTGCAGCCGCGTAGATTCCTACTGCGACCGTGTCCAGTGAGGCTATGAAGCTGGGTCAGTCGGTGGGTAGTTCAGGATCGGACTAACCTCTGGTCCGTTGGAAAAAAAGATGGCGTTCTGGTTCTTAATTTGATGGATCGATAGGACCATGTGGAAGACCCCGCCTATAGCTGATTAGCCCGATGTTCCCAGTAGACCTTCCAATAATAACTCTTCACTGAACTTTTACTGTACTTGGTGTTTATTGAAATAAAATATAATATATTTATAAAAACACGACCATCCGCTCTGACTATCTCTCGGAACTCTCGATGACTTTACATATTAATCAGAATAGACAGAATTTAGTGTCAAATTATTTCATAAACAAAATCATAGATTTTAACTTGTGTTGGTTGGTATCCAACACTAGGTATCACTTATTGCACGTGAACTAATATTGTATAATACCTTGAAAACGTAGTATATACTGAAAGAGGCGAGGTAGTTGAGAGGCGCCCCCCCATGCGGCTAGTGCCACACAAATATTAACGGATGTGGTACAGATCTGTAACAAAGCTCCATAAATTACGAAAGAAGAATATAAATTTCATTGTAAGAATACAATTCAAAGCAATACAATAACAATATGTAAAACCACTACCTAATCTCGTCTCAAAGGGCAGCAGAATTCTTCGTTGAAATACTTGAAGAGTCATACTGCTGTTCTTAACCTCCTCAATATGTTTTTTCTTTGTCCAAACTGAAGAGCAGCAGACCTTCGATCAAATATCAAATATCAAAACGAATTGCTTTTCGAAATCTATCAGAATCATTCCTAAGGTTTTTATCACGTTAGCTACACATCTTTCTATAAAAGCTACAGCATAAAACTAATGCCACCTTTACAGATGGAACTCCCAATGGTCTGGAGAAGTCAGGCCAGGCGGTCCAGGTGCCGCGAGCTGATGACGAGACCTTCCACGCCTTCTTCACGCCGGTGCTGGAGAAGCGGGAGACGGTGCCCGCAGCCGACCTGGATGTAGACCTGGACGCCATCGATAGTGGCTCCAGACAGCTGTAAGTGTGGTTTTGTCTCTACTCTGCTTAATTAAAGAAAAATAAGTATTTTTTTTCTGTGTTTACTTCGCTCGCTATGTATCATACATCGCAATGTTTTCCTATATTAAATCATCAGTTTAAATTTGTTTATTTCCGTAACCTGGAAAATTGTTTATGATTATTGCGTACATTTAAAAATGGAATAAAATTTGACTTGTAAATAAACGTCAAAGTGGTCAGTTTAAGAAGAGTTTGTACGACTACGTTTTTGAACGTGCTTAACACACAGAGCTAAGTGTGAATGTGTTCACGTTAAAACGCATATGTACCGCCGGAAGGAACAGGACCGTGTTCTCGCCATCAAGTGTTTAATTCAAGCACTATGACAATAAGGTCTATATTTCCTTGTCCCCAGGTTGTCAAGCGAGTGCGCGCGGCGGGCGCGGCGCGCGGGCCGGCAGCACGCGTCGCGCAACCCACTGCGGGCTTTAGCTGCGAGGAGCGACCTTCGTCAGGAGTACTCGCCGCTGCCTAACACTATCAGAGAACAGTACATCAAGGAGAAAGGTAATTTGACCCTCTTCCAGTGCACTACTACCGCAATCTTCACCGGCCAAATATCTGCTAATGCCATTATTCGAAAAATATTGCTGTTTTTCTAAAGGCCATGTAATGTTGTGGTTTTTGAGAAACAGAAACAAATGCAGTTATTAAATTTTCTTACGTAAATATAGTTGAGCCCCTGATCGTATATGTGTGGTTTTTTTTAAAGAAAATGTTGACGAAACAGATCGTAGACAAAGACATGTACCTTAAATTCACAATACATACAAATTACATTTGAGTTAACTACGATCTTAAAAATGCGAACAGAGCAGATAGAAATACAAAGCAGAGAAGGGAAGGTCAGTTGGTATATCCTTTTGATTTCAAACCCAAAAGCTATCTTAAGTTATTAAATATCACCCACATACAGCTTGGCACAGATAACTAGAAAATAATAAGGGCCGCAACTTTGTATGTGGAGTAAGAATTCTTTATTAATTTTCTCCAAACATAAAACACAATTTAAGCCCAAAGTTAGTCAAAATCAAAAATCTACAAATTCATGATCTGTTTCTTTACAAGAAGTATTTTTTTGTTAGGTTTTCCAACTTAAGATAAAAATGGTTCCGTTTCAAGACACCGTTGCCTAGCTGTAAAGAAATTTAAAATTTAAATGTTTGTATGGTCATCCAGCCACGGCCAACTGCGGCCTAGCAGCGGAAGCGCTGGCGGCGCTGGCAACAAAAGAGGATTTTTCCAACGTGGCCCTGCGGAGCGCCTCCGCCAGCAACATCCCTGCCGCGGGCACCCAGCCCGTCGTGCTGCTGCAGGTGAAGGGAAGGAGACGGGTTCAGGTATGGATAAGAATTCATAGACTTTGTTAGATAATTTTAATTGTCAATCAATATATATAAAACTCTTTCGTCACTGACTGACTGACTGACTAACTGACTGACTGACTGACTGACTGACTGACTGACAACGCAGAGCCGAATCTTCTGGGCGTAGCGGAATGAAATTTTGCATGAAGGTTCCTTAGGGAGTGTAGGTGAGCACTAAGAAAGGATTTCCCGAAATTCCCATGGGAACGGGAAAAAACTAGATTTTTGTGTTCATGAGAAATCTGCGCGAGTAAAACCGCGGGGCAGCCTCTAGTACAAAATATATTGGCAAGTGGGGATGGCCAAGTTTATTTGCAGTCACATACAGGATGTATTTGACAAGACGATTCTATTTCAAAAGGAATTTAGCTCACCATACCTAAAATCCTCCAAAGTAACATAGCTGTTCAATGTCATTTGTGTTACTATTTTTGTTTATAACCGCCTTGTCAAATACATCCTGTATACTCGTATGACTGTAAAGGAACTTTGGCTATCTGTCTATGCCATTTGCATAAAATAAAAAAAATCAGATATGAAAGTTATAATTTTAGATAGAGCTTTTAATGCAATTCATGCTTCTGTAGTTAGGGTTGAGTTAACAGGTTTCTTATGTTGGTTTATCTATAGAAGGTAATTTTTATACTGTGAATTAATTTAAATGTTTATTTATTTATTTATTTATTAAATTCGGAAAACTTACAGCATAAAGTTTAAGTAAATGAAAAAAAAAAATATTCTAGAAAGTTACAATGCCATTTACAAGTTTTCACTTCTAGAAAATTAAACTAGATGATAAATACCCCTAAACATTGTGATATGTTTATCTTGTTCTAGAGAAAAAAAACTGATGCATCTAGCTTTGCATGTGGTGCAGTTCTATCTTTTTCCAGCAAGAAAGTATTTGTTTTTGTAATTAAATTGTATCTTATTTACAGACTCGTCTAGTGGAGCCGGTCCATTCAAATATAAATCGCGGCGATTGCTTCGTGCTGGTGACTGGAGACCAGCTCTACCTATACATTGGATTATACTCCAACGTTATTGAAAGGTTTGCAATAAGTATTATACTTTAGTACCTAAAAGTAAATTCCAGATACATATTGAGTGATGTCGAGTGGCCTTCTTGTTAGCTTATTTTGTCTAAATTTTATGTATAGACCGCGACCGGAAGACGCAGAGTAGGCAGACCCTCATAAGCTGGTCAGATAGCCTAGTGAAGGTTACGGGAGTATACTGAATGGAGGTCGTTAAAGATCGATGTATAGGGAGGCCTATGTCCAGTAGCGGACGTCCTTTATTTTAAACCTACTTTAAAAAAAAAGGGATTTTAGTGTGACATGTATGTATGTTCACATATATACTATATATTATGTTTCTCCGCGAATATCTAGCGTTTGGCTAAACCCATTTTGATGTGGGTTTTCACAAAAAAAGTATTTGTAATATTTGGGGGATTATGTTGATTATTTATCAATTTAGCTTAAAAAAATTATCGTTGCTCACAGAAACCGAAGCACGGACATAGCCCAGCACATCCTAGCGACCCGCGACCTCGGCTGCCGCGCCGCCGCCCTGCGACTATTGGACGAGACTTCAGCTCCCCGGGGCCCGCACTGGGACTCGTTCTGGGCCGCCCTGGGCCGCTCGGGGCCCCCTGAGGCCCCCCCTGCAGACACCGGGCCCCCTGAAGAAGACGAGATCTACGAGTCTTGCGTCATACAGACTAACATGTGCTATGAAGTCTTAGATGACGAACTAATCCCTATAAAAGAGTATTGGGGTCAGATGCCGAAAATAGCTATGTTGCACCAGTCGAAAACTATAGTCTTTGATTTTGGTTCGGAAATGTATATTTGGTATGGGAAGAATGTTCCCTTAGAGAGCAGGAGGCGAGCTGCGCAATTGGCCCAGGAATTGTTTGATGAAGGATACAACTATGAGGATTGTCATATTAATCCCCTAAACGCCTCCGCCACCCAAGGAACGAGGACAGAAATCAAAGAATTCCCAAAGACAGCCAAAACTAGACCGGAATGGGCTATACTGTCCAAAGTCACGCAACACATGGAAACTATACTGTTCAAAGAGAAGTTCCTCGACTGGCCCGACTATAAGAGAGTCATCAAAGTAAAACACCAAGAAAACAAAACTAACAGCGTTGAAATAAACCCTTGTGATGCGAAGGAAATGTGGTCTAATGAGTACGTGGAGCCTGATCTCGTTTTAGAAGGATCTCACGTCGGCCGCGGAACCCACTATTACGACAAGGAAACAATGCGACACTTTGACATAAGAACCAAATCAGTTTGCAAGTGGGTGGTTCACGAAAATGACTACCAAATGGTCGAGAATCAGTCGGAAATCGGTGACTTCTACTCAGCCGACAGCTACATCATTAGATGGGAATATCAAATGAATGCTACAGGGAGAGAGCTAAATGGAAAGCCTTCAAAACACAACCTTACTGGTAGAGACAGATGTGCGTATTTCTGTTGGCAAGGACGCGATGCCTCCTCCAACGAAAAAGGCACCGCTGCCTTACTTACAGTGGAACTTGATAAAGAAAAAGGAGCCCAAGTAAGAGTTGCCCAAGGTAGCGAACCTCCAGCCTTCCTCAACCTTTTCCAAGGAAACCTAACAATACATCAAGGGAAAAAAGATATCGACAAGAGCAGATATCGTCTTTTTGTTACGCGTGGTAATGTGACCAACGAAGCGTATTTACTGGAGGTCCCTTGCTCAGTACGGCAGCTTCGAAGCCGCGGGTCCTTGCTCCTGGTCGATACAGAGAAAGGTTGTCTACACATCTGGCACGGATTGCGAAGCATGAAACATACAAAGAACATAGCCATCGAGCTCGCAAACAAGTTGATAGCCAGAAAATGTTCGTATCTGTTTGGCTCTAACGTTTCGAACGTGAAAATCAACGAGGTCAAAGAAGGCGAGGAACCGAAGGAAGTTTTAGAGGCTTTGGGGGGTAATAAGCAGTACTACAACTCTGTTTTGGGAAGTCCGAAAGAGGGGGTCGATGTGACCCCCCGCTTGTTCTATTTCACGGACTTGGGGGGTCAGTTTGAAGCCAAAGAGGTCCTCTCGCCGCTCAGACATGAACATTTGGTGACCCCGTTCCCGTTCGAGCAGAAGGAACTTTATTCTGCTTCGCAACCGGGTAAGTTTATTTGATTTGTTTTTATTAATAGTTTTACCCTGTTTTTAGTTAGTGAAATCGTTTATTTAGATATAATCTATGATGCTAGACTTTACGTTTGAGCCATGTTTGAGCAATCATATTTATTGGCATTAATCTATACTTTTGCTCAACTGAGTGCAGATTGCATAAATTAATTACTACATAAGCCTAAGCAAACCGTTTGAAAGCTTAAATGTTTAACTTAATCTGATGTCATCAAACTTTCTAAAATAAACAATAATTGGTAATCCATAATTTAAATTCGTGCGAGAGACCGAGATTAGAGAACGCCAATCTCTACTATCAAAAAACACAATGTTTTCAACCGATAACAGTTTTTTTATCTCTCCTGAAAAGTAACTAAAACGTTTATTCGCGGTGTTGAATTATAAGCGACGATATAGAAAAAGACAGGTGCCGCGTGATAGCTGTTGTCGTCGCAACCCGAAAAATACGATAGAATGCTGTATTCCGTTGCAATAAGTGTAATTTTCCCCCGCAGCGTTGTTCCTGCTGGACGCGGGCGAGGCCGTGTGGCTGTGGCAGGGCTGGCGGCGCGCGCCCGACGGCGCTCTAGACCCGCCGGACTTCAACAATGGTAAGTATACTTTATGCCCTTGCAATAAGAGTGATATTCCCCTAGCATTTTTCCCGCTGCACGGCGCGCACGACTACGATATTATATTATTCCCTTGCAATAAGAGTTATTAACTCTATTCCTGCCTGACGGGGCACTAGGATGTGTACCTTTTTTTTCTTGTTTAGTGCTCACTTTTTAAATTCTGACAAAGGGTTCTCGGCTATGGTTTAAGTGTATTGTTTCCTATCTAAAACAAATACTCTGTGTATTCATATAGTCAATAAATTTTTGAATTCTCAATGTTACATTATATTTATTGACTATTGTTGTATAGTGAGTATATGTACTAATATATTTTTTAATACATTTATACATATAATTAAAGTAGAATCGCTAGCCACCTAATACAGCTGAGGCAGCCCAGTAACGACGTGCTGCTCAATTTCACACTCATTACTTCCACGTAGCATCTTGAAGTATCCGCCCAACTTTCCCCAACTGGCTCCGTAAGAGTTGGCAATCTTCCAATACTTCTGGCCGTTTTCTACGCCCCAACCAACTATCTTGACTGCGTGATTCATACCGTGACTTTGACCCCATTGGTGACGATAAACCTGATTAGTGTAACTTTGGAAATCGTCATACGCTACAAACGAAGCTACCACTGGCCCGTTTGTAAATATCTCTGCACGAATATGATCTTCATCCTGTGTTACCACGTAGGCCTTTGACCCGTAGTGTTTGTCAGCTTTGTATGGGACTCTATATCCGCTCTGGCAAGCATTTGTACAGGCAGGCGTCTTACGAATATCATCTCTGTGGTGCGGGATCTCGTAGGGCCGGCATCCTTGACCAGACCCGTAACCGTAGCCTGATACGACTCCTGAATTAACCCAGTAATCAAAGACGTCCACAGTTTTTCCGCCGTCGCAGCCCACTTTAGATAATCCGTAGCAATCGGTGCAGCAAGAGAGTATGTCCTCACCTGAAAAGTGGAACTGTTGGCGTCCTTGAGAGGAAATGCAGAGGCGGTCCGTCATTACTGACGCGGAGGAAACGGCCCAACAGCTCCCGCAGCCGCCCTGGTCTCGTATTTTGCTTAGGCTCGGGCAGTATGGCCACTTAGCTTGAGCGTCGAATGTCTCGGGCAGTGACGCGATCACTCCTAGCTCGTGCGAAACTCGCTCGAGCTCCAAGCTGCTGTTTACTATAGATCCCGATAATCCTCTGTAGTATTCTAGGCCGTATTCTATGGTATTAAGTTCCGCGGTAGACCCCTTCGAGACAACGCAAAGTGCGCTAAGCACCGAAACAAGAAGTTGCACGAAAGCCATTGTCGTAATCTGATTGTCAACTAATGCTATGTTCATTTCAATGAAATGTGTTCTTTTTATACGATTCTGTTTTTAGGTATAAAGTTTTCAAAAATATTTAGCGAGCTTTAGTACTGATTTGATAAGTGAAATATGCATTATTTATGCAGGTATCTTAGTAATGTTTTATTAATACGCACACTTATCGTTTTTTCACATAGCATGGATTTTTACACTGTCGCGTCGTCTAAAGAAAGATATGTAGCGCTGTTTTGAGTAGTAAAAGTTCTTTTAACATAAATCAATTAAACAATGTTGATTTAATTAAACTTGGCATGCGTTAACTCGTTATGGCACTTGCTTAAAGAAGACAATTTGCCTTGTATAATCAAAATAAACAGATAGATAGGCGCGGCTTGCAGATTGCAATCGTATCTTAATTTTATATACTTAGTGCCAGAAGAACCTACATTTCTGTTTTTCCTACATATTACTAAACGACACTAAATTCCTTAATGCAATCTATAGACAGGGGGTATGTGGGGCTCACACCCACTAGAACCCCTCGTTGGTCGGTTACCCCTTAAATCATTGAGGATCGGCGTCCGTTGTCCTCCACGCCTGATGCTATTCAGCTGCTATGTGGGGGAGACCGATGTCCAAAGGACGTATATATCAGTTGTGACGATCAATAAGTAATGTTAATTGTAACTGTTGCAGGAGTAGGAGCGTTTGCAGCCCGCTGGCAAGCTCTGCGCGCCGCAGCCTTGCGGACGGCGGAGTCCTACTGGGCGGCCTCGCGGCCGAGCCGGCCCGCCCGGCCCGCCCGGCCCGCCCGGCCCGCCCGGCCCGGCGTGCGCGTGGTGGCGGCCGGGCTCGAGCCCGCCGAGTTCACCGACCTGTTCGACTGCTGGCGCGAGAACGATGACGCCGCTGAGGCTAATATTGCGGTTTGTAGTTTTTTTTAGCTGTTTTAGAAATCTAGCGGTTACCGGGGAAATATCAAATTGGCGGTAGCTCCATGGAAGCTCAAAAGTTGGGCTTGCCGTATTGAAAATTACTTATGTAGGTTAGATGTCTAGGAACTTTGAGCAATGCTAGGCACGTCACTGGAATATGAGGTATAGAAAAGGAGTGTGCTCTTGAATTTGAAGAAGAAGAAGAAAATTACTGTAAATTTAGGCTCCAAGCTAGCAAGTTCTGACGTAAGGGTAGTGGCGGCCGGGCTCGAGCCTACTGAGTTTACTGAGCTGTTCGACTGCTGGCGCGAGGACTATGACGCTGCTGAGATGCGGATGTGATAATATTGCGGTTTATTGTCTTTCTTTTTGTGTAAATAAATATATAGTAAAAAAATATTATAGCTAAAACGGTTCGTCGTTGTAAGCCAAATCTTTATACAGAAATACATTGTAAATAGACCATTTTACTAAAATAAACCTCGGAAACGGTTAGTTTTTGACCTGGGTATGCTATTACATCCTGAAATGGTTGGGTAATTGGGTACAAGGTAACCTTGTATATGAATTCTACTGTATATTATAGACAAAAATTTAAGTGTATATTTATGGTGGTTTGCTTCTGGGGTATCACAAAATTTTACATTCGCACTCGGTCCCCCATTTATACGAGGTAGGTAACAGAGTACCTTGTCAATGATATTAAATTTCCATCTATTTTTTGTAATACATAGAACTAAATATAAAAACGACATGGCGACATAGAGTGGTCAAGTAATTGCAAGTTAACAGTAATTTGATGGCTGCAAAAAGTGCAGTAAAATAAATAAAACCACTCTGTTACCTAATTTTTACAGTGGCTTTTTTCAGTAAAATCTTTAATTTTTATTCTTCCAACAAAGGAGTTTACCTATAGTTAAAAAAGGTACCGATTAATTAAGTCTTCAAACTTGAAAGAAGAAAGAAACCTATCACGCACAACTGCCTATAATTCCTTAGTCACACAGAAAGCAGAAGAGTATCCAAAATACTGGCTCATTTCTATGGTTCCGTTTAACATAAATCATTCAGAGGGGCTATTACGACTGATTTTGCAATATTGCTTTGCGTCCTCTTTGCGTTTTTTTTTGTATTGACTTGAACACTTAGGTTTTTTGCAAAAAAAACTAGGGATTTTGCGAAAACACGGATAATTTGCTGTCCAACTCTTATTCTGATTGGTTCAGAGGCCCTCTGTTCTATCTGCTCTTTCTCCGCTTCCTTATGACTAAGCTACCTTCCACCGCTGTACATAACGTGTCGCACACCGCACCGCAGCACGGGTGGAAGGCGGGCGCGGCGGTCGCGGGCAGCTGCGAGCTGTCCCGCCTGGAGGCGCGAGCGGCCTTGCTGCCCCTGGCTGAACTGCAGCGCCGCCCGCTGCCCGACCACGTGGACCCGCAGCGCCTGGAGAAACACCTGGCCGACCCCGACTTCCAGGTGGGCGACTGTTAGCTTGCTATATAGCCCGGGACACACGAAGTGGGATAACAAGCTAGTACAGTGGCGGACTAGGAGGCCGTAACAGATTTGTCTATGGTTTCCTCAGCCCTAGACTGTATTACCAAAGAACAAGAGCTATTTTGCAATACAGAAAAACCGGAAGTGTTACGCCGACCGTGTCCGCCACTGTACTTCTTTATTTCTTATCTAGTAAGCCTATGTAGTTAAGTGCTAGTTTATATGTATAGTATACAGTTAAGTAAAAAACCAGCTTGCCTCCTAGCTCATAAAACTATCCTTATGTTTTCCAGGCAAAACACCTGGATTTAGCTGGCTTTCTTTTCTTCAAGCATTACTTCTAGCTTCGATTGTAATTTACGCTGACTTTGGAGGAATCGAACTAATATTAGTAATAGGTTATTTTCAGAGTGAACAGTTGAATACAACAGGAAAATAGTGTAAATAATGGCTTGGTGTCCGGTGGAAAAGACTTCAACTCTCCTATTTTCAAGTACATGCTTATTCTCTTGAATCTTAGCCAGGTCATAAGCGGTTTTGTTTAAAAGCATATTTTATACAGTTATTTTTTATCTCAGAGAAAATAACTAAACCCGGAAGTTAGCTAAGTGATAGTGAATCAATTAAAAAAGAATACTTCAATAAAACTGGCCTGAGTGAGCAATAATCTGCGGTCATTTTCGATTAGCAATAGCTACTTTATTATGTTAATTAATTAACATTTAGCATTACGGATATGGCATAACAAAACGATAATAAAAATATCATGAATCATGAATCCAAATTTTAGTAAAATTAATAGCCTTGCTTCGATCATTGGAGCTTTTAGTGGATAAAAATTGGAATACTCAAATTACAATGCCATTGTATTTTGTGCATGTATTATATGTGTACTTACTTATAAACTTTCCTCTTGAATCACTCTATTTATTAAAAAAACCGCATTAAAATTAATCCATTGCGTAGTTTTAAAGATTGAAGCATACATAGGGACAGACGCAGGAAGCGCCTTTGTTTTATACTATGTACATTGATATTGATGAGTTAAATAAAACATTGATGTTTTTTTATTGTCTTAAATAAAAACTCTTATCTAACAGGAAGCGTTTGGCATGAGCAAGGAAGAGTTCACGAATTTGCCAGCGTGGAAACAAACCAGCCTGAAGAAGGACGTCGGACTGTTCTGAGGGGACAGACGGCCGGACAAACAGTGATATAACTACATACAATACTCTCTACACACGTATTTTACTAGGCGTTTTTAACACGAGGGGCGAATTCTGGTAGTTTAACTCTAGTAACAAGTGCTTATTTTTAAGGTGTTTTAACGATATTTACACTTCATTTGGCTCCCGTTTTTTTGAGAAAATTATCGAAATACTACTTATCGAATAGTAATTAGCTTTGTTAGACTAGAGTGGATTACCAGAATGGTGGTCCCAATGGGCGGGGGTCGGACATAGACATTTAACGGCCATTAAAAAAGTAATAAAGAAACTAGTTCAGTATTTTTCTTTTCATTAGACTAAAAGTCTGTTGGGAAAATAACAATTTGTTCTATTTATATTTAAATGCTTTAGATGTTGTGCTTTTTAAATTGAATCTTTGGCTTTAGCTGAAAACTTGTGCAATTATGGAATTCTAGCTTATAGTAGCGACATCGAGAGTTGGTCGTTAGATATCAAAGTTGCAAACATGCAGAGTTTTAGGCTTGGGTCAAAGTAGTTTTTCATAATTTATAATAAACAATGTCTATGTTCGATTATTCGCCGATAGTTTCGTACTTTTTATACTGAATGGATTAAATAATATTTTAAAGTTAAGGCACGCTTTAAATATCGATCAGTTTACTATTTTAATCTTTTTCTACTAACGAGAAACGTAACCTCTGTATTCAGTATCGTGATATTTTCCATGTGACCGAGAGGTGTAACACTAATTTTTAAACCTAAGCGTAGGCACTTACGGATTTGGATAACGGAATTGCTTTAAGTATTTGTAGTGACGTCAAACTGTCACATCGCATCCTATCTCTATTACTTATATTAAAAAAAATGTATCTCTCAGTTAAACTCTAGTAACGATTAAATAATGTTTGTAAATATTATTTTATTCTTTGTTTTCTAATTTAATTTATTTTATTGTAGATTTGTAAAGTTGTCGCGTTATGTATAAATTGTCTTTTTTTAAAGTTTCCTTTGTAAAACTTTATTTGTAACTAAAAGATTTAGTTTTAGAAGAATTTTGTTTAAAAAAAAATTGTGGATGTGACAATTTTCGTTATGCTTCTAAGAGCAGTGATAAGACTGTTCGGGATTACGTACTTATTGGATTTTAATGGCAATATTGGTCATGCTATTGAGGTAGGCTATACAACTAACTATACGCTAGGGTAAGCTTGCGGCGACGCGGCGGCGGGCACTCGTTCGGAAATGTGATATCTAAAGTTTCGTTTACCGGGACGCCTTCCTCCGCGCGAGTTCCGTCGCCGTACCGCCGACATACTATACTTATTTTTAAACGTCACATATCTAACCTATATTTAAATAGCAACTTTTTTGTATCGTGAGTGCGGTGGACCACTGTTGAGTAGTGCTAAAATGCTAGTTGCGGTTGCGACACATGAATTTGTACTTTAGAACCCGTTTTTTTTAAATATTGTCTTAATAATATACCTATTTAGTTACCATTTAATTATTTGAATTTTTATATGCAATTTTATTCCTATTTTGTATTATTCGTCGAATAATAACAATCCAATTCCAATGTACTTAAATATTATATTATTGATTCACGGCGGCCCGGACTGTAGTGTGTCGTGACAGTGAACTGTTTTTCTATGTAACCGACTGTATTTGATATCTGTTTAGGAGGTTTTCGGCTAGCTCGGTAGGGACATGACTTCCATAAAAACTCATTTAACTAACTTGACCCTCGCATTTTTGACAATTATTTTGACATTAAAAACATGACTTTTGGTTGCCAAATCTCGCTGATTCGACTATAGCGACTACGAAGGAGGGTTTAAGCTTTAAGTTTTGAACGACGTATTGTGAATTTGTGAACAATTTTAATAGTTATTTTTTGTAACTTACAGTGTCAGATTCTTATTGTTTTGTAATAAATAACAATGTTCCGAATGCCAGTATGTAATGGGATATCAACTGCCAATGAGTAGCGAAGTAGCAGAGTCATTAAGCTTCACATAAGTCCCAAGTAAGTACCATTTATTGTAATGTCCAAGCATTTAAGGCCTTCACGCTTAAGGGCCAACGACATTAAAAAAATCTCTTAAATTCAATGTTTAATGTTTTTGCTTTGGTTGTGTTACTTATGTTATAATTGAGATTAAAAATTTTGTATAAATAATAATTGTGTAATAAATTTCTAAAAATGAGTTTTGATGTTTGTTTTTTACTGGATGGTTTGATTTATCAGGCACCGTTAAATTTTATGAATAAAAAAAATCTACTTACAATTAATTTGTTAAACGATTAGTTTATTTAAAAATCTATTGATGTGAGAAGTGTGACGCGTTATTATTTTAAAGTTTTATCATAATAAAAGAGGAGTTGAATAAAAACCCCCGCTTATGGGGTGATTTAGCTTAACAACAAAAAAAAGAACTAAGAAAATTGTAATACACGTTTAGTTTTTCATCCAACGCAAACCGTCTCGCCCTTGGCCAAATATTTCATAATATCATATGGGTAAGCATTTGCGTGATTTACTAATGCAAAAAATCCAAAATATTAATTCCTGGTACATAATATTACTAGTCAACCCGGCGTTTTTTGTGCATGCATTTTACTTATAAACTTTCCTCTTGAATCACTCTATCTATTAAAAAAAAACGCATCATAATCCGTTGCTTATTTTTAAAGATATAAGCATACATAGGGACAGACGCGGGAAGCGACTTTATTTAATACTATGTATATTGATATGCTTGTTTGCAAAGTTAAAACGTAAAGGCGAGGTGCTGCGCAGTTGCTAAGAACCTTACAGAATATTTATTCATATCTTGGACAAGATATTTACAGATAGGCGTACCACCTGAGATTTCGTAACATAACCCTTGAGATAAAAAAGATAAGTTCTTAAGTACCTGCCTACTTAATCTAAACAAAAAAAGTCAAAGAAAACAATTCGGAAAATTCTCTTAAAACGATACTTATTTATTTACAAAATTGCACAAAGAGTTATAATTTATTTAAATAGGTAACGTTTAGATAAATACCCAAAAGCTTTTTCTAACCCCTACCTCAACCACAGCAATTCAAGCTTACATTTCCGTAACTGATTTGCAATTCCAGTAAAATCGAAGTGACTGAAATTAAAGTCTCTTCATGCGTTCAAAATTCCGTTCCATTTGACGGAATTATTTCTGCGTAGTGACTTTGCAATGGCCTCAAAGTAATGCCTGTCACATATGGAACTTTAAATGTGGGAAAATAACTATTCTACCATGCATTAAGAGCGCTTTTACTGCCTTAATAGCGCCAATAACACAGACAAAAAATGTTACTATATGGCCACTTTTAGCAACAAACACTATATTCCTTAGATTTGAACTTGGAAGCTACACAATGGCATAATTATCTAGCGAGTGCATCATTGACCAAATTTTTTTATTTCAGATTTGGTTTCGAGGTTTTTTTTTCGTAATTGGCGCTAGATTCGCCATGGGCGCACTTTTAATATTATAAAACGGTATTTCTTACTCTTTATTTTACCAAATGCGAACTTTAATTTACTGGAATACAAATTAATTAAATTTTAAGAAATGCATTTGAATTCCCTAACTTCAGGCCGAGTGACTGAACATTCGCCAGAAAAGTTTAACGAATCTCGAACTTTTCTCTTCTTCTTCTTGGTTTTCATCTTCTTGGAGAATGTCGTCAGACTGTTTCGCTTGGTCGCTATGGTCGTGACCATGTTCATGATCGTGATCGTGTTCTTCGTGATCGTGCTCGTGGTCATGTTCCTCGTCATCGTGTCGCATTATCTCATTATCATGATCCTGCTCGTGATCGTGTTCATGCTCATGTTCATGATCGAGTTCATGCTCATGATCATGTTCGTGATCGTGTTCATGTTCATGATCATGGCCATGTTCCTCTTCTTCGTCTTGACGCTTTAATTCTTGATCATGAGCATGATCGTGTTCGTGGTCATGATCATGGTCATGTTCCTCGTCGTCGTGACGCTTTAATCTAATATTATCATGTGAATGTTCGTGATCGTGATCGTGTTCATGGTCATGTTCCTCGTCATCGTGACGCTCTAACTTACCCACTTCCTCATTATTATGTTCGTGTTCGTGGTCATGGTCATGATTATGTGCATCGTGATTGTGCTCATGATCGTTATCGTGGTCATGTTCTTCGTCGTCATGTCGCTCTAGCTCACTCTCTTCCTCATGATCATGATTATGTTCATGCTCATGATCATGATCGTGCTCGTGATCATGATCGTGTTCCTCGTCGTCGTGGCGCTCTACTTCACTGTCTTCTTCATGATTATGTTCGTGATCGTGCTCATGGTCGTGTTCGTGGTCATGATCATGATCGTGGTCGTTTTCCTCGTCGTCGTGGCGTTCTAACTCACTCTCTTCTTCGTGACTATGTTCGTGCTCATGATCGTGCTCATGCTCATGATCATGATCGTGTTCATCGTCATCGTGATTGTGCTCATGGTCATGATCGTGCTCATGATCGTGTTCATCGTTATCAAGACTGTGCTCATGATCATGGTCGTGATCATGGTCGTGTTCCTCGTCGTCGTGGCGCTCTAACTCACTCTCTTTTTCATGATTATGTTCGTGCTCATGATCATGATCATGATCGTGTTCATCGTCTTCGTGATTGTGCTCATGGTCATGTTCATGCTCATGATCGTGATCGTGTACCTCATCATCGTGGCGCTCTAATTCGCTGTCATGCTCATGTTCGTGGTCATGATCATGATCGTGACCATCTCCATCGTGGCGCTGGACAGAGTCAACATCCTCGCTGACAATTTCATCATCATCATCGTCATTATTTAGATGAACATACTTTGTTTGATGGCGGTGTACGCGATGGCGAGTAAAGATGGCGGGTTCAATTTCTTCCTCAAATGCACCAGAACCTTCGCTTTCTTCAGGAATTTCTACTTCAGGAAGTACTTCTGGAAGTTCCTCTTGAGGGAGTTCCTCTTCGGGAAGTTCCTCTTCGGGAAGTTCTGGTTCTGGTTGTATTTCTTCTTCTTCGTCAGGGATGACTTCGTTGCGGCACTGCTCTGGAGGGGATGACCAGTCGCAGACCTGGGGATTTGGGTAGACTATTTAATAGAATGATAGTGATTAAGTACTTTTAAATACTTTGGAAGATAGGTATGCCACAGTAGTTAGTTCTAGTTGTAGATTAGTTTCAGTCAATAGCTCCAATTATAGTGAGGTAGGTAATCGTAAATTATCAGACGCTAGTTTTCCCTAAAAATACAGGAAATGCATATAATTTCGAAGTATCTTTCGAATGTTGACCAGCACTAAATATTCATATAAACTACGCACAGGGTATGTGCGCACGACATATTGAGGATTAAAGCACCATAATCCTGAGAGCCCAAAAACAAGATTGAAGCATCATGACGAGTTTACGTTTAAACGTTTATGAATAATCGAAGAATCAACCTTTGACGATCGTCTCTCTTTTTCGAAGACTTAAATTCAGATCGATGCCGAATCCGGACGGCGCCAAGGAAAGCCAAGACAGTAAAGTATCACAATACCTGTTCCTCCTCATTGAACCAAGTCCGCTCAGGACACTGCATCAAGTAGGCTCGCCCAGCGTAGCACTGGTAGTACTGAACGCAGGTGCCCACACTGGCGATCCTTAGGAAGTTCTCCTGGCCAGCGCAGAGTGTCTCCGGGTTCTGTCTCATTTGGACTGAGAAAGCCGAGGCGCTACCCAGGGCTGCTAGGCAGCATAGAATCCATGTTGCTGCTGTTGTTTTATTTAATTATTATAATGTAGTATAGCGTCTATTTTCATAAAACGAATCAATGTTGAAAGGGATCTAAATTATATTTGGATAGGAATATGCATTATTTTCTGTATAAAACCACTGCGTTATAGCACTGGATAAATTCGGAATGGAACCTAAGGTCCTGTTGAGTAAAATTAAGTAAGAGTTCAATAATTGAACTTCCAAATATTCTAAGTTAAGTAAGTGGCAATAAAATTTAGATTTTGTACGTAATTTTAATTGAATCTAAAAAGTTGTATCCTTTGATGGGGTTTCAGATGGAAAAATCTACGAATTACGGGAAATCAATTAAATTTATTTTCAGTTATTTTAACTAACTAAGGTAAGTTTGTAACAAAAGGTAATTAAGTAGATACCTACCTACTTAGTTTTAAATATTTAATTAGGTAAATATTTGTAAAGTTTAATCTTACCGTTCATATTGCCGCAGTAAAGACACAGGTCTGTGCGAGCTCCCGTACGAAAGTAACTGCGACGTTGGAAGACACATCAATTTTTATCCACAGTTTGCTATCGAAGATAACGTCACCTGATATTGCAGGAGAGATTTGAGATATTGTCCGTCATTTAGACTAAGATGCTGTTAAGGTCCCGTTCCGATAGTGACCGATACTTGCAACAAAATAATACGATTTGTTTCAAAGAACGTTATCGCACTCAAAAAGTTTTTTTTCTCTATGACTCGTCTTTAAAGACATTAATACAGTTAATTTTATAGTTTTTATATTATATTTTAATTATGTATTAATTATGCCTAGTAGGTTAACACTAATTATGTACCTAAAATGTATAATTATAACACTGCATAACCTGTTCGGTCAGTAAAATCATACTAAGTATCTAATTGATTTGTTTATTTATTGCTGCTGTTGCTAAAAATACTTATAATTTACGTAAATATAATAAAAAAAATATCACCTGAGTAAAAGTACCTAGGTATTAGGTAGGTTATTGTAGTAAAGGTCAGGCATGTTATAAAGCGCTACATTTTAAACAATTTCTGTATATATAATTTATTGTTCAGAAATAGTTAGTAGAAAAGCTAGTTATTTCAATATTGTTATAAAGATGAAAACCCCCACCTACCTATTTTACATAAGGTATGTAAAAGCAGCGTTCCGTAGAAACAGCACCTTTACCTACAATTTCAGTGATTGCCTGCTATTACCTGAATGGTGGATGGAGATCATGTAAGCAGCTAGTGATGACGGGGCCGACCTTGGGGTGATAGCGCGGACCGATACTTACGTGAAAACTTGGGTTTTGTTCATCGATACAGTAAAATTGATAATTTATCTATTGGAAACAATAAATATTTGAGTGTTGAGTAAGATGGCATGTAACGTAGAACGCGTAAAACGTATGCAACGTACGTGTACCTAAAGTAAGGAAAGGCATAAAAAATTAAGCACAATTACGATAATGACAATACATCCATACATACCGTCAAAAATACTTTAAGGTTAATTATGCAATCAAGATGCAATCCTTTCCAATTACCTGTTAACAAACTGAAGTACAAAAAAAAACGTCGTCGGTCTCATTCGTAAAATCAGGCTAAAATTAAATAGAAAATTGTACTGACTGGGAGACCAGAGTCTTATGAATCTAAAAAACCTAAATGATTATTTTAGATGTAGTTAGTACCAATATTCCGATCTTACATAGTTTGGGCCTCCGGGCTTACAAGGCTCCATATATTATTGCGGTTGTTTTATCTTTACCTACTCAACAATCTAAGTAAAAAAATATAAAATTAAATTTGTAAAACAATACCAAGTTTTCTTAGAGCATAACTATTCAAGTTTTTACAGAAATTGTGAATTCATATTCTTCTTTTCCTCTCGTCTTTTTTCACATGACCTGGGGGTCATCCTAAGTATCATGTGAACACGCACGCGGCTCTACAACTACATTATAAGAGGTTTTATATTATTAATAAAATTGATATGTGTAACAAAATAACTAAAACGAAATCCGTTTGATAAAAAAAAAACTTGACAATCTGCTAAAAATATGTAAAATAACTTGAAATATCAAAGTAATCCATTTTCATCGAAAAAATATACTGCCCGGATTTATTTTATTAATTCTTCTTTTGTTAAAGGTCCGGCGTTCGGGATCCGTAGTCAAATAAGGAACCAATAATAGTTTCGCTAAGTCCGTCTGTCTGTCGCCATCATTTGTGTGAGGAACTATTAATGTTGCAATATTCTATTCTATTCTATTTAAATTTTGGACTCCTACTGAGAGTACCCACCCCTTCGCAAAAATAATTTCAGCATTTCACCATTAGAAAATATCGCATTTTTTACTGGTGAGCAGTAAGTTTATCAACTAACCAATAAAAGAAGTCACGCAACCCTACATTGATCGTGGATTGACACACACTTGGCTATTTATCTATACCAATATTATAAAGAGAAGAGATTTGTTTGTTTGTTTGTAACGAATAGGCTCCGGAAATACTGAACCGATTTGAAAAATTCTTTCACTGGTAGGAAGCTACATTAACCCACTCGGGGTTATAGTCATAGGCTATATTAGATTTTCAAAAAAATTAGGGATCCTTACCTAAACTCAAATAATGTAACCCTAGGTACAATCTTTTTTCCGTTGTTTACATATTTTGACAGGTGGTTTGTTGTTGTTGTTTGTTTTTTATTCGGCCATTCTGGGCAGTCAAAAGAACATAGTCTATAGAGCCAAGTCTTTTGTAGTATCTTATATTCTATGGCGTAACGAAGTAAGCCGGAAAAGCTCGTTATTCAATAAAAGTAAATCGAAGAGCTTCAATAATAATTGTAAAAACATTATCTGAAACGAACGAGCGTGGGATAATCGTGTATGTGTATGAAATATTTCTCTTTTGTGTTCATAAAAAGGAATTATAAATTCGTTCTGATTAATACCGAGGATGCCAACAGATCAAAGCGTTGTTTTAAAATAGGCCAACATTGTTTTATGGGCAAACGCTGAATTGATCAAAAATAAGTGTGAGTAGGTACCCTAATTCTTGGGAATATTTTGGGGTGATTTGGGTTATATATTGACGTTCTCCGTGGTTCAGTTAGCAGTGGTGTTGAATGAAACCTCGGAAGCCAGATTTGCTTCCCGTCGAGGGCTAAAAATCGGAAGGACATCGTTCATTGGGTATGTTTCAGGCACCTACATTCTACCCGGACACGACTAGGAAGAGGACAAGTCCGTGATCAGGCAGAGAAGCACGTCAGGCGTGTCGCTAAAGTAAAATTACACTAAATTTAAGGACCGTGATGTTTTTTTTTTTTACTATACCACAGATTAGCATGTACAAAAAGATATAAAGATTGTAAAGTATAAAGATTGTAATGATAGCCGCCCGATGATGTTCCGTGCGTCACCCGGATATGGTGCTGGCTGAAAATCAGCGCTGTGGGCGCAAGCTCTCAGCAATATGCTGAGCCAGTGCCTATTAATTGGTGCAGGGACACACATTACTCACCGTTTAGAAAAGTGTACTCATTTTATTTGTTTAAAATTGTTTGTCGTATTTTGGAATCTTTTGCTTTATTTTTATTGTTTATGTGCAAGCATGATCTTATATATATATACATTTTTTTCTTTTACATTTATGTCGTGTGTCAATGTGGCAATAATAAACGTTTTTTCTTCTTTCTTCTTCTCTTCTACCTAGCTGAGCTCTGCGTGTGATGCGTTATTGTAGTTATGAGAACAATCAATTGGTCCACGGTACAATGATTTTATGTCATAAGAAATACAGTTTAATAACGGTAGGTATTGTTTGTTTAAAACAATAAATGTAAGGTATTTCTAAATTATTACGTTGCTTCGTCACAACGGCACGTATAAGACAGCTCTCTTGTAAACGATTGTTACAATCAGAAGAACGGAATGCTATTTTTAATCAAATAATGTCTAGTTTTAGATAAGAATATTTTAAATTTGGCAAAAAATGCATGTAAGTACTCTTACTTAAAGTAAGTAGTTACTAAGGTACATGCATATTTAAAAAAAATCTAGTCTTGATCTTGATGCGAAAGGCAACTTTCAAGGTATTGTGAGATTAATTGTTCCTTTACTTTATTACCGACTTCTCAGAGGCAATGAAGGTTCCTAGTTGTGTTTTTAAATCTCTTGAATTGAAAAAAAAATATTAAAATGTAAGTTATAGATAACAAAATAGCAAAATATGTTTGTAGCAGGTAAGACAAACTTCAAAAATATAATAATCTCTAACATGATGTTTTAAAAACCTTCAAACGTAAAACAAAGCCTATACTTTTATGATAAACGCTTTAAACCTTATCTCGTAACGAAATCTCTGATAGCGTCGTCGTTACTGTAACGAAAATAAGGAAAGATTAGCGCCGCCGGCGGGACAGAGTTCGATTCTCATCTTGACAATATCTTGACAACACTTGACTTTCTAACAAATCTTTTAAGACCTAGAAATCAATATATATAAAACTCTTCCGTTACTGACTGACTGACTGACTGACTGACTGACTGACTGACTGACAGACAACGCAGAGCCGAAACTACTGGGCGTAGTTGGCTGAAATTTTGCATGTAGGTTCCTTAGGGAGTGTAGGTGAGCACTAAGAAGGGATTTCCCGAAATTCCCACGGGAACGGGAAAAAACGGGAATTTTGTGTTTATGAGAAATCTGTGCGGGAAAAACCGCGGGGCAGCCTCTAGTCAATATATATAAAACTCTTCGTTACTGACTGACTGACTGACAGACAACGCAGAGCCGAAACTATTGGGCGTAGCGGGCTGAAATTTTGCATGTAGGTTCCTTAGGGAGTGTAGGTGAGCACTAAGAAGGGATTTCCCGAAATTCCCACGGGAACGGGAAAAAACGGGAATTTTGTGTTTATGAGAAATGTGCGCGGGAAAAACCGCGGGGCAGCCTCTAGTATCCAATATTTTATTGTAAGTCTGTCTATCTGATAGTGAATCGCTTGGGGAAGTTGTCAAGCCTTATACCTAATCTGTTTGAATTAATTCTTTATTAAAATTTTGTAAGAAGAACTAAATTTATATTTCGTGGTTTCATTTTCGATATAAATCATTTCACTAGGTAGTCCTTTCACCTACAAGGCAACATTCGCACGTTCTTACAAATAACTATTAGTCGATCGATTTAATCGATATCGATTACTCGATTAATTTGAAATTTACCCATGCTCCCATCCCTACCACTCTACGCGCCCATCACTAGCAGCGTCCGCCAAGCCTGTCATTCTTTTTCCGTGCGAGGCAACGAAAGCACGCGTTCGGATCTTGTTCGCAAAAAAAATAATTTTTCAAGATACCGAAAAGATCCTACGAATATTTAACAAAAAATTAAGTGAGTTACTTAAACTTTGATGGATTTCATTATCCTCATACTATAAATCGAGAGACAATGTCTAATGATACGGTAAGTTCATCTGCTTACCTACCTTCAAAAAAAAAAAAAAAAATATTTAGACAGAAATTTCGAATTGAAATTCTGCTTAAACTTACATTTAAAAAGTGTAAAAGAAATATTTTTGCAAAGCCATAGATTCGAACAAGAACCAGGCTGCCATACTGCCATAGATTCCAATAGGAACGCGGCAAAATTTAAAACTGTACATCAGTTTTTATCATTAAATTATTTTTTTTTTTTGCAAAGCCATAGATTCAAATATGAACCAGGCTACCATACTGCCATAGATTCCAATAGGAACGCGGCAAAATGCAAAAATAATCATATTTTTTTATGTAAATATAAAAATATAAAAAGCATAATTTTCTTTTTTCTTCTTATTCCAGTAGGCGAAACGCCTTTACAATTTAAGGAATGTGCCCAGAGCAAATATCATTCGAATATGAGGATATATTTCTAGCCGAAACTATTCCCTAAGACCCATGATCAGGTCTAAATGAGACTGAATCACCAAAAATCATGATGGCGACATACCAAGTGCCAATTGCCACCACTGCCCCAACAGTGATCACTTTCAATACCGTCACCAAAAACAGGTCCAAGCACCAGCAATAACTTCCTTATTGGAACTAGTAGCGGTTACACCAACCAATTGAACTCGGACCCTGAGGCAAAGTTTAAATTTCCGGAACTGGACCCATAAATTTTATTAACCCTGGGCGAAGCCCTGGATAATGAACTAAAGTTGTGTGATTGAATCTACGATAATCTCTCTCAAATGGCTAGAGAAGTCAAGGAAAAAATCCTTCAGCAATATACTATACCTAGCAACTACATATTGGTTCAAGCTTCAAAGCTAAATACTAAAATACTCTCATCTCAACTTGGACTGACTTCACATCACATCGGGGAGTAGGGCCATGGCCATTCTCCTAACTTAAGATATAAAATAGAGGCAATCAAGATTCTAAGCGAGGGCTCCCGTAGTTCATGCAACCCCAAGTAGCACTGAAGAATTTTGTTTAAATCGCATATATCTTAACAGTGCCTGTATTGTGATTTAACTAAATAAAAAACGATTTCACATAGTCAAATATTTCTTAAAGGCTATATAGTATTCCAATACCGCTTTTTGAGAAAATAAAGATTATACAAATCGTAGTTAAATCATCTTAAACCTATTCAGTATTAATTAAGGTTTCAGATAAACCATAAAACTCTCTTTTCACTCAACTCTCATTATTTGTAAACTGAATTAAATCATTAAGGGATAGTTGTTCGACTTATACAGTCGCACTAATGCAAAAAAGATTTGCTATCCAAACTAAAAGCCATTTTAAGACGTTTGTCCTCAAATCAGTTTTTGCTAGGCAAAACACAAATAAATTTTGTATTAATTATTATTTTATAAGTAATAATTGATTTAGAGGGACGGTTTGTACAAGATGTAGAAAAATTAAATTAGCAAAGACGTTGAAAAATTAAAAAAATAACCTTTAACACAGAAATGTCCCTTTCCCATAATTTTCCTTTTACATAATGTCCCTTTCTAAAATTGTATTTTCCCAAAATGACCCTTTCTCAAAATGTACCACATCGAAAAAACCTTTGTCGTAATGTCCCTTTTGCTTTCATTTCTTGTAGACAGTTTCGAAGAAATATTTGCGAACGGTGCATTATGGGTCTAAATTGTAGGGCCTTTCACTCTTAATCGATGCAAAGTAGGTAGATAGTTACGGTCACGGACTCGTTTAGCATAATACATTTTGTATGATTAGTCTTTGAATAAGTATTTGATACACTTAAATAAGTTAAAAGTATTAGGTTGCCAATGCAGATAGTATATATATATATTTTCCGAACTAGCTCTAACACAGCTTTCTTAGCTAAACAAAATATGATAACTCGATGATATGACAGCATTGAAAACCATTGCTGATTTTCTTATGGTATGTACTTTTGTGGTTCTTAAAAAGCAGCAAAAGGCAGTGAAATAAATTATTACAACAGTTTTTGTTTTGCCACAAGTGTGAGCAGAATGGTCTGATAGAAATACTTGCCACACACACTTGACTTTATATGCAAGCTCTGCTGTTGTTTAAATGCACTTTATTGCTAAAACACCAAAAAAAAACATAATAACTTTCTTTGAAAACCATAACGCTTTTAAAGAATTCTCAAAACGTCCTTTTCGCAAAATGTGCTTTTCGCAAAATGACCCGTTCGAAAAATGACCATTTCTCCACTAGCTCAAGTTTACATGTACATACAAAAGGGACACTATAAAAAAAAGTCATTTTGCGAAAGGAACTATAAGCGGAAGTGATGAATACTTACAAAAGCTTGAATTCGAAATTATCCTTTTAAATTCTGTCATATAGACATAGCCAAGTCACGTCACTTCCTACCCGAATCGCCAACATGCCAGCCACAAACATAGATCATATTAATTCGTTTGAACAACCTTGTAATGCATTCTGATAAACAAAATTGTACATAAACATCTAATTTATGTGTCTAATAATATTGCATACGTCTATCACTTTCAACACTTACACTTGGTATTAGAAAAACAAACTCTGTTGCAAAACAAAGAAATCTTGATTTAAGAAATCAAAATAAAGGATCAAATAAATCAGAATAGTATTCATGAAATCAATTGGAAGTATCACTTAAATCGTTGAGGATTTACTTAATCAAACTAAAGGATCACTTAATACTGTGAGATAACGTCGGCCCCGTGCTTAAGTGTTCAAACTCCATTTTGGTCGAAAATGACTTTTTGATGCAGGATTGTTAACGATGTAATTTAGGTCCAGAAGGTCAAGTAAAAAAAGGCTTTTCCTAGAAAAAATACAATAAATTTCACGTTTTAAATTTTGAAGCCCACATCATCGTAACAAAAATTCCGTGCTTGTTTAGCCAACCTCCACAGCATTACCCAAAGTCCCGCATCGAAATATTTGTTGCGTGCTTGAGTGTTCAAACTCCAGCCGGCCGACCAAGCACAGCACAGTACGTCACGCTACCCGGCCATTTTGTTTTTTCTGTGATGAACTTGGTTGCTCCTTTAGTTTGCTTGCAAAAACCTAATAAATTAGTTTTATTGTGTTCAAAACTAAGAAAACTAACTACGAGTAACGTTAAAAGCTGCAGCAGGATGGCGAGTACCATTTTCAAAACAAGCAAAAGGCGTACTTTGGCGACTTTCGAGCAATAAGTACTTTTTAATAATGTTCATTTCCGAATAGAAACTTAAACGTACTGATACAGGATGTTAATTAATTCACTTTGTAATAAAACGGTTGAGAATTAAGTATATTATTATGTTAATTCTGTTTGATAGTCCTTTTGTCTGTCTTTCACAATGGTTCAACACAACAACCAAATTTTTAACAATATTTAATATATTTTATCATTTCGTTATGTTTATGTTATTATTACTTGAGTCTAAATTATTTTTTATTTTTTTATTTCTTGATTTTAATTTCTTATACCTTTTATCATCTAAAAACAAATTTTTTTACGAAGTTATTTAATCATCCTGTAAATGGTATTAGGAGGTTGGACACTGTGCTATCTCCATGGCAGGAGTGTTGTATTTCCATGAACGAACATTTTTATTCGCAGTTTTGTTCAACCTCCATTTTAAAAGTATGATAAAATGCGTAAAATCAAAGCATCGTGAACAAATTTATTGGCAATTCCATATATTAGACTAAAAACTATAAATTTGCATTAATCATTCCTGAAACTAAACATCTCGTTTGATAATAAGTAAAAAAACCTTCTCCTGAACAGTGTACAAATGGAAGTTGAACATTCAAGCACGGAGGCGGCGATAAGAAATCTTGATTTAAGAAATCAAAGTAAAGGATTAAATAAATCAGAATAGTATTCATGAAATCAATCGGAAGTATCACTTAAATCGTTGAGGATTTACTTAATCAAACTAAAGGATCACTTAATACTGTGAGATTTAAATGTTACTTACGTTTGATTTAGTAAAACGATTAAGTATTAAGTGAGATTTGAGGAAATCGTTTTTGAGTAAAACATTTCTAAAATAGCATTATTTCAAATCGAACTTATTAATCTTTGATTTAATTGATACTTAACTACCCTTTTGAATCCTTACTTTTCTAAATTCAGATTTCGTCAAGTAAAACAAGATTATACGCCATTTTGAACTTTTAGAAAACAAAACAACAAAACAAAATCGAAGTGATATCGTGAAAAAAGTGTGGATTTCTGTTAAATGTGACTAGTGTAATAGTTTTTACTGAAGAAATAAGTGATTACGTGATGAGAAAAGGTAATATTAATGACATAAATGATAACTTTATTTTTATTCCATATACAATTATTCTTTATTTTTTTGTTATTTCAAGCTATTTCGAGAGCCCGTTTGTTTTATGGCTCTTTCTATCGATTTTACACGATAAATTATCATGCGTTTAAGATTTTTAATGCTTACGACGAAATAAAACGGATTTCTAATTGTCATATTTACTTATAGTTTACAAATTCTTAACACTAAGTAAAGTTCTTGTGTTGTAGCATAAAATGTTCACCATATTTTCTTTATTATGATTACTTAAATTGAAAACGTTTTAAATTTTTCTTCGCTTAGCAAAAATTGCCTTAGTGATTTAGATTATAAAACAGTTTTAATTTTGCATTTAAATCTATTTTGCTGCCTTAACTTAAACTTCAAGATATCGCGAAACCTTAGTTAAGGAATCTGGAAAACCCTATTAAATCCCAATTGCTTAAGTAAGGTTAAAGTATGATTTAGCAGTAGTATTAACTCCCCCTTCATATTCTCCTAAATACCGTGCCCACTTTTTCTTAACTGACCCTCCAAGCAAGTCTTAGGGATATCTTGAGGGACATTATAGTTTTGGCCAAGGCAATAGCTGGAATTAGCCATATTGCCTTCAAGAAATCTTCAATACTCAGTTAAATCAATCGGTTGTTACTTGTACCTTTATAGCTCGGAGACAAGCTCGCATTTAAAAGACCGCACCAGGTCTACCAAGACGTTTTTGAATATCTTTCAGTACAGAAAACGAGATAAAGCACTGTTCGGTGCCAAATTTTAGAGAAAATTAAATTAAGCTTCAAAATTGAATAGAAATGCCTTCAAATCAGGAAGACAGTAGTCTTCCCAGAAATACTGTTGCTTACACAACACAGCCGCCTCTACGAGCTCCACGGGCACAGCTTGGCCGCAGTTTCAGGAAAACTCAGGCCCTCCTCGCTTTGCGAAAAACAGGGGGGGGGCGTGCCAGGGCCAGAGTACGAAGATACCACTCGTCAAGTTCCAAATTACAACGACCCAATACCGACGCAGTCGCACGTTTAGAGAACGACCCATCAGGCCACGTGCTCAACCACCATTCTGGCAGAATTCAGTACAATATTTTTAAAATGTGTTGGTTGTATTGTATATCACAAACAATAAAGGTATCCATAATTGGATTTGTAACAGAATAATTAAATCTTTTTCTAATTTTCCACTTGAGCAATAATATGTTCCTGTTGTAACATGGTTAGCACAGTAACAACAAGAAATGTCAATCGCAACTAATAATTTGCTAGAAATCGTATCTAAAACCTTTTTGACACCAATTCAAATGGAGGTAAGAGATTTCATTTTAACCTAAAACTGTAATAAATTTGTAAGTAACTAAACTTCATTTCGAAATGGCAGAACAGCATGCAAGCTATTATTACATGGCATCTATTGACCTAAAATGTCTCGTAACTTTTTATTTCTGTCGCTTAAAACTATCGTAAGTACTTACCCACGTTTCCTGTTTAAGGATGTGAACACACAGAATCTTGTTATCCACCTATGAGTTCAACCCAATGCCTTATCTTATTGGCTCACGATAGCGCCTAGACCTTTTACTAAGATTAAAGAAGGGGTCGTAGGTCACTTGCGTTCATTTGGTCAAAAATTGGTAAATTTTTGTATGTGACGATATCCTTTACATAGACCGTAGTTACATGGAATATTTAAATAAAGTTAGGTTTACACTCTAATCACTCGAGTGCTTGGGCTTTATTAAAAACTATGAAAATAGTAGCTTATAGCCACAAAATAATTACAAATTTTCAGGATTTAAGTAAGTAGATGACTTAAATATGACTTTATCACTTACAAGCCATAAACGTAATAAAATAATAGAATTGGTTCTGAAGTGTTCTCAACTACCACCTGTTACAATCAGATAATTTTCACAAATGATTGGCATCCTAATGTCCGCTAGCGCAGCATTTTACAAAAGGCTGGTTGAAACCAAAAATACTTGAAAGGCAAAGGTACAGGTACCTTCTACCTACCTTCTATTCAGAGAATACTATGATAATTATTTTACAGGACCTGAATTGATGAGATAATAATATTAAAAGCTTTTAAAATTTCATTTAAACACAAAAATATGATTCATAAGTTAACACGGACTCGAGTCGTAAAGTCGTAACTCAAACTTACTATAGTATTTATATGTCGTATTATTAGTAATATACTAAGCCTTAGATGCCCCGAAACTTAAACAATTTGTTAATTTTTATTATGGGTAGATAACATATTAGCATTAGCTATCAGCTACATTACCACACGAAGTTGCATACAATTTCCTAATTTCAATTAACTTACCAGATATATTTGGCCTTGGTTCGAGAAGCGAAAAATCTAGCTATTAGTAAATATAATTTAGAGGCAGATCGAAGATTTAATTTAAAGATGCTTTTCAAACATTCTAGCGCAAAACTTAAGAAATACTTTTCTTTGAAACAAGACCCAGATGCTACAAAGGGGCAGATGCATATTTTTTCTATGCCGATCCTTCATTTTTCTTAACGGCCTACAAAAAATTACTGAGGACGAAACGACCAGTATTCTAGTATTCCCTTCTAGTACTTCTAGACCTGCCTGTTATCCTCCATTGATTGATATAGTTATTTCGTAATAATCACTTGAGGGCGTGACGAAAACCTATGTTGTCTACTAACAGGGACCGTCACCCTCTCCTACTCACGCTTACCCTGAGTGCCGCAGTATGCTCGAGCAGGCAATGCCAGGTCTCATTATCCCCTCAACAGCATCTCATCAGCATCTTATACTAGCCTCACTTTCTAATATTACTATTCAACAATATCAATATAATGTTATTCAATACTATGATTAAATTAGATTCTTTCGAATGTTCTGTTTTTAGTGTAATTACTTTTCCCTCCGACGTCTTCGAAAAAGACGCATCACAGGATTCACAGGGCATCATCATAAGAGCCACCGCTTTATCTCTGCTTTTAGGCAGAAATATTTCTTCGGATGATTGCATCAGCGCCTTCCTTAAAGATGTTATAAACTAATACCCAATCCACCAAAGTACACAGGTACTTGGTAAGTATCCACAATTGGTTCTCAAAAATCTCTAAAAATGTATACCAAACAAGAATGAACTTATCCAAGACAAAAGTAGCTTTATACTAACATTATCTACAGCCTACAGCACACATGGTTGAAAGTCTTTCTCTAAATAACAGATTATTATAAATAAAAATAGCAATGGCATTAGAATCATAAAGTAAATGAAAATTTTATCAAAACTATAGGCGCTAAATGCAATCAAAAGCTATCAACCATTGTTAGTTTTACTTTATCTTACGGTGAATCCGTCTATATATAAGACGGTTATATAACCTTAACTAAATAAATCAGACCTAAATAAGCCAATCACCTCTTAATAACTGTGAAGCGTAACGTCCTCACAGGAACACAACAGCATAGTCAATAAGCATGTGGATCAGGCAGATCCTTGCGGTGTACGGCACACACAGCAGCACGCGACACGCCGCCGCCACATCGGCTGCTCATGCTACCGGCGTCAATCTTGATCAGATCAAAAGACGGCCGCCTGGACCTCTACCTCTAACAAGTTTGCTAAACTTATCAATGTCCTATGATGATTGATTATCAATTTTTTATCAAATCTCTGACCAAATTAGTTCATTAAAAATATACAATAAGTATATAAGTATGTTATAAATAATGTAGCTGAGTACCTACCTACCAAGTACTTACCTAAGTAACTACGCAATGTTAAACTTTGAAGTACTCTATAAACTAACTATAATGATTACTTTTATATGTTAAAATATAGTGTTTTTAACTAATAAGATGAGTAATATTATTTAATAATTGTAGGTACCTATACTAAGAGTTCAAATAAAACTAGCCAAAATTACATCTTTTTAATTAATATTGTTTCATTATCATGAAAAAATATAGACAAAACAATGTCTCTAAACATCTACCTACTGAAATGATTTATATCGAAAATGAAACCACGAAATATAATATATGATCAAACGAACTTCTCAAGTGAAGTTCGATCAATATTATATGAGTGGTTTCATTTGAAGATATAAATCACCCTCCCTACCCAAATCCCGAGTTTTGTCAAAAAAGTCAATAAACGACGTAATTTAACCCAGAAAACTATCTCTAAAAAGAATGACAGGCTTGGCGGACGCTGCTAGTGATGGGCGCGTAGAGTGGTAGGGATGGGAGCATGGGTAAATTTCAAATTAATCGAGTAATCGATATCGATTAAATCGATCGACTAATAGTTATTTGTAAGAACGTGCGAATGTTGCCTTGTAGGTGAAAGGACTACCTAGTGAAATGATTTATATCTTCAAATGAAACCACTCATATAATATTGATCGAACTTCACTTGAGAAGTTCGTTTGATCATATATTATTGTTAACTAGTCGACCCGGCGAACTTCATACCGCCTAACCTATAACTATCTCGTCCATGTATTATACTAATAAACCTTCTTCTTGAATCACTCATTTATTTATTAAAAATAGCCGCATCAAAATCCGTTGCTTATTTTTAAAGATTTAAGCATACATAGGGACAGACCCCTAGCGACTTTATTTTATACTATGTGTTGGTAATAAGAAAATAATTTAATGAAACAAAGTCGTATTACTGAAGCAATTCCGATTAGTGTAAACAAACAAAAGGATTTATCTCTAATATATACTTAATCTTTTTAAATAACTGAGGCAAACAGAACATTTTAATTATCATTCGGTAGAAATCATCCGACATCCACAGTCGAGTCGGAGTTTGGAGTAGCACTCCTTAATGTCAAAATGTAACTTTTAAATCGTCCTCCGCTCCAAATTGATATACTCAGTCGAGTTCCACCTTCAAGACAGACGGCTCGAGTCAGGATAATCTGTACTCGAAAACGACTAAGTCCAGCCTTAGGAATTACAGCCCCGAGGACCTATCGGAATATAAGATAATGTACATTTTAATACTAAATGACGGTGATATGAAGAAAACCCACAACCGACTTAAGAACACTCATCCATAGGTACATTATGCTAGGTAAATACATCGTCCATTGAAGTTTGCTTGAATTATTGAAACGTATAGAAAAGGTACGAAAAAAAATCTTGGATGAAAATGTAAAAAATATATTTTAGGAGGATTATTTATAAACCGTCTTTTGCCTTCGTGAAAGTATCAATTTAATACGCGAGATAACGTCCGACTTTTATGAATGTAAATGAGTAAAAAACTCCTTTGACGAATAATTAAAATTTTCTGCAAACTCGTCTGGAGTATTTGATAACGTCTCTGTAAATACTTGGAGTACTGTTTGCCCAATGAAATAAAACTTTTTATAGCGGTTCATACTTAAGATTTAATTACCTATGATATTGCTGATGAATTAAAAAAATATTATGGACCTATACTGATTAAAAAATAGTTTGTACGGTGGCGGTCTTGGAGGGCGTAACAGATTTGTCTATGGTCTCGTGCGGCCTAGACTGTATTACCTTATAAAAAGAGCTATTTTGCAATACAGAAAAACTGGAAGTGTTACACCGTCCTAGATCGCCACTGTACGTGATAATAAGTAAAAATCTGTATTGCAGTCCTAAATGTCTGCCCAGCCTCGGAATCTTATAAAATATATGCTGCTAAAGTATTAGATTTATAAAATTATAATTGCAGTGGTACAGAAACACGACATACAAAATTTTCATATACCTACTTATTCGGTAAGGTTCGGTTTCGGCCAAAACATTTAGTTTCCTCAGTTTCGGCTACAAACGGCAGAACCTTTTGACGAAACCGAAACTCGATGTTCGTGTATTGCTCGGCTAACATCGAAAGAATTAGGCAATACGCGCGAAGAGCTGCCTTGCCGTAAAATATAAAGATTTTACAAGGTAAGTTGTGTTTCGGTTTCGGCCGAAACTGAGACTGAGGTTTCGGCTGAAAATCATGTTTAGGTCAGTCTTTCATACATACAAATAGGTAGTATTTTTGATTTCACAACTCTCCAGATACGCCTTCAAACTCTGCTTCTGCTACGTATTTTAAACTTTAGAGATTTTGATAGGCTTCGTCTTCATTATGTTTCAGTCTAACTTGCGACAGTATACATTACAAATCGCTCTAGGCGATAAGGTCGCCCATTGCAACCAATGTATTTATTTAGGAAAATCATAATTTTGTTAGGTTGATTGAATGCAATAGTAGTGCAAAGTGGGTAGCTATGCTATCTGTAAATCTACTTTCAACAGAATACATCAAGACACCAGCGTCTTGAGTAATTGCATGAGAGTAGGTTTTTCTAACGCAAATTCTACATTAAAGTGACATCTTCAAGCCTTTTAATATCACTTAAAGAAGAGCAGTTTTCTAAACGACAATAGTATTAAATGCGCACATGTCTGCGCCAATACGTCGCCACCTCAATCCTCATTAGCTAAGTCTAGTACTTAACTGAACTGTTATTTTTACTAACAACCATGCACTCTAGGCTGATTACCGACTCACAGTTAAAAAGATACAAAACTAACTAGGTTTGCCATAAAGTGTTGGCATTCGCAGTGTGACTCAACAATATTTTCAATTTCAAAAACTATAAGAGCTGATTACGATTGCCATACCACAATGAAACTTCTTTGAAAAGGAGACAGCCCGTCCTTTGAGTTTTCACCTAATTTGACCAATAAATTAGAAACAACATCCACGTTTTACTTAGGCTTACTTTTTGTTAGACACTTCACAGCAGTCGAATGACTCAAATGCGATGCATTTGAGATCGGCTCTGCTATCCATGTCCAATATCCCTCCATCAATACAATCCCTTTATTTCTTTATCAACGAACTATCGATCAGAAACGGATCGAATTAGAAATTAGGACATACGCAGAGAAACCAGGGTCACCGACATAGCCAAGCGGATAAGCTCGTTGAAGTGGCAATGGGCAGGTCATATAGCCCGCAGAACAGATGGCCGCTGGGGCCGAAAAGTTCTCGAGTGGAGACCACGGATCGGCAAGCGCAGCGTAGGACGTCCACCGACCAGATGGACGGATGATCTGCGCAAGGCTGCGGGTCCACGCTGGATGCAGGCCACCTGCGATCGGTACAGATGGAGAGCCTTGAGGGAGGCCTATGTCCAGCAGTGGACGTCCTACGGCTGAAATGATGATGATGATGAACGAACTATCAGTTTTGATAGCTTTGATCTTGGCCTACAGGTGTACTTGACAACTAGCAAATTAATGTTCAGCGAAGCTAGAGTAAAGAAGGCAGACCCTCCACAAAAAGCTGTGGGAGTATCTCGATGAGAGGTAGCTCAAGAACGGTCGTTGTGGCGATTTATATGATGGGGAGGTCATCCAGTAGTAGTCGCTTTCGGTTGAAATTATCATGATGATGAAGCTAGAGCAATATTAATGAGTAGTGGTCTGGCCGGAAGAAGGTAACTGCTTAAAAAGATAAGAAAAAACATATCCCATTATTGGCGGAATAATCGCGTATTACAACAGAAAAACGTGTCGATTCTACCCGTCCACAACAGTGCAACAAAATTCTATTGAGTTATGTTCTTCAGTTTTACAAATAGAAAACTTATGAATGGAATAAAGTTTTCCTTTGCAAGCTGACACGGCGGTGTGCAAGCGTATAAAATGAAGTTTGTACATTTATAGATAGTTAACATACTCACAATTATATTCAACGCTTTTTAATAAATGAAGAAATATTAAAATAATAAAGATTCAGGAGCGTAAAATCGTTGTTGATTTAGAATATTGAATCTTATTTTCAATGTGCTAAGAATTTATTTTTGGGATGCCACACAAAGCAACAAACTGGATAGGAAGAATTGAAAATAATATTACAGTTATCGTACTCATAAAATAAGGTTTAAAATTATAATTAAAAAACAAAAACATCTGCTGTGCCGTTAGTCCGCTCTGTATGCATTTTTTTTTATTAATACATTGATCCTTTTTTTGTTACAGGGGGAAATGCCTATCGCATTTCCTGGGTATGTGGGGCTCGCATCCACTAAAACCCCCCGGCGGCCGTTTTGGCGCTTTTGGAAGAACCCCGGGAACCACGCATTATAGCGTCCGAAGTAATGATGATGATGATGATGATGTCCTCCACGACGTATCCGTCGACGGCGACACCTTGTCAGCTCCTGGCGTGTGCTCGGATGTGACAAGTCCGAAGTAATACATTGATGCTGACAGACATACATGCTGAGGGTAGGCACAAATATTGAAACTAAAGCGCAGTTGTAAATGTATGTGAAGGATTAGTATTATTTTCTTTTTAAATTAAATCATAAGACTCGAGGTTTTTTTTGTAGCCTTTATCCCATGTCCCACTGCTGAGTAAAGGCCTCCTCGTTTTTCTTTCACTCAACTCTATCAGTGCCACCTCCAACCAATTTAGTTATCTATAAGTTAAGTTCCTCATCGGAGAAGGTAATTTCGTTGACTCTTACTAAAAACCCCTTGGAGAACACAACCTAATGAAGGTCTATTACGTTGATTGCCTGTAACAGGTGATGGCTGTTTCATTCTGCTTACTATGCAGATGACTAAAATACTAAAAAAAACCTAGGGGCTCTAACACAAAATAAAACTCAATTGTAGAGCTAACAACCAAGGTGTGTCGTATCTCGTATCGTTTTCATGTGCAAGAGCCCTAAGTATAAATTATTACAGAAAAAAATCCGGCTTCTGTAATAACCTTTTGTTCATCAAGAAATTCTAGAATTTTTGGTTTTGGTTTTTCTGTAACTAAAGCAAAATGAGTTAAGTTCAGACTTATTTCGGCACCTTTGTTAGGTATATTGTTTAAAATATTTTTTTAGGTATATACATGCCTAAAGTTACCTTGTAACCGTAGTCCGTTTGAGCGTCTGAGTGTTACTAGCCAAAAAATCTTAGCAAGAACTTAGTTAACGTAGCACCAAAACATTTAGAACTTTTTACACCAAAAATAAAGTTTTTTTTTTTACTTTAAAGTTTTTTTACGTTTGCTCAGACTAAAACGAAATTATACAAGTAAAAAAGTTACCAAGAATTTTCTATGGATGCTTTAGGTTTTTGGGTTTTGTGCTACTTTTCTACTCGATTGCGTACTTAATTTAATTTTTGAAAAACGCACATGTTTGTCCTTTTATAATTTTTTTTTTGGGCATTATTTGCATGACCACGTATACATAATATTTATAGATTACTTACATACTAAAAATGCGCTCTCAAACTTAAAAATTAAATCCATTTCTGTATACTAATTCCTAAAACCTTTTGTTTTGTAAGTAGATTAAATTTTTAATGCATTAAGTCTAAAAGCCTATAAAGTCGCTCTTAACAAAAAAAAAAACTTTTCGTTTTCAAAAGGCAAGTTAAAAAGTTCAACGTTGCAAGACTTTATAAAATTATTTCTTTTTAAATGCCTTTTATTAGAAAATGTTGAAATGACCTATTTTACTTGGATGAATGTCTTAGGATTCTGCTAGCTTATAGATCAGACGATTCAAAAACTGCGTTATATACCGAAAGCTGACACCGCCGACAAAAAAAAACCTGCATCACCACGGGAAATGGTAAGGACACCGGATGTCCTTTTCAAAATCTCTGAGGTGGACACCGAGGAGTGGGTAGCCCCACACATCCCTGTGTCGCTCCCCCGAGCGGCGTCAAGTGCGTCAGCATTTTTAGTTGTTAACTCTAAACATGTACGTATCGCATATCAAGCGCCACTGTATCGCCACTGTATCTCAACTGTATAGCCACAAATATCGACAGTGTATTGTTACCCTTAACAAGATTTGCTGTATGCACACAATACGCTTTCTTCATAAGATTTTATATACAGCTAAATACCTTCTCTTTCTCAAACGGGTCAAAAGTCAAAGCACGGTCAAAGTTAGTATTTTTTCTTTTAAACTGAATCCTTGCAAATATCAATACAAAGCCTTTTCTATTTAGGTACAGTTCCAGAATGTACAATGCATTAAATATATTAGCTTATTTTGTTATTGAAAAACAATATTTAAACATATAATTTTGTCGATCACATTATACTTTGACATTTTATAATACAACTTTGTATGTAATATGAATATGATAGTGTGAAATAAATAAATCTAATCTAATCGTTGAGCCTTCAAATAGACACTAAAACTAGAATAACATTAATTATTAACAAGTAAACCTAAAATATATTTGTACTTCCAAACTATAATAAAAATTATACACGTAATAGTTTTTTATACCGTACCCTTAATATTTATAATAAAAAATTATCTAGTAACACTAATGTTGACATCTTCTGTAACAATATTGCTAATTTTAAAAACCAGTTATATATAAATACTTTAATAGTAACTAAGTACTTAGTTCTTGTCCGCGAATTTTCTTCATAATTTTTTGTAACACTATGTTCTGCTGCTTTCCTTTTTTATACCTCTAATTTTAATTCCATAATTCTGTAACTGCTCTTGAACTAATCTCTAAGTATTAAGTATACTTATATTGAAAATTTTTCGGCACTCTAGGTCTTGTATTTTAGTTAAGATATTTTCATATGTTAATGTACCTCTTATGACTTTATGTTGCCAAAATAAAATAAAATAAAGTACGATTACATATTAATTCCAGTCAGTAAAATTAGAAGTGCAATTACTCTCTCTGTGTATCGATACAAAAAAGGGTGACCCGCTACAGTTGTGATATCCGGAAATCAATAGACTTAAGACATTTAGTCATGTTTTTTTTAATTGTATGTCATTTGTAATGTGGTAGGCAACACTGAAAATTTCATTTTACTGACTGGAATTAACAATCTTAGCTTTCGAATCGTGATACACTTATCCACTTTTTCAGTTAGGCACTACTCTACCTACGCAACGCAGATCTCAACATTGTCTAACAAGTTGAAGAACAATGAAGTTATTGTTAGCCTAACAATGGATGAAACTTCAATAGATAAGGTGCGTGAAAGATGTCCCGTGGCGTGAGTTGTAGTAATGCAGTTTGCAGGACTTGTTTGTCGTCACGAAGAGAACTACAGCTACCTACGCAGTGACATGTAACTTATGTACCAGGGGCCTTAGTCTCTTTAAGTAGCGATTAAACTTCTATTCTATTGGGATAATACTTCTATTACGGTAATACTTCTATTACGATAATACTTCTATTACGATTGGGTCAAGAATTGCGATTATGAGATTTGCGATAGTAATAGTAGAATAGAAGTTTCATCGTAAGTTTAAGAGACTAAGGCCCCAGGTCCGTCGTTGTTCTAATGCAGCTGCCTCAGAACAAAATTTTGCTGTTTACCAACTACTGTTGTATCTTGTTGTATGAACATACAAATGTTCAGTTTGCACACGCACTACCATCGTTACTATATGCACTTAAAGACAGACGAAAAAAATAAATTATCTCTTTATTGTACAAAAAAAGGAAACTTTATAATAATATCATGTTTGTTTGTGTTTAACCGACTTAAAAAAGGGGGTTATCAGTTTGACTTGTATGTATATTTGTATGTATGTTTGTCTGCGATCATCTCGCGTTTGGCTGAACCGGTTTTGATGCGGTTTTCAGATAAGTATTTGTTACATTCAGGAGAAGGTTTTAGTATCTATTTTGACCGACTTAAAAAAGAGGAAGTCCTGAGTTGATGTATGTGTCAGTTTATTGAAGGCGGGTTCTTTTTTTTGTAAAAAAGAAATTATTTAAGTAATTTTTCATCAAATTCGCATTCATCTTAGTTTTCTAATGTACAATAGATAAATAATATTTTGGCTAGCACCCATAGAGCTTAAAATTTAAAATTCCACACGTTTAATAAGAGTTCGATGACTCGGCATCCCCAAAAAAAACAAACTTAAAAATCTCATTTTCTCACTCCGCAACACAATTCCGGGATAATGAAGATAATCGTGTTTCTGTGCACATCAATACATCACCCCATCACCCCATCACCCCCAACATCTCGGTAGGAAACGACACCCTCACGAGTGATTCTACAAACGAATGGTACGCAGCGTACTACTTTTCTCAATCTTAGATGGAAGCGGTGATAAGTAAATCGTCTCAGGTAAATACAGAACAATCTAAAGTAAGTAGGATTATTGTGTTTTCTAGGATGAATGAATGATCTCTTTAATGTGCTCAAATACAGTTACATTAATAGTTTTATAACAGTAAGGTGACAAAAAGCAACCTTATCGCTAAGAGCAATTTCTCTCAGGCAGCAATGCGTGCCTTTGGGGTCGTGGGTGTGAAGGGAGGGGGCCCGACACACTCATCAAACGGCCCCGAGATGGGCGGTGGCACAGCCTGTGGCACTGTGCCGCCGCAGCTCCAAAGGCGAGCCGGGGAGGGAACAATATGCCCTCCCCGAGCATGAAGCTGATAGTAGCTGAGCGCGGGAAGACTTCGGACGCTATAATGTGTGGTTCCCGGGGTTCTTCCCAAAAGCGCCAAGACGGCCGCCGGGGGGTTTTAGTGGGTGCGAGCCCCACATACCCGATATAAATGCGATAGGCATTTCCCCTCGTTAAAAAAAAAGGCAGCAATGCGTGCAACTACTTTTTTTTATTAATATGATATAATTTGTTATAAGTACAATGCTAGCTTAAAACTAATAGCAGTAACTGACAAAATACTTTACTAAAAATCATTTATATATTTTTTATCTGTCTATAAAAATGAGTGAATGTTAGCGGAAAATAAAAAAATTCGTAAATTTTTAAATTTCCGGTCGTAAATTCGATACATTTTGATGTTTAAAAAAAAACTGATGCAATGACGTGCCTTAAACTATGTGATGCACAACTCACAAAACCACGTTGCCAGGCTTCAGGCTTTAAGTATAACCACAGAATACCTAATAGTACCAGGTGCAGAAGGCTTACTCAACCAAGTCGTTTAAAAAAAAAATAATCTGTATAAAATAAATTTAGGTAGACAAAAGATGAGCTCTGATAAATTACGCTTTATAAAAATTTAAACGTATCGACACTTTCCTCCGGCTCAAAGATTCTAGCTGCCTTCACCTTAGTAATACATTCAGGTCAATGAACTACTGTATCTTTAAATCGCATTGATGTTTATAAGATGCCTGGAGTAGGCAGACTTCAAAGTGAAATACTTACAAATAAAAAATATTTCCTGACACGTTATAGTCTATGGCTCTTTTTTAGGGTTCCGTTCCTCTAAAGATAAACGAGACCCCTTTAAGATAACTTAATTTTCTGTCTGTCTGTACAACACAGGCCTTTCCATGAGTGTATGTATACCTACCTATACCTAATGTGGCAACATTCAAAATCTGGGGAACTTCCCTACTGGGGAACTTCGGATCCCCGAGTGGGAGAACCATGCATTATACAACTACCACCACTTCAAATCTTAGGTACATTATTTAAAATATGGCACCATTATGAAGAGGAAACCTATCTTGCATGATTTCCCAGCTCCACCGTCACAATCTCATACATAGCAATGGTGCAATAAAAAAGATTACGCGCCCACTTTCAACATTATGAAAATGATATTGTATCGTCACCGTCTAGCCCTCACCTTTGATGTTTTTGAACCTTTTGTAAGACAAACATAAGTATGTACATTGAACATCATAATCTGCGGTGGTAGCATGACGGACGATTTGTCGAATTTGTCGTATCTATTTGTACTTTTGTAAAATATGTATTTGTACAGAGGGTAATTTAATGGCATTTTTGTGGATATGCCGTGACCATGACGCCAAGTCCTATTATTAAATAAAAGCTATTTGTATTGTCTTTGGAGTGAGGATACGTAAGTTATTGGTATATTAAGTACTGACCTTTCTATTTTTTTTATGTTTGTATTAAAACATAAAAAAAATAGAAATAGTACTTGCAGAAAACTATCGAAGTATAAATCAAGACGCGTAGCTGCTACGTATAAACGTAGCCTGCTACGGCGTAGCTGGGACCATGCTTGCACCGTGAGTTTCATCGAATGTTATTAATCGGTATAAATCATAGCAATTTATACCAAAGTGATTTGTTTGGTAAGCGGATCGGATTGGAAATTCAATTTGATACTCAAGTTGCATTATAGTTCCGCTGATTGTAATCGAAAATGTTGTTAGCTCTAATAACGTTGACGTAAAATTATACTCACAAAATATTAGTTTTATAAAAAAATTAACATGACAACGACTCTGTGTTTTCACAGATTTATACCGATTAATAACCTATAAATGAAGACAACATTCTAAAAGGGTATATAAAAAAAAATATCTTGTCCACCATTTTGAAAAAAAAAATAAGATTATAAAAATAAATAGAATAAACTTAAGGTAGTAAAAAGGAAACGCAAACTACCTATCTGGCGAAATTTAGCTAATTAATATAAATATTAGAAATAGTATTTAGAGTACATACTATTCATCATAGCTGCTAGAATTTCATAAATAGTTGTGAACCTACTATAAAAATTAGTAAAAGGTTTGCAAATAAACTTAAAAGCCTTCTACCTTCCTTCTACACGTAACCATTGAATCATCATTGAATTTCGTCATAATCTTATGTATTATATTCTATGCATGGACCAAGTATAGTTGCTATTGTATTTTTTTTATAACGCGGGGTATAAACCTGGATACCTCACCGCCCAGGCGCGCGATGAGGTTATGTCGGACTCTTACTGACTAAACCTATATTGCGTGCCTGCCACTTTATTAGAAGGATTAAAGTAAAGTAGTGGTTTTTAAAATAAGATTTTCATAATTTTAAACTAAATTAACAGAGAATTCTTTAAAATTTTAATGTGGTGAAGGTGAAGTGAGAAATTGTAACTTTATTTTGCTAAAGTTTTGAATTTGTTGATAAGGCGTTTTTTGTATCATGTATTAATTTATTCTTCCAAAAAAACAACAGTTTTAATTTACTGTTAAGCTAAACTTTTTCTACCCAAAATAAACTTGAAATCAAGAATAAACGCCTTGTCTCCACCTAAATCGGAGAGGAGGTCATGCGAGAATTGAGAGAAATTAGGCAAAGTAGAGATCCGTGTACTTACTGTTACGAGGGACTTACATCAACAATGTTTTACTTTGGACCTTCTAGTTTTTTATAAAGTTTTTGTAAAGTCGAGCACGAGGAATTTGAAACTTTCTACTAATTCATGTTAGCCTGGTTCTTTATTCTTTAAAACTACCAAACCAATATGTATGTAATTTACATACCACATGCATCCGACGGTCAAGTGCAAGTCTGGGGGGACCAAGAGTAAATTGCAAATCCTCCCCCCCCTAGGAAGGCAACGTAGGGGGGCCACGCGAGTCTGTCGTGCCCGAAACACATCCAAAGAATACCAAAATAATGTAAGCTACCGTCAGAAATCGAACCCGGACTCCAAATTCAACATAACAACCAACTAAACCACAATGCAATGGTATAGTAAGTTAGAATAGTTCATTGATCACTTACCTCCATCGCTTAGTTTGCTGTAGCAAAGTTCGTATGAATAAAATAAACTCTATTCAGGTTTTATAGCGCGTACCCTCAGAATGTCACTTGTTGGGCTCCATTTTACGATCCGAGCGAGCCCGGGACAAACCGCGTGCCAATCGTTATCTGTTGCTATTTATTTTGTTGCACCATAGTTTTTAATAAAATAAAATAAAATCCCTTTTTTTATCCCGCCATTACTAGGAAAATAAGTGCCATCCCCATTAAAATATTGACCCATTCTCCACGTATTCTCTTTGCATGGGTTTCGGGCTCCTTAAATACAGGTTCTACCTAGCTAGTGGTTCTAAGTATGATGCGTTAGGTTAGGTATAAATATATAGGACATATAGATATACTTACAACATTAATACAAACAGAAACGAAACCCAACAAAGATTATGCTAGCTAATTTAACATTCCGTATGATCATCTCTCGTGAAATAATAATGTGCAGCAAATTAAAACGCTTCCCCGAGGTGCCGTCTACGAGCGAACTGGAGGGTGCAATTAAGAGCAGAATAAAAAACAACGCCGTGCATACAGATTATTAAAAATGCATCTAATTACCTATAAAACTTACTTTATATACCTTCCTTTAAGCTACAATAGTGTTTAGAAATTCTACACAAAAAATCACCCAAGTTGACCATCATTTGACGCATTAAATTGCCATTTCTGCCTCCACAAAGAGTACTTGTGCTAATCTTTGGTGGAGGCCTTTGTCTAGCAGTCGACGTCTTACTGGCTTAAAAGAAATTTTGTTGGAAATTAGTAGGGCAAAAAATTTAAGGTCACCTGAAAGAGTGAACAGACATCGTTACTCTTTCGTAATATATTCATGTTGATTGAGCTCAGTCGGAAATAAAACCAGAAACTTTAACGTAAGTTTTCATTTCAAGCCAACTGTGCCACACCCGCAAAAGCTGCTTAATCCTAAGAATAGGTCATTAACACGTCAGCTATAACGTCTTCTGCTTAATAAAAGTAATAATTAACACTATTATAACCCGCTTATTAATGTCATTAAGGTGCTTATTTGATCGTTAACGTTCGTATAGCCATAAGATGTATACATTTCAGAGATACAATAATATTATGGATACAAAAAGAACATACTCAACAATCAGGGATTTATAATACTAAATAATGCATGGTGTGTATGGTTATTGGTCACTTTCACGAGTTAAAGGTTTGAAAAAAAGGAGGAAATTTGTTTATTACATAAAATCAGTCACTCTGTCTTCCAAAAACGATGTATATGTGAGAGATAGTATGAACTAATTCTTTTATGAACGGCTAAACGTGGGTCCGGCTCTTGAGCTGGTGCCCATGCCTAACCCTTCGGGGAATAAAAGGCATGAGATTATGTTACTTTTATGAACTAACATTGATAATGATGAATATCGATGTTTAGTTCCGGTATGGGTGTAATGTTCGTCTCTGTGTGCGTTTCGCGTATCCTAGATACAGGTTCTTCCTAGTTATGGTATCTGAGTGTGATTGTGTTATTATTATTATTTTGTCTCGAAAGAATAAAAACGCGTAAAAAATCAAATTTTGCGCCCCACCCTCCCGAACTGCCTTTACTAATATGTTCAGTATTCCATAAAAAATAAATTTAATAATTTAGTTTTAGTAACCTTTAACCCCTATGATGAATTTCGTGCTTTAATGTAACATAACTCTCAACTAAATTAAAAGCTATTATTAAAATGTTCAGTGTTCAAAGTTTTAACCAGGGCTGCAATTTAAAAGTTAATATTCACTAAGCTTTCTATAAATAGGTACATTAAATTTGTACTTCTGTACAATATACATTTTTAGATGACGTTATACTTCTAGTGCCCTTTTCCAAAGATTAAAAAAAATGCATTTTGTCAACTCATGGACAGTTTAGAGTTTTACTTTATTTTATTTAATCCATTTTCAACCCGGCGCCGTCTCGACTCATTAAAGAAATTGTCTATGGCCCTATCATATCGTAAATATGGCGACACATTTGGACATAATATTGTTTTTAATCACATCGCTCAAAATTTTCAGTAATGTATGGAATTTGGGTACCAGATAAGTACCAAGTTTAGCCACAGGGAACGCTTTTGAATTTTTACTATTTTTGATTTAGATAAGAAATTAAAGGTTGTCAACTTTATAATAAAAATAACGCATCACACTCAGAGCCCTTAACTATGATTATCCTGAAGATCCTATCTAGGATGCCTGAAACATATACAGAGCTGAACATTACCACCAGATCGGAAATCATTCATCATAACAATGTTCGCCCCGTCGGGAATCGAACCTAGGTGCACACGCATCTCAGTCCAAATCACTGCCAACTGAGCTACGGAGCAGTCAAAAAATTTGTAACAGAATATAATTGCAAAAGCTGGACTAACTTTGATGACGCAGAGCTCCGGTGTCACGCAAGTTTTGCAAACTGCTGCTGCAATAAAGAACTCGCATCAAATGTCAAAGAGCCTTCGCTTTACTCCTCTCGTGTTCCAAGATTGTTCTCTTGTGATTTTCAGACACTACGAACAATTATTTTGTACCTATTCAAAGTAGTAAATTGAACGTGATTCCGCGAAAAATAGTTATTTATAAAGAAAGCTGTGTTAACGTATTTTTGTGTCAATTTCCGAAATAAATTGCTGTCTATTTTTACGAGAACTCTTAGTTAGAGTTTAATTATAATTTCCGGTTCGATTAGTCTGATTGAAGAAAACTTGTATGAAGTTTCTAGCGAATCGTGACTAGTCGATATTTGTTCGCAAACGAATGCTACCAAGGTTCGATTGTGAGAGAAGGATAGTTTTTTTTTGTGTTATTTTATTTTATTCAAGTCGAAAAGTTTGAAATAAAAAATAAACTTGTGGAGGCGGCAGGCTGGACGTGGCTGACGGACGCGGCTGATAGTATTATGCACGCTGACATAGAACGTTAAAATCTATATATGAGCAAAAAATTACATGCGTGACTTACATCCGCTAATATGCATCGCTCAGTGTATCTATTTTCGTGGTCTACCCTTAGCCGGCCAGCCGCGTCCAGCCTGCCGTGTCCGATAGTTTAAATTTTCCATTGCATTCACCACTGGCAACCACAGAACAATATCTGGCAACAGTCGCGTGTGCGCGGCCGCGTGTTTAGTAACTAGAACTTTCTTTCACTATATTTCTGTACTTGGAAGTCGAATTCTTAAAATTGGGAACGAATCAACAAAGCATTTTGGTACTTCCAACCTATTGAGTTGGTAACAAAAATTAATATAGCTTCACCAGAATTTTTCAAAACAGAACAAAACTTATAAATTGTTGGAAAAAGTAATTTTTTGCTGTTTTTGATTTGTTTTAAATTGGTTAATAAACTTTCTTTACCAAAAAAAACAAGTTTCCAGTCGAAATTACATGTTACATTTTCGAAGCTTTAAAAGGTTTCAGAAGTTTTGAAATCTGAAGAAAAATTCTCCTTGGGTCTTACTACTATTTTTTTTTTGATGAAATAAAGTTTAAAAATTTGGTTTAGGGCTCAGGTTTAGGGAAAGCAAAACTCTACAGTTGCCCCAGTTCGACGCCAATGTTCATAGATAACAAAATTTAGGATGAGACTGAAATCTAAACAAAATGAGAGTGGCTCTACTTTCATGACGGGATGGCAAGTTTTTTGTATGGTAAATACGTGCAACCAGTCTAAATTGATATACGTCAAAAACCTATAAAAAAACACAAACACAACAAACTTTTTATAGATAACAGGATAATAATTTATTTACTACCCTAATATAAACCAAGTGACTGATTTAAAGTAGTCAGTACCTAGTTAGTTTGATTAAATATTGCGTATCAATACTCACAATTGGCAAAGTTCATTTTGGTATTACTAAAACGAAATATACATCGCATTTCACTCACAAATGGAAGGCTCTATAAGGGTAAAGAAGGGCACGTAACCAGATCACATAGCTTTTAGTCTTGGAAACTTGAACGCAAGATACAAATAGGCAAAGACATCGATAAGAGATAGAACATACAAACAATGTCACTATACGCAAACGAATAAGCCTTCTCCTGAATTTCTTGAAGCGATAGAAGAGGAAAAGTTGGCTCATCAAGTACGTACAATGGAGGACTAGGAGGCCGTAACAGATTTGTCTATGGTTTCGTCAGCCCTAGACTGTATTACCAAAGAATAAGAGCTATTTTGCAATACAGAAAAACCGGAAGTGTTACGCCGACCTTGTCCGCCACTGTACCATACCAATGGAGTCAGTGCCATTTTACGGCAGGTACATGCAACACACCAACCTTTTTTTTATTTCAGTCGTTAATATATCTCTATACTTACCCATATACTCAGAATACGGAGTCGATAGATTTTAAAACCAAGCTACTCCAAACAGGTTGATTTTCCGTAAAACTTTTTCTTTTGTTTACTCTGTCTGTGGTCATATCTGTTTGTATAGGACATGGCAAGTTTTGAAATAAAACATCGTTTTTTAATAAAGATTGTATGAAGTCTATGGGGATGTTTCTGACAAAACACCATGAATGCTTTTTGTGATCTTTCTTTAGACACAAAAAAGTCGATATACCCAAAAATGTGAATTGGTTGGTTTTGAAATCTACCGAATCACTTGTTCTGTATATTGAGCCTACCAACAGTTATTTTGTAAATGTGTTTGATTAATGTATATGTTTATGTAAGTATGTGTGTAACAGTGTTCCTGTTGACAAATTATTTCTTTCTTTATCTATGGTTTGGTGGGCTCAGCAGTATTCAAAAACTAACTTTGAGTTAAATTTGTGTAAAAGGGGTTTAAATTATCAAAGATCAGAGACAAGTATTTGCAACTCTATGATAAAGAATTGATTACTTCGATATTTACCTTTATTCGCCACATACTATAGGGCGCGGCCACCAGCTCCGATTAGTTTGATTTTAAGGCAACTAATGCTACAGAATTACTAATATTTAGTACTTAAAGGAAAAAATAAGTACTAGAGTACTTTTCGAGTTATTAGAGGTTTTTGGTGGCCGCGTTGGGAAGGATGCTTTGCAACGCGGCCACCTTCAGATTGAGCCAAAATAGCAGCAAATATAAAATTTATGAATTAGAAATAAATCTACGCAAAAACTACTTCGCAATAAACAAACTTTTGTTTCCCTGAATCTAGGAGAAACGGAAAATTAAGTAAATCCAAGTTTTTACTAAGTTAAGGGTTACTCGGGTGCGCATCGTTACCTCCCATCCAAGTTTTGTACGACAGGGTTTTTCGTGTCAGTCACTAAAAACTTGGCTAGCAAAAACCATGTCGTGCAAAATCTGTACTGCAAAAATTTTTACGTATGAGAATATGTTCACGATACAGTCTTTCGTATTACCTACCACTAAAAACTTGGACAGTAAAAACTATGTCCTGCAAAACCTTTCGGAAATAATATAGACAATAGTCCACACAGAACTAGCAAAATAATTGCATCCAATGATCACATTCACCAGCATATTTGCTATACTTACTGAATTTTCTCCATGCATAAGCATGTCCACCCACATCACAACCACTTGAGCTTCAGCAGCACGAGTGCGTGGTTACGTGACTATAGGGAACTTTAGTGGTATTTGTGCACTTTGTCTCGCTGGTTGTTAAAGGTTTAATAAACCCGCCTATTTGAAGGGAGTAGTCTATACCAATATTATAAAGAGGAAAGATTTGTTTGTTTGTTTGTAACGAATAGGCTCAGGAAATACTGAAACGATTTGAAAAATTCTTTCACTGGTAGGATGCTACATTAACCCCGAGTGTCATCCGTTAGATTTTCAAAAAAATTAGGGATCCTTACCTAAACTCAAATATATAACCCAAGGTGCAATATTTTTTCCGTTGTTTACATATTTTGACAGGTGGTTTGTTGTTGTTGTTTGTTTTTTATTCGGCCATTCTGGGCAGTCAAAAGAACATAGTCTATAGAGCCAAGTCTTTTGTAGTATCTTATATTCTATGGCGTAACGAAGTAAGCCGGGAAAGCTCGTTAGATAAATAAAATTGTTCGTGATATTGAAAAAAAATTGTATCAATTATTCGTGTATAGAAATATTTGTTATTTTTGTATTAAAATACTAATAATAACTATCTGATGTTACTCCCAGGATACTATTTTCGTAGAGATTATAAAATATGTGAGTTAAAATATGTTAATATAAAAAATTATTAGTTATTTACAAGTTAATAATTAGATATATCTTTTATCTTGGCAAAAAAATAGAAATGCATTTATTTTTTTTCGCTCTTGTTGGTAATTTTTTCCTCTATTTTGGTGGAGATCTTTTATTAGTAGTACCACCTACGAAACGTCAAAAATTCCTGAATTCTAAGATAGACTATACGCTCACAAAGTTTGCAAGTAATGTATGGAAATGTCCCATGTTTATGCATGGAATTAATAAGTACTACGTAAAATTGGAATGCTTACTGCATGTTATTAGTCATATCAAAATGAACCATATTAGTATGTGAATAAAGTGCTATTAAAAATAACAAATATCACTTTTAATAAACGAGCTCAAGTGAAACGTCGTTTTTTGTTGTGTCCCTTTTGCACGTAAGTAAAGTGAAGGGTCGAAGGGTCCAATGCTCAGAATAAGGACAAGCATAGAAGTAGTCCTAAAATAAAAAGTCACATCATTGTGTTACGCTACTTACTCAAGTGCAACCATTGAATATGTTTAAAAGAGACCAATACACTTTCTCCACTGGGTCGTATGACTCTTCCGCACCTTGCCCGTAGCTGGGTTCGACTTTTTGTTTTTAATTTTCTAAAAAGCTAGTGATGGCAAAAATAACTTGTCCTAAATCAAGTTGTCTATACTTTTATACAAGACATGGTTCTTGGAACTTATCATAACTAATTCAGGAGTAATTGTATGGTATTATAATAACAAGAAAACAAAGACAAATAAATCTACGAAAATAGTTCTTCGCAATATATAAACTTTTGTTTTCCTGAATCTCGAAGAAACTGAAAATTAAGTTAATCCAAAAGTTTTTACTAAATTATGGGTTACTTTACTCGGGTGTACATCGTTACCTAGCATTCAAGTATTGTACGACAGGGTTTTTCGTGTCAGTCACTAAAAATTTGGCTGGTAAAAACCATGTCGTGCAAAATCTGTACGGCAAAAACTAAACACCGACACACGACATAAATTAAGCACCGACCAACCAGAACGATGTATTTTAAATTGAGTCTATACGCATAAAAATTGCCTATGTTGAGTCCGGAAGGTTTTGCACGACATGGTTTTTACTGTCCAAGTTTTTAGTTATAACACAAAAAACCATGTTGTACAAAAATTTGGCTGTGATAACTTGGATGGTAATGATGCACATCCGAGTAACCAAAACCTCTTACAACTCGAAAAGTACTCTAGTAGTATTTTTTTCCATTAAGTACTAAATAGTAGACATACTGTAGTATACTCCATAGAATTCTCATCTTCATATGACGCGTATTTACGAGATTCCTGGAAATAACCTCAAAGCCGCGCGGTAAAACTTGGATTTACTTAATTTTTAGTTTCTCCTAGATTCAGGGAAACAAAAGTTTATTTATTGCGAAGTAGTTTTTGCGTAGATTTATTTCTAATTCATAAATTTTATATTTGCTGCTATTTTGGCTCAATCTGAAGGTGGCCGCGTTGCAAAGCATCCTTCCCAACGCGGCCACCAAAAACCTCTTATAACTCGAAAAGTAATCTAGTACTTATTTTTTCCTTTAAGTACTAAATAGTAGTAATTCTGTAGCATTAGTTGCCTTAAAATCAAACTAATCGGAGCTGGTGGCCGCGCCCTATAGTATGTATTCCTTTATTCAACTCGGCAGGTTGCAAAATCGAATTTAACGAAAAGGGAACCAATAAAACTTAATTCAAAACAAAATGTTGCGTTGATTACATTCCTAACTTTTCAATATTCCGATAAGGGGTTGCAAATAGACAGGTTTGCAAATTATTGAACTAAAAGGTTGTTCGATTACGTGCACTTTGCATTTTGTTTGATATTGCCTAGTACGTTACAGATTTTACGGTCAGTATGAATTTGAATTTAGGTTCCTATACAGCGTTCTCTCAACTTGTTGTCAACAACAAGTTCTTGTTCAAAAAACAGCTAAAGTGATTTTTCAATTGTTTTTTATTCTTTAATTTATAATTATCTGCGTTTATATTACACTAGCTGTCCCGGCTAACCTCGTTACGCCATAGAATATAAGATTTAACGATTATATACTATCAAACACAGGTGTATTTGAATGTCCTTCCGACCTACTTACTAAAGTAATACTTACCTGAATTTATTTGGTGCCAAACATAATACTTACAAAATGTTACAAAGTTATGCTTTCGATGAGGCTTTACAGGAGAGGAAGCGATCCGTCTCTGTATCCCGGCTCTGTAATCATTTCGATGTTCAACTGAACAAAAAATTTATATTTAGTTATTTTGCTAGGCACTTAATACTTACGCTGTCTGTTATTTGTTTTTCCTAGACGCTCCTAAAGTTCACAATATTGTATTAAAAATCTTCTCCAATAATATTTTGATCATCAATTTGTATAAAACAAAGTTGCTTCTCGTTGTCTGTCATTATATTTTATGCTCTCTTCAAAACTATGCAACGGATTTTAGAGGAAGGTTTATATGTATACTACATGTACAGTGGCGGTCTAGGAGGGCGTAACAGATTTGTCTATGGTCTCGTGCGCCCTAGACTGTATTACCAAAGAACAAGATCTATTTTGCAATACAGCAAATCCGGAAGTGTTACGCAGTTCTATACCGCCACTATACAACATAGTAATAGGTAAAAGGTACGATGTTCGCCGGGTCGACGGGTGATTTATAAAAAATGGGCTGTTACAATGGAGTAGTAAACTTGTCACTTAATTTGCTAATGATGACTACCATATGCGTCTGCAACCTGAAGTTGTAAGCTAACTTGATTCGTTCGCCGCTGAATAGAGTTTCTAACAATGTTATTGTTCACATTTACAGCTGTATTTGAATTTGGAAAACGTTTGACGTAGAGAATCATAAAGCATTCGAATTAGACAAGTTAACTCAAACATTCTTAGGACAACCAGTAACGTTGTTCAGGAACCTAGTGTTTTTAAAGAGGATTTCAAAATATTAGTAGTTTACCGTACATGAAAGATGCTAAAAAGACAGGGTTGTTAAAAAAACTAAATTTTCGATACCCGATATAATTTTATTGTAATAGCAATTTATACAGTAATATAACAATAAACTATAATAATTTATTTTTAATTCTAATGGGTATCTGATTACATCACATTTATATATTTAACTTTGTAAGCTATATAATTATAATTTAACTAATAACCTATGTATGTATGTATGTATGTAGAGGGAAGGTATCGTAAAATGACCGTTTTTTATTTTTTATTTCGTAATATAAATATTAAAGACGTTTTAAAATTGACTTTTCTTTAAATACCTACTACATATTACATTTTCGACCCAGCCTCAGGTTATTTAGAGTTGTATTAGTTTGGATTACTAACACTACTACCTAGGTACATAAAATACTAAGTACAAACTTACATTTTTGTTAAACACAAAAGGATAAATAAAGGAGCTTTTACACAAAACAATTTATATTTTTTTAAATAATTATACTTAACTAAGATAGTTTGCCTTTCCCCTTTTTAATAATTTTAAAATTATGATTAAGTACATCATTCTATTTTGTTTTATGTGAAATACATGGAAAACTGAGATTTTTGACAAATTATATTTAAGTCTTGTACCTCTTATCGATACGTTAACAATAATATGTTTTATTACTAACAATTTTTTGCAATCTATCGCCCAGCACAATAGATTCATTTAAAAATTAAAAGCAATCGAGGTCTTAAACATCAATTTTTTTAGTAAATAAAATCATTTTATCTGTATTTTTTTTTAGTTTGCATCTGCCTCTGCAAATGTTGAAAAAATATAAATTTGCGTTTCAATTTCTACAACATAATTAAACAACATTCTATTGAATATCACAGAGTAAAGGATTTAGTTGAATCTTGTCCGAATCCGAATCAAATTTTGCAGTTATTTGAACCAGTTTAATAAAATACAAAATTTATATTGATGGCTTACGCTACGTTCCTTAGCAACTCCTCCGATGATAGCATCCCGTCCTGCAACAAATTAAGATAAACATAATATTATCTTAATTAGATAGATATTATTTATATACATCAATACATAGTATAAAATAAAGTCGCTTCCCGCGTCTGTCCCTATGTATGCTTAAATCTTTAAAACTATTCAACTGATTTTGATGCGGTTTTTTTTAATGGATAGAGTGATTCAAGAGGTAGGTTTATACGTAAAATACATGCACGATTAGGCGGTACGAAGTTCGCCGGGTCGACTAGTTATAGTTATAAAGTAATGTATAACAGTGATAATGTCGAGACTCAGCTGATCCCGCAGACAAACTGTTTAAACATTTTTGTGGGACTATGTATAAGTTGTATGTAGCAAATATGTTTAATAAATAAATATATAAAAATAAAAAAAACACTTTTATACCTGAATTTACTCAGCATACCTTTCAACGTTTCCAAAGAATGTTAAATATGGTGAGTTAAATCACTCCATTTAACTATAACACACTTGTCAGAAACACAAAGTATACTTTTATTACTTTATAGGTTTCTTATTTAATCTTAGAAACTTAAGCAGGAAGTGTTGTCACAGGCACTATGAATAGATGTTGGTATTAATACGAGATGACCCGGGACACCGACTATAAAGGAAATTGGATATTCGTTAAGCCTGATTCAAAATGATTTTCTTTAGAAAATACCATATACTTTATACAAAATGATTTAATCAAACTAAATAAATAAATAAATAACACATCACACTCAGAGCCCCTAACTAGGAAGAACCTGTATCTAGGGTGCCCGAAACACATACACAGACACACATCACACCCAGACCGGAAACAAACATCGATATTCATCATATCAATATTCGCCCCGCCCGGGAATCGAACCCGGGTGCACTCGCTTCTCAGTCCACATCACTGCCAACTGAGCTACGGAGCAGTCTACTAAGTACTTACATACCTTCTTTATATACAAGGTGTTTCTGACAAGACGGTAATAAATCAAAGGAGGGGTTCTGCTCACCATAACTAACAACTTTCCCAAAGCAACATAGGTCGAAATCTCAAAAAAAAAAATAACAGCTGTTCCATACATTGGTTCGATCAGCTGGCGGGGTCAATGTACGGGACAGCTGATTTTTGTTTTGAGATTTCGACCCATGTTGCTTTGGGAAAGTTGTTAGATATGGTAAGCTGAAGCCCTCCTTTGATTTATTACTGCCTTGTCAGAAACACCCAGTAGAAAAAAGATTGTTTTCCTAATTTTGATCTGATTGATTATTTTTCATAATATACTTTATGTTTATTTGGTTATTGAATTAATTATAAGTAGGTAAATCTTTTTGAAACAATTCCCAGGTTTAGGGAAAATCCTAGATTATTGCTCAATAAATATACTTATAATACGTGGGTACGGCTCTTGGACTGGTGCCTCTGCCTAACCCTTCGGGGAATAAAAGGCGTAAGATTATGTTATGTTGTTGTTATATACTTATAAACAATTGCAATCAAGAAAATAAATAAAGGTAATGAGCAATTTCATAGAGTTTATATAAATAAAGTTTCTTTTTCTGGTTTAATCCTCGTTTGGATTATATGTAGTTCTTCCTAACAAGATTATTGTTTCATCTGTTAGCAAATAAGTTTTTGTTTGAAGGAAAATGCAACAAAGCTTACCTATGTTTTGTTTAACTCGTGATCGTCTTGTAATTATAGGAATATTAAATGATAATGATAATAATAACGCAATACATATTAAATAAGAAGATGAAGATTATTGGTGGTTGCCAGAGTTTCGAAAAAAACAGAACATAAAATTAGCTTATAGCGCATTGTAAGAAAATTGCAATGTTGCAGTTACATACAAGATCAGCAGATACTTAAATCAGATTTTAAGAACCAATAGATATCATCATCAAGACATAGTTAAAACAAAGTCACTTCCCGCGTTTGTCCTTACGTATGCTTATATCTTCAAAACTATCCAACGGATTTTGATGCGGTTTTTTTGTAATCCATAGAGTGATTCAAGAGGAAGGTTTTTATGTTTAATACATTAGCAACATAGTAATAGGTTAGGCGGTGCGAAGTTCGCCGGGTCGACTAGTATATGATAATATAGAGAGAGACTGATTTTAACTTAAATTTCGTTTCGTATAAGTAATAACATTTTGTTTAGTTTATTATGTCCGTAAAATGCATCAGCATTAAATTCAGAGAATAAGAAGCAGCTGACATATTTATTATTTTTCACTACCAGTATTATTTAAAGACTGGTCCATTAAGAAAGACTAGGATGGAATATAAAACGTGTGATTAGCGTGTCGATGCCATTAGCGGTCGACGTTCGTTATGCAGGACAGAGCCGAATGGATGGGGATTAGAAATTATCTTCGAATTAAGCATTGAAGGACTGTTAGCTAAGCCACGCTGAGCTAAGTTTATAAAAGTATGGTTTTTTTTATGCTACTAGTCGACCCGGCGAACTTCGTACCGCCTTACCAATTACTATATTGTGCATGTATTAAACATGAAAACCTTCCCCTTGAATCACTGTATCTTTAAAAAAAAACGCATCAAAATCCGTTGCATAGTTTAAAAGATATAAGCATACATAGGGATAGACGCGGGAAGCGACTCTGTTTTATGCTATGTATTGATGTTAGGTATAAATATAAAAAACACATGGCTAGAACCACATAATCGTACTAGTCATAATAATTTTAATTCCATTCAGCAAAGTCGACAGTTACAAATGTCAAAATTAAGATATACCTATACGCCTCAAAACGTTTTCTTTCGAATCATGAAGTTTAATTCAAAGGGTTGTTTGCTGTGTAATTTTTGGTTTCATAAAATTGCTTTACTTAGTTAGATACTAAAATTGACAGTAATAGAATTTCGTTACACTTTATATGCTCTATAAAGTCATCTGTAGAAATTCTAAGCAAAGCTCGATTCGAATTCGACAGACAAAATTAACAGTTGCCTTTGCAAACTATTGAGTCAATAGTATTGACTATCTAGCGTTCTCAAAGGGTTCCTGGTCAAAGGTCATCGCATAATAACAGAACACGTCGACAGCTGCAGCTCCAATTATCAAGATCGTTTTAGTGAAGCTGACCAATTTTGGCAATGTCAACCTAATATGTACTTCCCACTGCATTTCTCTTCTGAATTATAATAATTAATAATGCATCACACGCAGAGCCTCTAACTAGTAAAAACCTGTATCTGGGGTGCCCGAAACATATACAGAGACGAACATTACACCCAGACCTAAACAAACATCGATATTCATCATAACAATGTACGCCCCGCAGGGAATCGAACCCAGGTGCACATGCATACTCAGTCCACATCACTGCTAACTGAGCTACGGAGCAGTCATTCCAAGTACTTATGTATATATTTTTGCGCAAGGGTTGTTAAAATATTATTCGTTGTTAAAAAACTTGCTTCACTTGCGTCACTTCGAAAATGTTTTACCTGCTCAAAATTTTATTTAAAATTAAATAAATCCTAGTATGATAACCTGAGGTTTTCTTACCTGATTAATATCGATGAATTTGCGCACCACCGACCGCGCGAATTCCGGGTTATTGAGCACTTCCTTCACAAACCACTCCAGGGGGATGCTAAACACACAGAGTAACACAATTACAATTGGAACACAATTGTTTTAGCGATAATCAATAGTTTAAACAAAATTTATTAAGAGCCAGTTTACCGCGATGCTAGCGCTATTTTCGAAAAAAAAATCTTCTAAACTAAGGCAAATATCAAAAATGTAGCACAGTATGACACGATAATCTTACTTAGTATTTTTAAAGCATAGTAAAGTAGTTCTAACTTAAAAGAACAAAATTATACACAGATTGTTGCTAAAAGTGGCCACTTTTAGCAACACTTTGTAGCTTTCTTTGATCTTTAATTCGAAAGCTATATAACAGTGGCCTAAAAATACTAGGCGTCATTATCTAGTGTCATACAGTGCCACATTTTTGATATTTGCCTTAGTTTAGAAGATATTAATTATTTTCGCGAATGGCGCTAGCATCGCTGTAAACTGGCTCATAACTGGTCAACCGAGCGAACTCCGTTCCACCTCACAGTAGAAATTCATACAGTACTACCTAAAACAATAAAGTATAGCTTAGGTATGTGCCGATAAAATTAAAATGTTATGTCATACCTTTCAAGCGGCTTGTCATCAATGACGTCTTGCGTGTCCCGCTCTGGCGACTCCAGCATGTCCCAAAAGTTTTCCAGGCCGTATACTGCAAAAAAATGCAGTATATAATACAAATGTATGTATTATTACACAATACATACATTTTTTTTTATTATAAAAAAACAAAATTTGTTAGAAATAGGCTTCACTGTACAACAAGCTTGTCGTTTCTTTTACAAAACGAATCAATAAGCACCTGTTTTAGTTGGCATTGCTTCCACTTAATATTCTAAAAAGAAAACACCAAAATAAAAAAAATAGTTTTCATTACTAATTCTCGAGTTTCTCAGTATTTTGTAGGTACCTACTGTTCTATCACTGGTTCATTTTATTTACCTTTTTTTTTTTGGAACGGGGGGAAATGCCTAATTTCCCGACGCTCGGGGGAGCGTCGGGGGTATGTGGGGCTCGCACCCACTAAAACCCCCCGGCGGCCGTCTTGGCGCTTTTGGGAAGGACCCCGGGAACCACGCATTACTGGCGTCCGAGGTTCTTCCCACGCTCATCTGATATCAGCTTCGTGCACGGGGAGGGCATATTGTTCCCTCCCCGGCTCGCCTTTGGAGCTGCGGCAGCACAGTGCCACAAGCTGTGCCGCCGCCCATCTTGGGGCCGTTTGATAAATGTGTCGGGCCCCCGCCCTTGACACCCACGGCCCCAAAGACCCCTTTTAGTCGCCTCTTACAGGCAGGGTATACCGTAGACCTATTCTTACGCCAAGACCTACAGGGCTTCATTTTATTTACCTGCATTATTAGTTTGTTTAATAATATTTTTATTTACTTCTAATAAAGAATTAAAATTGTTTAAACGTAAACAGTGTCAGCATTTCCATAATAAAGCATATATATACCTTTTTTGTGAGTGAGCTCGCCGATTTTAATAGGAAAAAAAATGTTGTCCCATAACTATTTAAAACGTTAGGAGAAGTTAATGATCCTATGAGTTAATAACACCTTTAATAATAATTTATTTAGCGATATTAGCGATATATTCGAAAAAACTTTACGTACCTATTAAATATTTGGGGACGGCTCGCTAAAAAGACAAAAGTCGCACTTCTATTTTAACATACTCATTACTTTTCTAAATGTATACCAGTAAGAAAACAGTCGTAACATTTCTGAGGTGGAAGCGAGGTGGGACAAAAGCTAAGAAGCTCGCTTACCGACGACTTATATCTCTATCGTCTCAGATGGACAATAGACTCTTTTGATAGATGAAGAAATGCTAAGATGAATGGATGAATGTTGCCTTCGTGTTGAGTCAGTGTCTTATTATTATTGTGTCACTTTTTTGTGTGATTGTTGTTTTATGAAAATATTTACGTTTTGTATTTATGATAATATTCAAACAACAATTCCTAGCCATGTACTAGAAATTTTAAGTACTTTTTCACAATCGTCACATAAGTATGTGCAAAGTGGTATATTTTTCTGTATTATTATTAGTGCCAGTATAAGACATTATAGTGTAGTAAAGGGCATTTGACGTGTGACCATTACCTAATCCAGGATGAGATAATTTTCTCATATAGTTTAATCTAAGCGGATTATATAATACACGCTGACATTAAAAGCAGAGCTTGAAATACTTTCGTATTTCCCAGTATTGGAAAATAATCCAAAATCCTTGATAATAGATAACGAATAAACGGAATCCAAAAAGATACAGGATTATGTGAATAGCGTGATCAAGTCTCGGTCACGTCCGACCGTCGGCGATCGGTTATTTATTTGCCAAACACAAACTGTCAATTGACAATGAAGCTCTTATTCTATACGAGTTGGTTATTTTAATCCAATATCAAGCACTTTTATTCCGTAACGAACGCTGAAAAACGGCAGGCTTTCAACTTTCACCACCGCTCTATAGAATTTCTCCAAAGAATTATATAAGACAGGTATTTTTCGTCGTAGCAATTAAGCTGCCGGATTCCTTAGGGTGCATTCACGTACAATAACGGCAACAAGCGCTTGTTTACGCTGCGCTGGTTCGAAAAATAAATGGAAAACACCTGCGCGGACATAGGCGAATCAGTGCAGGTATTTTCTATACATTTTTCGAACCAGCGCCAACAAGCACTTGTAACCAGTTTTATACGTGAATGCACCCTTAAATTATAAAATTCATTGGATGAAATGTCTTTGTAGAGGTATGACAGAAATTAACATGGCCGCTGTTGAAGCTTGTTTTAATTTACCTTTTTTATCATTTCTTTTCCCATACCCTCGAGCTATGAGGGCATTCGAATAAGGCTTGAATGTTACACCTCGCTTCACGATGTCTTCTGTCACAACAGGGTTTTGAGATTTAAATCCAGTTAATACCCTGTTCAATATTCATACCAAACAAAATCTTTAACTCAACGTGCGTATTTAGAGAAGGCTTTTTGGTTAAAAGTTACCATTCACTATTTAAACTTATCTATATTTAATGTTAAAATAAAATTATATATTGAACTTACAGGACTAATTTTCTTTTCAAATAGTTATAAAGGGCACAATTAGTTTGACAAGGGCTTAAAGTTTCAAGAATTTATTAACTAACTTGGCACCTTAAACAACGCAGAACATATTAAAAGCATTTATTCTTCTTACTATTTATATATAACAACAAGCAACATTTTATGTATAAGCAATCATTTCTATGGTACACCATTACGAAAGGCTTTGTTTTCCGCAATATTGTGCTCTAACTTTCCTCTAAAAAAGATTGTACCGGGAATTTATACGTGAGCGAGTGATTGTATGAAGAGCACACTACAATAATTTTTATTTGTTCAAGTTTCATGTTAATGTATAAGTGTAAGCGGTTTAAGAAAAACTGAAAAATATAAACAAGGAACAATGTCCATGACATGATTGTTTGCGTGTGCGGTGGTGATTTACAGAGAGAAAAATTAAATCCATTTCCATTAAGCAGTAAGCTGAAAATATGTGTACTGAAACCATAATTATAATGAGTTACTTAAACAGAATTATCACGTAATGGTAGCGTAAATAATGTTTACCAATGTTTTGTTCCTTTATGCTAAAAGCTGTTTGAACGTAATACGATTGTTGAGCTAAGCATTGAATCTGCCAGTTGGGGACCTTAGCTATATAAAGCTGGCTGGCCAACAACCAGAAAACAAGTTGGCAATGAAATAAAATAGTTTACCTTTAAATCTTATATATTTTAGTTGTAATCGAAGCTTTAATACTCTAATTTTAGAATTATGTGGCGTCTGCATTGAGTAATTAGTCAATTACTTAATTCTTTGGTAAGCATCACTTTTACATTGTTATGTTACTTATACATGTTTACCTGAGTCAATATCTTCGGATGAGTGTTTCAATCCTGATGGAACGTACGCTAAGACATAGGTGTCTGCCAAAAAACATACATAAAATATAAATGATTTTTTACTCCACCCCCTGAAAAACCTGGCAATCTTATACTTTTTTTGTTGTATAAAAACCTGTTTAAAAAAAAATTACAGACTTATTACACTATTATTATAACAGACATAGATTAGGTACTTAAATACATTTTAATCAATACCTACATAAAACTCTTACCTATAAACGTATATTTACCTATAACAGTAATACAGTTAAGCGTCATCAATTACAATTGATATTTAAAGAAAAGCAATAAGTTTCACTGATTTAAAAAAAAACTGAAATTATAAATTATAGGACCGCTCAAAGAGGAACACGTTTTTGCATGTGATGCAAAAAACTGTACCAAAAAAACGTATAATCAAAAGTGTTCCGCCTTCACGGGGGACTTGAAAGGTCGACTTTATTTCTTTTAAAAAGCACATTGCAAACTACTTCCTTAAACATGTTTTTTTTATTAAAAAAATAAAAAAACAAAATATACTTTTCGTTAACAACAGTACATAACAATACTATTGTATTGTTTTGCACAGATATCTACTACACAATAGTCTGTTCTCCTTAGTAGTCAAGTCAGCTCAGGGCATTGTGTACAAAAGTTTTAAGAAACTTTTCAGTAGCGAGCGTTCATTCTCGTTGCCGCAGATGGTCCATTCCAGTCCAGGCATCCAAGTCTAAATTGATTTAAGACCACATTTTTAACCCGTCCTTTTGAGGTATTTTTAAAGGTAGGTAACAAACTTAAGCAGTATACATACTGTAGTTTAATATCTTTGGGTGCTAAAGTGTGTGCACCACCTTTCAAACTCACACAATTTAAGGCGATTACTATTAGATCCAGTTCCAAACGGATTTCAGACACAGACGTTTCACAGTGTGACATATTCTACCTTCAGACGTTCGTTTGCCAAAATCTCTGGCGACACCGACTGCAGGACTCTTAAACGTGGGAGTGCCGCGAGACGCACGCTCCGGGGGCGACTGGTTGCTTACGTCGCCTTTGAAAGGAACCTGCATTAGTGCTAACCCAGCTTTAAGTCACTTACCTGTATTCTTCGAAAATCTTGCTTCTGCTAAGATGCGATTGAATTTTTTGAATGAGGAACACGTGCTTGCCAGCTTACTCTGTGCGCGGTCAAAATATGAACCAAATCACAATCTGTCATCATCAAGTCAAGTAGGTACCAATTTGTTAAATGGCGGGTGTAGTACCTCAAGTACGTATACCTGACGTATACTATACAGTGGCGCCCCTAGACGTGCGTAGAGTAAGCTGGCGCTGACTCTAGACAGTAAATTTATGAGATTGACAACCATAAATATAAATGTTTCTTGACGAGTATTTGTTTCGTTTGTGTGTTGCAGATCAAGTCTCGTTGTAGTGTAGCTCTTAACCTGAAGGTCTTACTGAAACTTTAACATTGTTTTGCGTTGTTTCAAAAACTAACATGGGTTATTATTTTAGGGTTCACAAAGGATAGAAACTATACAAATGCGCCCGTAATATTATACTGACTGTATTAAATTACGTAGCACTCTACGCAAGCGTAGCATCTTTGCTACGTCGTCTACGCCGTAGCCTTAAACGTAGACAGGTTTTTTATAACTACGTGTTTATGATTTGATTTTCTAAGCCTAAAGTTTTTCATTTATGATTTTGTGTATCGCCTGAAGCATTTCGTTATAAATTTGATAGAAAATCCCATTAGTACAATAATAATTCTTATAATGTTCGTATCTTACAAAATTTATTAGAATTTGAGATTTTTATATGCAACTTATTTTATTTTGAAAATTTTGGTAGATAGCTAAATGATTTAATATAAGTATAAACTCTCATGACTATCATATTAAGTTAGATAAAAAATATATATTCCTTGATACAGAGATTTTAATATTTATCTGTTCAAAATAGTACCGATAGCGCCACCATCCTTACTAGTAGGACTACTACTCTATAATGCAGAAGACGATCATCTTTTGAAAGGTGTTAATGGCAACATTATTATAATGATGCTAAATTCAAGCTTCGTCAAAGGAGCTATTTATATACTTGTTATGTTTACATAAATGACAGTGATAAAGTTTCGCGTGCTATGTGTTCAAAGACCATAATATTGTCTCTCCACGACTCAACATGCAATCATTTGAGTGGCGCGCATTTATCTTAATAAATTTTAACCTACAGACTTGCCTTATAACGCATTGGCGATTTTTATTTACATCTGACGCAAAAATAGATATAGATTGTCGGAACTGATTTCCATTAACTTAATCAAGCATAGAACAGTTCAAAACCCGTCGAAACAGCAATACTCTCAAGTTTAATGAAGATAATTTAGGGAAAAAGCAGAGCATTTAATTGATGGCTTCATCCAATTTAATCAAGGTGACATTCTTTTTCAATTGTAAAAACCTAACATAATCATAAAATTAAAAAAAAAACTTACGCTCAGCCCTCGATCCGTCTCGCTTCCCGAAGCCGCGCGCTGTCATCATTTCGACGTTTTTAAACCCGCGCGTCGGCCGCTGCTGCCGGACGCGTGCGAGACGCCCGTCCGGCGCGCCCTCGGCCACGCAGAGGCAGGCCGCTGCACACACCACGGCGACACGGAATAAGATGTTCATCTGGGTAAATAAAATATAGAATTACTAGTAAAGTAGTAGTAGTAGTAGTAGTTTTTCTAAAATCTATTTTTATTTATTTATCATGTTATTTAATAATTTTATCTATTTTTTTTCGGCTGCACGGCTACTCAAGGTTCTGGCAGAATAATCAGCGCTGCATTACTTGCAGCACATGCTGAGTCGGAGCCTTTCCACATGCGCAATACATGCTTTCATAGTTTTTGTTTTGCTTAACTCTTCTTTGTATTTTTTTTTTTTGTTTTGTATGCCTGTATTGTTCGTGTGAATAAAGATTTATCATTTGTCATTTGTCATTTAATAGTACCTAAACCTTACTTTCCCATCCTTTCAGCTTATTAAGTTTCTCTCGTAATTTAAATAAATAAGTTTTTGAGGATGTGTGGTTGGATAGTTGTTCCCCTTTTTCACAATGGCAACTGATCGGATCTTGATAAAACTTCACAGTCAGTAGTTTAACTTTAAACAATAAAACATAAAGGTTGCAAGACGGTACGAAGTTCAACAGATAAATTTTCAAATACATACATATAACTATTTTAAGTTTTCGTTGCTCCTATAGACTATTCTGGTGATCAGCGAGCTGGCTCGTACATTGACCACGCATCAGCATGGTCATATAGCGAGGCAATTCAGCCAGCCATTTAAAACAACGTAAATATAATTTCGCGTCTAGTCGATTCGAAAACGCTGCTACAGTCCTATCCTATAATATATTTATAATCATAATCAAAATATTTTTTTTTTTTTAATAATAACACATCATCAGAGCCCCTAACTAGGAAGAACCTGTATCTAGGGTGCCCGAAACACACACAGAGACGAACATCACACCCAGACCGGAAACAAACATCGATATTCATCATCATATCAATATTCGCCCCGCCCGGGAATGAACCCGGGTGCACACGTTTACTCAATCCACATCACTGCCAACTGAGCCACGGAGCAGTCAAAATAAAGGCATTATATAAAACTCTTTCGTTACTGACCGACTGACTAACTGACTGACACAACGCAGAGCCGAAACTACTGGGCGTAGCCGGCTGACATTTTGCATGTAGGTTCTTTAGGGAGTGTAGGTGAGCACTAAGGATTCCCCGAAATTCCCAAGGGAACGGAAAAACTTGATTTATGTGTTTATGAGAAATCTGCGCGAGTGAAACCGCGGGACAGCCTCTAGTACATATATACTTCTATACTAAATGTCATTTGTCAATAACAAAGAAAACCTAACTCAACATTGTCAACGGATAATTGTGCCGAAGCCTGTTATCCTGTTATGGGCACGATAAAACTAATGTATCCCCAAGATGAGCTACCACTTACAAACAACCTTTGTTGTTTAGATTACAAATGCTGCTTATTAGTAGATATGACAGTTGCGGCGCTGGAGGTCTATTTTCGGAGCTTATTAGGGAAGGAAGCAAGTAACATAATGCGTAAATGTGTAAATTTAACCGTTCTCGCACCGCACAAATTTAAATCAATAGTAAATATTATTAGGTTAACGAGTTATCAATTTGTTGTCGGCATTATGCACTACTGCTAGCGTTCGAAAAAAAGACGACGCATTTTGTAAAATGCGGAATCATACAAATTGCCTGCGACATATACAACAGAATAAAACGTTTCTACAAAAAGGTATTCAAATATTGCTTTCGCTTGTATTATCTGGATGGGTATTGAAATGAGTTAGAAAATCCATAGCATTGTTTACTATATATTCTTAGGATGGTGGTCTATGTTTGATTTCACTGGGAAGCTGTGTCTACCGGCCGTGCCCAGAACGCCTTTGTGGTTCAGTTGGAATATTGTTAACTTTGACTTCAGAGTTCCAGGTTCGACTCCGGGCGAGGGCGAACATGTTTATCGTCTATATTGCCTGGATGTGTGTGTATGTCTTTATAATGTGTTTCGGACACTCTATAAACAGGATGTACTAGGTGTTTTTTTTTAATTACCTACAAGATTATAACAATACTGTCCCCAAAAATGTGTCAGAATAATGAGAGCCCATGAGATGATATAGGTAATAATATTATCAGCCAAAGTGAAGAGGCTAAATTAAGAAAAGTTTAGCCCGCCGAGACTACCCTTAACCCAAACTTTCTGAGCTGAAAAATAATCCTAATGCTTCTCACAAGTTTTTTTTCTATTTCTATTCACTAAGGACACTATGATATTCCTTTTGTATCTGTACATAGCTAAAGAAGAAAATAATTTTGTTTTTTGACGTGTAACGTTTGAATAAAAAACACTTGCACACACAAAATAAAAATGCCTATTGCTTTAATGAAAGAAACCATATTAATTATTTATTATTATTTTCATTTTATAATACAACTTTGTATGTAATATGAATATGATAGTGTGAAATAAATGAATGTAATATTTCTTATCAATTGGAATTAAAAAAGCACAATAAAATAAGTCTATTTCAATTGTTTGACAATTTTTTAATAATATTAACTTTAGGTTTTTTTATTTATAAGTTTAAAAAAGTACATTAGTTGTTCGAATTTTATACGATTACTGAGTTGATTTGTTTTTAGATCTAATTCATTTTCTGCTCGCACTTGAGGTAACAAGCCAGTGCTGTCAACTTTATAGCCCTAAACTATTTTATAGCACATTGTCAACTTAATGCTTTAGGCTTTTAAAAGGAAAAACTTACTGCCAATTAGCTCTAGCACTATTTAAGCGCTACTAATGTTCTAAAAGCGACTTGTATACTCGCACATATATACATAAAGTCACACCTGTTTTCTATTGGGGTAGGAAGAGACAATAGATTTTTACTTGCTACGATCCTTATTACGCTAATTATGATTTTATTTCTACGGGGTATTCTTGAGGACGCCGCAAATCTAAAAAATTGGAGCATGTAAAGATTTTTGAGTTAATCCTTATTTTTATTGCACAGCATCAATTTAGAGTGAAAGTTTAATAATAATACACACAAAGAGCCCCTAACCAGGAATAACCTGTATCTAGGGTGCCCGAAACACACACAGAGACGAACATCACACCCAGACCGGAAACAAACATCGATATTCATTATATCAATATTCGCCCAACCCGGGAATCGAACCCGGGTGCACACGCTTACTCAGTCCACATCACTGCCAACTGAGCCACGCAGCAGTTTGAAAGTGTGATGAAAGTTCAGGAGGTAAAATAGTCAATATATTTTCTGGAAAAGCTATATTTAATTTATTAAAACTCATAAGGTAACCTAACCTATTATATTTAATACACTATATTATATTATACTAACCTATTATAGTCGTGTGCATTGACTTTCACATTTACTCATACAATTTTGTTCTTTGATCATAGTTTGTAATAATTTACTTTAGTACATAATAAATATTAGGCCCTCTGTATTGGGTACCACAATACCTTGGCTTGTAACCTTAGGTGGTTAGTTTCGTCAGAAATTAAACTGGTTGTAACAATTATGTATAAAACAATAATAGCTGAAAATCTTATTTATTTAGGATACCGCACCCGCTGTGTTCAACAAAGCCTTGATACTAAGCATACATAAACCGTACATTATTACCACCAAGACTCGATAGAAAGGACATCTTGACTTCAGAGTAAGCTGCTATTAGAAGACAATTAAGTAGACAACAGCACACAAGAAGTAAAGTCCTGCATTAATTCACAAAGTTACATAAGTTTGACGAACCACTTTATAGTTTGGTACAGTCCTTTCGATTTTGTATATGTTTACGACATCTCGGCTACGAATTTAGTTTTGGATGAACTTACTTTACAACTTTAATTTGGCCTTTCAATCTAACCGCATCGTGCGCACATAAACTGTGCATAATTTAAATGCGTTTGAGGGTAGGCAAACGTCCCACGGGTACATAATTAGGGTTAGGTAATATAAGAAATACTAGCTGTCCCGGCGAATTTCGTATCGCGCCTTACAATTCCTAAAATAATACACACATTTTTTCATATTTTCTTACCTTTTAAACCTTCCATGGACTACTGCAAACATTTTAAGACCAAAATCAGCTAAATTGGACCGGCCGTTCTCATGTTTTAGTGAGACTAACGAACCACGATTCCTTTTTATATATATACAGACGAAGGAGGCCAAGAAAACCAAGAAAAAACTTTATGAATCCGTTATAGAGAAAAGAATAAAAGAAGAGCCACACAGAGAGGGGTCGTTAACTGGCTAGAACACGAAAAAGTTATTTTTTTGTATCCAATTGAAAATAGCGCTACTTACGCCTTAGTAAAACAATGTTAGAATAGTTACTATCGTTTATCAGCTTAGAAACCCTAGGCTGACATAAGATCTTTGAAATCGCATTATCTACACGCAAATAAAACAGCTTATTATGTACTTAAAATAATTTGAACTCTTTTATATTTCGGACTTTATCAATATCCATACTTCCATACTTTAATATTATAAATGCGAAAGTAACTCTTGTGTCTGTCTTTCTGACTGACAGTCTGTCTCGCTTTCCTCGGAAAACTACTAAACCGATTTGGATTAAATTTTGTATATGGATAGTCTAGAGTCTGAGAAACAACAAAAGCTACGTTCTATTCCGACATTCCAACAAGAAATTTAGGAATTTGATGTTTTAAGGGAATATGTGCTGGCCAAACCGCGAGGCGCCCACATGTGTAATGTCTTTATTAATTAACGAATACAAACATTATCAATTTAAATGTAGGTACGTACTAAACCTAAGAAGTGACTATTACCCCCTAAGAGTCCGTAACTTTTTATCCAACATACAACACTAACTAGGTTTAAATTGATATAAACAATAAACTTATTAGGTATAGTTCCCACTTACGAGAATGTATACAATATAGCGACACAACAGAGCTCTGCTTGTCACTAATCAGACAGTGTCAACGGCAGCTTCTACTAGGTAAATATCGACACTGAGCATTATGCATGCTGCCTGCTTGCCCCTTGCATACATCTAAATCCTCAATCTGAGTATGGGTGCTTGCGGGAACCCGACGATCGTAACTACAAAACTAGTTAATGAATCGCTTAAATATAGTTGAGCTGCCACAAGGATCGATGGAAAAACAGTTGACTACTATTTACGGTTTTTTTTTTTCTTTACTCTCTCTATCTAACCGGTTCACATTGAATCAAGCAGACGCGATCAAAAACTGCGTACCTGTTTTTTATACATTTTGAATAGCATCGCCGCAAACAGAGCCTTCTGTGACCGCGTTCCAGGTATTATGACACTTGTGTGTGACGCATAATACAAATGGTTTTCTAACGTCTTTTTTTTTAAATTTTTGTATATTAAAGTTTTTTATCTTAAAATTTAAATACATTAATAACCTCATGTGCTCGTAACAACATATTTAGCAAAATTACGTAGAAATGTGAACAATTGAACAAGTTTATTAATATTAAACATAACAATGGATTACCACAAGACTAATTTAATTTTAAAACTTTAGCTAACACAATATGAGTAAACTTACCTCTATCTCTATGAGTAGGTGGATACCAATTATAAATTGCTAATTATAGGTATTTGCAAAGCTTAACCAGTTTAATGAGGCCCTTATACGTCTTGGTGCTAATCATATTAAGGCTCATGCAGGCATGATATAGATCATGCTTTGTTAATTAACGTTATATTGTTTCTAATAGCAACGTTCCAATCGGGATACAACAATAAGTACTTTGACTCAATAACAATATCTTATTAGTAATTATTAAAATGGTAGAATAATTAGGTTTGTTTGTTTGTTTGTTTGTAACGAATAGGCTCCGGAAATACTGAACTGATTTGAAAAATTCTTTCACTGGTAGGAAGCTACATTAACCCCGAGTGTCATAGGCTATATTAGATTTTCAAAAAAATTAGGGATCCTTACCTAAACCTTAAATAATGTAACCCAAGATGCAATATTTTTTCCGTTGTTTACATATTTTGACAGGTGGTTTGTTGTTGTTGTTTGTTTTTTATTCGGCCATTCTGGGCAGTCAAAAGAACATAGTCTTTAGAGCCAAGTCTTTTGTAGTATCTTATATTCTATGGCGTAACGAAGTAAGCCGGGAAAGCTCGTTTACTTATAATCATAATAACGCATTACACTCAGAGCCCCTAACTAGGTAGAACCTAGGGTGTATCTAGGGTGCCCGAAACATATACAGAGATGAACATTACACCCAGACCGGAAACTAACATTGATATTCATCATAACAATGTACCCCGCCGGGAATCTAACCCAGGTACACACACATCTCAGTCAAAATCACTGCCAAAGAGCGCTATGGCGCAGTCAATAAATAATTAAAAAAAAAACGAATGAATATCTAATAACAATTGTTTTTTTCGTGCAAAGCTTTTACTACTAGACTCAGTAAATTCAATGATAAAATTTTATAATAAACTAGCTGTCTCGGCGAACTTCGTATCGCGCCTTACAATTTTCACCTCCCCTACATTTTTCCATATTTTCTCACCTTTTAAAACTTCCCTGGACTACTACGAACTTTTCAAAACCAAAATCTGCTATAAAGGCCTAGCCGCTCTCGAGTTTTAGCGAGACTTACGAACCACGATTCATTTTTATATATATAGTAGATGTTAATGCCTACTAAGATTACCCTACGAATTTTATTTTGTTTCATATGGCGTGTTACGTCAATACGTGAGTGACATTATATTTTTTTTATTGTTCTAGGCCCACAAAAAAACCGCTGTATCAACGACTCAACGACACTATATTGTCTGTTTTCGTATTAAAATTCCTTGTTTTACTACCTCTGTCTCATGAATACGTAGAGTTATCCTTTAAAGAGCACGCGGTTAAAAACTAGAGCCACTCCCGACAAATAATTAATATCTTCTAAACTATGGCGGAAATCAAAAATGTGCATCTTTGACACCCTAGATAATCTTGCTTAAAATTTTTAAGGTCCGTTGTGTAGCTTTCAGGTTTCAAATTTATGAAAAAAAAAAAACGTTTGTTGCCTAAAGTGACCACTTTAGTTTCGTAAAAGAATATTTTTAAGATCATTTATCCTAAAAGCTACACAACAGAGCCTTAAAAATTCTAAGCAAGATTGTCTAGTGAGTCAAAGAAGCATATTTTTGATTTCGACCATGGTTTGGAAGATATTAATTATTTATCGAGGTGGCGCTTGTATCGCACCGTTTCGCCCCTTTAGAGTTTACCCCACGGTAGTTTAGTTAAGCCCGTTTTCCCCGTTTCGGTAGTTTACAATTTTGTCTGTTTTCATTGTGGACTTTGACCCTAGAGCCCCCATTTTTTAAACAGTTTTGATTAACCATATTTTTTATTACTTGTCGACCCGGCGAACATTGTAACTGTTGCTATGTTTTGCATCTATCACTTTATCTATCTATCTAAAAAACGCGTCAAAATCCGTTGCATAGTTTTAAAGACACCGACAGGCAGCGGAATCTTTGTTGTATACTAATTTTGTATTGTTTTTTTATTTTTTTTTATTTGATTGGTGGCTATGCAGGGCTTTATCAGCCCAGTATCACTGCGACCTTTGCAGATCTATTGTGTACGCCTGTATTAATATCGATGATAACTATAAAAACTAGATACCCTTAAAATGTGAAAAAATTGCATAAGTATAAATTAAAATTCTTAAAATAATAATGAATTTATATATACACAGTTTACACAATTATACGCATTTTAGTTCCAGAACTAAGAGATTATGGCTGCAAAAGCTATCTTCCTAGCGGCATGCCTGGCCGTCGCCAGCGCCACACTCGAGGTCATCAACCAATGGAACCTCCTCCAATTCGACTTCCCACCCGATCCAGTGCTTCTTGAGAAGTTCCAGCCAGAGAATACGGTGCCTACTGGCCTGGAGATCGGCTGGGATAGGATATACCTGGGCATTCCCAGGCTGAGGGCGGGGGTGCCGGCCACGCTCGCCTGGGTGCCGCGGAGTCTGCCGCCCGGCGTCAGTCCCGTGCTCCAGGTAAAAACAAGTTTCTATTTGTCTACCTTCTGTGTGTGTTGGAAATGAAAATTTCATCGACCCTATTATAGCTGCTCTGCTTATAGAACTAATGTTATGTGAATATGGGAGGGATTGTCGTAAGCTGACTGAACTTTAATTCATAGGTAAGTAAGTATCGTACAAAATAACTGAATATAAAAATTTACTTGAAACATTTATATAATTTATACTGTACACTGTACAGGTATAAATAAGGTTTAAATAAGTATCATAAGTATTAACTTGCAAATTGCTAATCCTCGTTCTGCTAATATAATGCTATGTTGACAACTTTGATAGAGCCTTTAGGTTTCAATTCTTATACCATTTCTATTTATACTAGTCGACCCGGCGAACGTTGTACCGCGTAACCTATTAACTTTGTTGTGCATGTATTATACACATAAACCTTCCTCTGGTATCACTCTAACTATTAAAAAAAACGCATCAAAATCCATTGCATAGTTTTAAAGATTTAAGCATACGACAGGAACAGACGCGGGAAGCGACTTTATTTTATACTATGTATTGATATTGAAAAGGCAAGGTAAGGTAAAATTAATATAGATCAAACAATTTAATCGCCCGAACTAGATGTAATTCACTTTGCGTGAATGATTTGAATAAATATACACCGCACTAAGAAGCAGCGGGCCAAGTCTAATTGCTATGTCGGTCGGGATTGTATAAGGCATGGGTCGGCAACCTTTTGGCAGCAAAGGGCCACATAATGATGGCAAATGCGGCGTGGCCTCTCTTTATTTCAGACAGGCCAGGCCGCATTGTTCTCTTGGTATCATTTAGTTCAAGTTAAAAACTTGGCTGTACGTACCATGTTACCTTGCCCGTCGAGAATTAGAGATTTAAAAAACAACAACGTCAAATCAATCTATGACAGGAAAATGAATCTATAGAACCAGTAATAATGGAACAGTTTGTATGGAAGAATAAAATGTTTCTTTTACTAAATTCGCCTCCATTTTTCCATATCCTCTTACCTTTTAAACATTCCCTAGACTGCTTCGAACATTTCAAAACAAAAATCAGCGAAATCAGCCCGGGTGTTCTCGAGTTTTAGCGAGACTAACGAACCACGATTAATTTTATATAGATAGTAGAGTAGATAAAAGATAGCAGAGGAATATTTAGGAATTTGATTGCAATATGGAAACTGCAACTGAAACGTAAAGTGATTCGATCTAGGCACGTTTGTTTGCATTCTCTATCTACAAAACGTTCATTCGCGTTGTTTCGTTTTGATTTGGTCAGTCAACACCCAGTGGTTTCGCTACACTGCGATTCAAATTTCTACTGATTCAGATTCATTTATATGTGCATCACAGAATTGATTTAAGGAGCGAAACGGTGCGCAACTAGCGCCACCCCGGATAAATAATTAATATCTTTTTAACCAATGGCCGGAATCAAAAATATGCGTCTTTGACTCCCTAGATAATCTTGCTTAGAATTTTTAAGGTCCTGTTGTGTAGCATTCAGGTTCAGAATCAAAGAAAAAAACGTTTGCTGCCTAAAGCGGCACTTTAGTTTCATAACGGTTATTTTCGTTGATTTTGCACCTAAAAGCTACACTGTTGTGTCTTAAAAATTCTAAGCAGGATTATGTAGGGAGTCAAAGACGCATATTTTTGATTCCGGCCATTGGTTAAAAAGATATTAATTATTTATCCGGGGTGGCGCTAGTTGCGCACCGTTTCGCTCCTTAAATCAATTCTGTGATGCACATATAAATGAATCTGAATCAGTAGAAATTTGAATGCGTCAAAGGCGCATATTTTTGATTTCGGCCGTGGTTTAGAAGATATCAATTATTTATCGAAGAGACGCTAGTTTCGCAACGTTTCGCCCCTTAAAATCTATACCTTAAAATCTTCTATTGTTTGATAATTTCTAACGAGAACGTGGTTTAAATAAATTTTAAATAAATTTATGTAGAGGTACGCAGTCTCGTTCTAGGACGGCGTAATAGATTTATCTATGGTCTCGTGTTCCCTAGACTGTAATACCAAAGAACAAGAGCTATTTTGCAAAACAGAAAAACCGGAGGTGTTATGCCTTCCTAGACCGCCACTGTACTAACTAGATATAATACAAAAAACACAAATTAACAAAACAAATGACGGCCGGAATTTACCAGAGATTCGAACACTATAGAAAGCCAAGTCAATGTAAGTAAAAGTAACTAAAATTCTTCTTTATCTATTCGGTTTTGCATGAGGTTACGTCACAATATACTTTTAATATTACTTACATACAAATAATTGAATAGTGTTACCACGCTGTCATAAAATTTTAGGGCACGATGTTCCCCTGTGTAAACTTGAATATAACAATTACTAAAAAAGCAAGGTGTTCTTTTAATTAAATTAAAATACTGTTTGACACGCGAGACAAAGTAATTCGCACCATTTTGTAAGTTGGTAATATTTTCATTTCCAAGTAGAAATACTTTGAAGGCTAAGGTTAGTTTAGAAACTAAATTTATCACAGACTAGCGTTTGCCAGCGGCTCCGCCCACGCCCATCATATTCTGGTTCATACCTTAACTAATCCAACCAAGGACAATAACTACGAAAATTATCACAACAACCAAACCAAGAAGCTCCGACTTAAATTAGATCGTAACAACCCGATTTGTAAAGTAATTATAGTTGAAATATTTTACATAATTGAGTAAGACTTATAGTTTCGCCGTTCGTTATTGTTGGGATAATGTTAGTAAGTCGCTTTTACGTTGGAGCCCATTCGCTTTACTTTTTTTTATAGTTTACCTTACCGAATCCTACGGAACGCAGTTTATTTTTATAAATAGATAGGTACTTACGACCTTTTTCCAACCTAAAAGACTTCACTAAGCATTAAAAATTAAAAACATAAAGGAAAAGACTCTTATATTCTTACTAACATACAAAATATACTTCTTCATTACTATGAGCTCATAAAGAAGAAGTACATATTATGCGTTAGTGTTACACAGCACCAAATAGTTTTGAATCAATAACAGCTCTAGGTAGCTTTTTATATTAATGCATATTTAGCTACGGTGCCTTTAACACGTACAAAACACAGACCTAGGAAATATTTGAACTACGATTATTATTATTGTATGCTTTTAATTGTAAATTACTAAAGAAAAAAATAGCCACAGAGTGGATCCCACGCGATGGACGCCGAAAGCGCGGCAGACCGAGGTGAAGATGACGGGACGATCTCGACTCTTACTTTGGAACTGAGTGGCCTGAGACTGCAATGAGCAGAGATCAATGGATGCAAGCGGGGGAGGCCTTTTCCCAGCAGTGGGACACTAAAGAGGCTATGTAAAAAAATAATAAGTTAAGAAATACCTATATAAAAATTAAACTTAAGTAAGGATATATCCTTCTTAAACCTTAACAAATACGATCTTCAGCTATTTCTCCGAACTAATTGCTTGTTTTTCCTTCCTGTTTACGCGGCAAGTTTATTTATAGTTTCATCTAAAACAAACTCGATTTCGGTTCAATTTACCACATCAAATGTGTTGTAAAGAAACACCTTTAACGAAATGCAAGACCATTAATTACCTTTTCAGGTAAACGCCGTCTCATTCTCGGTTTTAATTGAATCTCAAGTCTGTGTCAGTGGGAGAAAATGCTGATTATGTCGATTTCGGTAATTTCTAAAGGTAGTTTGGTAGACTAGACTTTAATATAGCACACTGGTCGAATTAGTATGCAGAGTGAACGGGCTAGTACTAATTATAATAACGTATAGCACTTAGAACCCATAACCAGGTACAAACTCATAAAAAAGTTCTTCACAAAACACTTGTACCCACCGCCTCACGGCTTCGCCAGCTCATTTTCCCTTAAAAACATCGAATTCCCAATTTTCCCGTGGGAATTTCGGTACACAAAGTAGCCTTTGTCCTTTTTAAGGCTCTAGCTAGACTATCCGTATACCAAATTTCATTTCAATCGGTTCAGTAGTTTTGTCGTAAATGCGAGACAGACATACATTCGGGGTTACTTTCACATTCATAATAATAGTATGGATGTAGAAAGACAAACGAACACCCCCGGATCAGGAAACAAACGTGGATATTCATCTAAAGCTATGATTCATAACGTTCATCCCAGGCGGAAATCGAAGTCGGACCACCGAAGTCACATCTGTTCGCACTTGTGATAGGGTAAGGATGAAAGTATTTTGTATATAAACGTGATTTTGCAATAAATAACTATTAATTGATTACGTTTTAGTTTTTGTTTTGCTTGTGGGTTTTAAAGGCCTAAAAAATCAGCATAAGTTTGCTAGGTACTGCAAAACTTTTATCATCGTCTTAAACTTCATTTTCATTTAAAATTGTTTGAACAAAATTTTGCATGAAACGTCTCGTCAACCTAGTTGACGCCAGCCAAAGGAAATGAAAGGAAAATGAGAACCGCCTTGGGCTAAATATCTAATACTGAGTTTAAAGTTGCAAGTGAAAAATTAAATAAAAATTTTAGTTTAAATTATTAGATACTTACCTTATTTATTACATACCTACTGTAAATAATTTCCGTATTCGCGTTATGAACTGATTTCTCTCTATGAAGAATGTTGTTGTGAGAAAACGTTATATAATACGTTTATAATAACAAAATACTAATTATAAAACGATATTAGGTAACAAATTAAGTATTAATATACTTAGTCTTATCTTCAAATACTAGAAACTTACAAGCTATGCTCAAATACCTAGTCATGCATGACTCTTTTGTTACAACGGTCACAGAATAGTGCTGGGACGACGCTAAGTACTTGTAGTATATGTATATAATTAAATAACAATTACGATTGCTAAAAATTTACTTTAAATGTAAAATAATGCAACTAAGTTCCGGTTCCTATTGCAAAGTACCATTTAGTTACAAGAGATTGAAAGTTGGATGTTTGATTGAAATAGTTTAGACTCTAAACTTTAGAGGCTTCCTTCCCCGTTTGTTTCTAGCTCATTATTAATAAAACTTTAAATGCATTAGGTGTAAGTATAGCTATTATTTACTTAAAAAGTCGAAAACCCGAATTAATTTTATATCTTAATAAACACATAGAGTGTCTATCTCAAAGGGCAATAAACTGTACAACAACAGATCTACAAAATATGACCAATATTCGATGATGTTGATTTTTATATAAGAAAATAAAAAATTCTTAAAATCATCAAATCTTCCGTTTATATTCGTGGGTACCATATCTAATCTATATATATAAAACTCTTCCGTTACTGACTGACTGACTGACTGACTGACTGACTGACTGACTGACTGACTGACAGACAACGCAGAGCCGAAACTACTGGGCGTAGAAAGCTGAAAATTGCGACGTGGGTTCCTTGGGGATTGTAGGTGAGCACTAAGAAGGGATTTCCCGAAATTCCCACGGGAACGGGAAAAAACGGGATTTTTGTGTTTTTGAGAAATCTGCGCGGGAAAAACCGCGGGGCAGCCTCTAGTCAATATATATAAAACTCTTCCGTTACTGACTGACTGACTGACTGACTGACTGACTGACTGACAGACAACGCAGAGCCGAAACTACTGGGCGTAGTGGGCTGAAATTTTGCATGTAAGTTCCCTAGGGAGTGTAGGTGAGCACTAAGAAGGGATTTCCCGAAATTCCCACGGGAACGGAAAAAAACGGGAATTTTGGGTTTATGAGAAATATGCGCGGGAAAAACCGCGGGGCAGCCTCTAGTCTATTGTATAATCCCAGCCGAAACATTTAAGCTTCATTCAGCAAATGAGTAAATGCAACGTTTTACAAAACACTGCTCGCTGGGTAATGAACATTTCAGTCTCATTGTGCGCTCCATTTATGGTTTTCATGAATTTGTTCTTACCTAAAAGGAAAGGTAATATAGTGTTATTTAACATGTTTTAAACAAAACAAAAGGTAATCTACTATATATCTGCTTCTACTACGCCCGGGCCGATTTAGTTGATTTTGGTTTTGAAATATTCGTAGAAGTCCAGGGAATGTTAAGAAGGTGAGAAAATATGGAAAAATAGAGAGGAAGTAAGTAAAAATAGGCCTCCCTCAAGGCTCTCCATCTGTACCGATCGCAGGTGGCCTGCAGCCTTGCGCAGATCATCCGTCCATCTGCTCCTATGCTCAGCCTATGCTAGCCTATGTCCAGCAGTGGACGTCCTACGGCTGAAATGATGAAGTAAAAATAAAAATTACAATTTAAAATGTTTTATTGTAAACTTTGCGCTGAGACTTTGCGGTTTCTGGCGTTTGACAGAACTGTCAGTCGTTTCAGAGAATTACACAGGACAACGTCTGTCGAATCAGCTAGTTGTGAATAAATGAAATTGTCATTGATGTTGCGGGAGAGCACTGGATGAGGGTCACACGAAAACGATCTGTGGAGAAGGCCGATCTAGCAGTGGACGTCTGTCGGCTGTGATGATGATGATTTTTGAGAAAACTTCTTGAACGTACAAAATAGTTTATTTTCATAAAAAAGGAATACCGATTTACAGATGACAGTCAAATGTAATGTTGGTAAAAACTAGAGGTTCAGTTAGTTTTAAAACAGAAACGTTTTAATATGATAACGGTTTTACCTATACCTACATTATGTATTAATTATTATTACCTACTAATATATTTTTTAGAAATGAGATACTTAATATATCCGTGTAAAATTGATTAATTAATAAGTATGTACTTTGTTCCCGGGAGGATTCCTTGAGCGCTCCAGAAAGTTCTAAATAACAAGCCGCAAGAATTGTATTCCGTAATTCGTGAGGATCTTTGGTCTTTGTAAATGATGCAAATACTTATTCCTACATTAACAAAGGGGAAAACTCATCAAAGGAAATCCTTTAAGAACGGATTATATTGTGTTTTATACTAGGTCATATGTATACTTGCCTAACTTTTTGTGTCGTGTTTTGGTGAGTAGAATTTGGCTGAATATAACGTAAGTTTAACATACTTATACTTTTATTTTAGAAGGAATAGAATACAAATATACAGAATATTTTAGAAGGAAAAGAATACAGTAAAAAATTATTTTATTACACAAAAATATTCTATATAATATATGTATATTTTATTTAAATAGAATTCCGTTTTTGTCATAAATTTATCTGAATTTTAAATAAGCTATCCAAATCTTCCTAATAAAGTATATACATCTTGATTATAATTAAATTTATCATATGGCCAAATTTTCAGTAGAATTAATTGAGAAAGATGACTCGCTGTGAAAAGTTTTGCTTCAGAAAGCTGAATTATAATATACAATACACCCTTCTCGCGCTAATCTTTAGAACTTGCTTTTCTGTATAAGGTATTTCTTATTATTTTAAGATTTTATTTAAAGTTACTAAATATGTTTAACGACAAGTTATTTTGTGTTATTTTATAATTGTTTTTTTTTATTACACTTAAAATTATTTTTTACTTGTATTATGTACGTGCCAATCACCTCAAGAATTGTCATAAACCCAATAAGTGTGATAAAATTTTAAGTGGAAGAAAGTAGGTATTTAGTCAGACGTCTAACATAAATATCCAAAATGAATTGAATATTCAAACCCCAAAAATAACTTTTTTCTATTGTAAACAGAAATTTACTTAGTTGGTAGCGGAAGTATAAGTCAAGTGAACCTTTTTTGAGGGTCTAAAATGAATTAATTAAACCATTTAGGTATTACGAATAGAAAAGGGTAGTGATAATAAGGTCCAACAAAGGGTTATTCTCTTTTTAACTGTAATTTCGTAATAACAAGCTAGCGGAAAACCCTCGGTAGGGTTAAGGCGCTTCTTTCTCTAATTTTTAATTATTTGAATAAGTGAGAGGAATAAATGGAATAACTTACATTACGGTTTAATTGTGAGAATTGTATTTTAATACTTAGAACTTTTTTTAAAGTTTGATAGTGTAGGTCCTACACTATCAAACTTTAAAAAAAGAATACATACATCCTACACTGTAGGATGTAAATAATTTTATTATTCTTTTTTTTTTCAAGCATAAAAACGTAGTTAATAATATTTTTAGATAATTCCATCAGTTTATTTAAACTGATTATCTAACTATGCAAATTAATTTATTTTAGGCAAATTTACTAATAATGATTATTCAAAAAAATGATTTTAAAAAATGATTTAGGTACGTACTATAATATGAAAAGTTTACCTACATTTTTTTGTTACCTACTTCATTTTTTTAATGAATGAAAGAATCAACACCTCATATATTCTGAATTACAATAACATTAACAAGTTTTATAACAGAACAGTGACAAAAGGCTTCTTTATTCCTTAGCGTGATTTATTCCATTCCATCAATGAAAATTTTATAAACAAAGATACATAGAGCAGGATGTGCTATTAATCTGATTCTCTAACTAAAAACTCCACTTAAACTTCATGGAATAATATTTTAAAATCATTACTGTGCGTGCATTAGGGTTTGTTAAAAGTACAACCAGCGAGCACGTAGGTATTCGAAAATAAAAATCATGCTTTTTTGTTCAAATAAAACATTTCGCCGATTAATCAAATTATACCTGATTTCAGTGAAGCTGTACGATAAGTTAGAAACTTAATCATTGACTTATTGAGAGATGTGAATATGCGATGTACTTAAATATTACAACATAACTCCAGTACATACTCCCGTCGAGTCTCCCCTGGACCCCCGAGGGTCCACTTTAACCAGTTTGGGAAGTACTGCTTTAAATAAACTATTTTTGTGCATTCGGTCGTTGGATACATCAACTTGCGAGTGTAGGTACCGTTTCAAAACAGCCATTATTTCTTCGGTTCAGAGTGGATTTAGGATTATTATGTTTTGTGTGAGAACGAAGTTTATTTGTTAAAGGCACTAAGTTTGCGATAATGTGTTATTGTTTTGTTTTTAACACACGTTAGTATTGTGTGTGAAGTGTGACAGACAGTAGGTCACTGGACACCCTAGTCTATTGTAACCGATATATCAGAAATAGCGTTGAATATTATACCTACCTATATAGTAAAAGGCTTTTAACTACTTGTATGTCGCAGAATTGTACTTCCTGCTAATACCTTTTACAAATGTGAAAGTTTGTGAGGTGAGAACGTTAGGAGGTTTGTTCCAACTACTTCGTAAGCCCAAAATCTTCACAATGTGATAATTTACAGGTACTTATATACCGTAAATACTATCTCTAAGTTTGATAAATATATTCAACTTAAAAAATAAACTACCAATTTGTTTTTGTAAGATTCACTTGTAACTTTGGTTAAATATTATAGTGTCCAAAAATTACTATACACCTATATTAATATAATTAATATTCTTTACTTAAATTACATTTTAATCGTTTTGATTCCCAAATAGTAAAAGACTAGTAAAGAAATTTACCAGTTTTTTGTTTCTCGAAATATTTAATTAATTATACGAAAATTAGTACCTTCTTTCAAAAATTACATTTCTAATAAACTTTTCCAAACTTTTTATGAACTTTTCAAATCGTCTCTTACCTAAATTAAAAAAAAATCAGCAAGCACTTACCTTTTAATTCCACGTACGTACAACACGTAAAGTTGCAACACGAAACCTTTGTCACTCACTGGGAAGTCCCGTTGTACAGACCACCCCTACTAGAATGCGGCCAGCTACGCGCTACGCTCTGTTTTTATATGGTCTACGGTGGTTGGTGCTACGCGGCTACGGAACGCCCAGCTTAGAACGGCGTAGGTGGTCTGACGTAGCGAAACGTGGGTTGCAAACTGTAATACCTAAGGTTTTTTTACATAGAGTGTTATGTATTCTTTTTTATTACATACAAAAAATTGTTAGGTACCATAGGGGTACAATAAATAACAATTATAAACCTACTTATTTTAAATTATATATTATATGAACATTACAAAGTTAAAATTTTCCGCAACTAATACATTGATTGCAAATTGCAATTGGCGGCCTTGTCGCTTAGTGCGATTTTTTTCAGGCAGGAAACTCGTTGCATAACCACTGCTACCTTTTAACCTATCTGTTTTGTTACACGTAGGTTAATAATGCCGCAATAATGCCTTTTTAAGAAAATAACACTTCATCTTGAGAATAGAAACATGGCGTTGTGTCCCTCTTCTGTTCGTCTGATAAGGAACTCTGATTGATTAGGATTTCACCAGAAACTAATAATTATGTCCAATGTATCCATCGACATAGAACATTTGTAGGACTATATAAACAAACAGTCTAGTGCTTGTCGAGACACTAAGCGCCCTTTTTTTATTTTTAGATAAATGAAAAGTAAGTAATCTACCAAAATGTGGCCTTCTTAGATCCTCAGTATTACCTATTGTCTTCAGAAAGTACCCACATCCTAAATTATTTAGTACAAGAAAGATATTTATGATCAAGTACGTATTTTGTTTACTTACCTTTTTGATATGTTATCCGTTTTATTCTAAAGAATTATATTTTTCTCAATAAAGGACAGGATACAACAACATCAACGGGCTCAGAAAATCAAACTTGCTTTGAAGAACTTTTAGACTTAGAGCGACTTAACCTTTATAAAACAATACTTACATACATTTTTAATAAATGTTTTAATTTTTATATTGGTCGTCATTTATTATTATTCTTATTATATTATAATTAATTAATTTTAGTACCTACCTTAGGTAAACGTAGTGGATTTTTTTGTGTACGGAGTGCTTAATCAATGCACATCAAGACAAATGACCGCAAATAATTAAAAAAATCCTATACATACTAAATACGGATAAAAAAAATTCAAGGACTAAGTATAGTTATAGTTTTCCAATTTCTGCATGTAAAATAAAAACAATTACCTGTTACAAAGTTGAAGTGCTGCTCAGTGCTTACATAAACGTAACTGCAAACTGTAATGGATTGAAATTGCACACAGAAGTTAACTTTAAACTTAGTTTACAGCAACATTTAGTTCAATATTCATGGGCCACAAGTTGCAGGTTGCCTCTTAGCACCGTTTGCGCTTGAACTTAAGACCAATTTCATGCTCTTCTATAGAATTAACATAATAGTAGTTAGGTATTATTTGATATTTTAGTAGAAAGATACAGGTTATTTTCAAAAAATTCATTGTTTTTTTCTCACATTCGTTTTCTTTTTGTTGGAAACTCCGTATATTTTATACATCACCCATGTTTTCTTTTGTAAGATCAGTCTTTTAGGTCAGGTCGGCGTCGTATCGCTCAACAGGTGTCCTTAGGTTGATCCGAAGTTGGCATCGTAAAAAATAAGTGTACCTTAATATTTACCTACTAAACGACGCCCCGCGGCTTCGCACGCGCATTTTCCCTTGTAACATCAAATTCAAATTTTCCCGTGGGAAATTCGGTATAAAAAGTATAGCCTATGTCCTTTCTCAGGCTCTGGCTAGAATATCTATATACTAAATTTCATTCAAATCGGTTCAGTTACTTTTTTAAGGAAAGCGAGACAGACTGACAGATGACAGAGTTACTTTTGCATTTATAATATAAAAGTATGAATTGAAAAAGGGAAAGTCAAGGGAAAATCACTTTTCACTTCTCCTTAGTATTGTAGCTTCTGTGAAATATATTCACAGTTTGCTTTCCAAATCTCTCTATTTTCAAAGGTTATCGACCAAAGACAAGTGAAACTGGAAACCAACCGAGTAAGGGAAGCAAACACAGGGCCGTCTGATTAAGTCACTGCAAGCAAACAAAACGTAGGCGGCCACTATCTCTGATACAGAATTTTGGGCACAGAGCCGACTGTGCGACACTTTATACTAAAAGCGTGTCGTTTACAGGGGCTATACTCTTAACTAAATTCGCTAGACTTGTAATCGTATCGTAAGCGACTCCGTTAACCATTGCCTCTTTAAAAAATGCATCTTAAAGCCTTACTGACTGCTTCGTAGCTCAGTTGGCAGTGATGTGGACTGATTATGTGTGTGCACCTGGGTTTGATTCCCTGCGGGACGAACATTGTTATGATGACTATCGATGTTTTGTTTACGGTCTGGGTGTAATGTTCGTCTCCGTATATGTTTCGGGCAGCCTAGATACAGGTTTTTCCTAGTTAGGGGCTCTGAGTGTGATGCGCTTTTATTATTGTTATCTTAAGTTATATGCCGAAGAAAACAGCAATTTTATTTTATTAACGAAGTCGCTAACAATAAAGTCGATCGAGTTTAGTTAAGAACTTGACCCCCTGATTTTGTTAATCAAAATGTATATGAACTGGTTTCGTCGTTTAGCGGTGGCATAGAATACCACACTACCTGATCTCCTTCCATGGTTCCTTCCTTCGTAAAAGGCAAGCTGCGTCCTTCGTTGAAAAACTTGAAGAGCATACTGCTATCTGCAAACCCCCCAAAAATGTTTGTCCCGTTGGCGATCTGAGGGAAATGTGATATGTCCCTGTTCCCTACGCCATTTCGAAACACCAATAAGAAAGTCTAACTGAGATGATTATGATATCAGCTGATTAGCATTCGCGATGTTACTGCTATAGCCTGACCCTACTTCGGTGACACAACTCCGGATGGCCGCCCGAAGTGAAACTCCTTTTGTTAGTCTAGATACTAGGGTTTTTTAAACTGTGTTTTTGCTCCAGAACGCTCGATGAGCGATATGGATTCCGCGAAGTGAGAAAATTCGACTGTTCTGAAAATTACCTTTATAAGTGAGCCCGGGCGCATGGACCCGGAGGCCCAGATTCGGAACCAATTTTGTTACGATTTTTTATCATTCTATTTGTTCAATGTATTTCTGGCTAAACCAGACAAATGTCCTAAATTCCTAATTTAGTCGACTCATTCCGGTTCCGGCCCGGAATCGACAATTTGATTTCCGGCCTGAACGAACATTTATATGTTGAATAAAAATTGTATTTGGCTGGTTATCGTTTTTTAGGGATTCATTGTTTAACAAGAGACCTCTAATAGATAGACGGGTAGGTAGCATTTCGGTAAAGTACTTGCACGGAATCCACATCGCGGTGGGTTGCAGTTTAGGTCAGTACGAATTGATTTGGTTCAGTAAAATTTTGTCCTATGTCGCTGCGTTTTCGCGTTACAGCGGATTGAACTTGTCAAAAAAAAAAACTATGCTAAATCATTTGCACGTGTCTGCCTTTGGGGTTCATGGTTACAATCATCTTGAAAACAAAGAAAATCGAAGAGGCAGACACTTAGGGCTCTGCGTTTTCATGTGACGCAGGGGCAAAAATGTAAAAAAAAAAAACTCTACTAAATCATTTGCACGTGTCTGCCTCTGGGGCTCCTGATTACAGTCTTCCTGTTAACACGTAAAATCGAAGAGGCAGACATCTAGGGCTCTGACTTTTGTAGTTATTAATTTTTTTTTTTTTTATGATTTAAAAAAAAAAACACAGACGTTGGCAGACGTGTATTTGCTCGCAGATTTTTAGTTGTACGACTTTTTGAAATTCACGGAATCAAGGCAATGCGGGTATTCATATGGAAAAGGTTGTCCTGGGGCGTTATTTTTGTCACTTTTTACAGAGCAGTAAGATTAATATTGTCAATCGACACGGTATGCTTCAAAGTTGGGGATCATTCCAGAAATTCATACTAATACATCCCCTTGTTTTTTTTTTCAGAAAAATCCACCGGTTAGAAATAACCGGAATGATCCGAAATTGGTTCCATGAAAATTACGAAATAAAATTCTGACATGATACTTAATAATAAAATTACAAGAATGGGTGGAGAGCAATTCGCGGTGTGGTGAAAAAGAGGTCCATCAGCTTTTTTTTTATTCTCAAAAAAGAAAGAGATAAAAATCGTTTTTTTTTATTCATTCCAGTAATAATATCACATCATGTAAAGACTCTGTCCTGATTATTTCCGCTACGAAAAAAGTGACCGTGTAAATAAAAAAATTAAAAAGCGACTTCATTGTCACTGTCTTCCGTTAAACCTTGCTGATAATTGATATCGGCGTTTTCGTCCATGTCTCCTTCCTCGTCTGAAAAATAAATATTAAAAAACATAAAACAAAACTCACGCCTATAAAGTATAGACTGAGCCAACGAGAGAAATTTGTGCATAGGGCTGTGCCCTAAATAAACAACAAGTAAACATTTTAGAATAGAATAAAATAGAAAACGCTTTATTGCATACAAAGTAAGATACAAAAGTACATTAATACATTCAGGTTACAAACAAATTGAATTTGCATGCAATGGGCGGCCTTAACTCTGGAGATTTCTTTTAGGCAACCTACTTATATGGCACGTATATTACTATAACACTGACGGTGATATCCTGCCGTATCACTTATCTCAGCTGGCAGCGTAGTATTGCAAAATTTCAAGTTGAAATTTTTGCGAATGATCAACGCCTGTTCACATTTTTTTAACGTTGTATCAGTAAATACTATTATTTTGCTCAAGTTTTGTGTTTGACAAAAAACGCATCGTTTTTCTGGCTCTTCCATCGTTGCGTGGTAAGCCAGAGGCAGACCGGGAATCAAAATAACCAAATTCTCAATTAATTCTGATCTAAATATACAAAACGTTTGTTTGACATCTGTTTCTCTGCCTTGAATTGAAGTCATGTCTGTATGACATTGACAACTATCCTTTTGAAAAGTTCTGTTGTGAGTCAGAGCTGGTAGAAAACACAAATGAAATAACATCTTCTTTACATATGTTTTAAAACGGAAAAGGTCGGAATTGCTGATATTCCCAAATAAAAAAGAGACCTTACGAAAAAAAAACTGAATAGACGTAGTTGACAGACAGAAACTAAATATTTCTGCATGTTTTGAAAATCATTCCTCAGGGCGTATATACACATAGAAAGCTGATGACCAGCGCTGGTCTACCAGAGTTTGTTTATTCAAAAATCTATAACTACAAAAGTCAGAGCCCTAGATGTCTGCCTCTTCCATTTTACGTGATAACAGGACGACTGTAATCATCAGCCCCAGAAGCAGACAATGTGCAAATAAATGATTTAGTATAGTTTTTTTAATTTAAAATTTTTGAAAAGTTGGCAGACTATTTTTCCTAAGTCCTTCTCATTTTTTTACTTCTTAATATACACGTCTGCCAAGCGTGCAAATCATATAATATTTTTTTTAAACAAAAAAAAATTCAAAAATTAATAACTACAAAAGTCAGAGCCCTAGATGTCTGCCTCTTCGATTTTACGTGTTGACAGGATGGTTGTTATCATCAGCCCCAGAGGCAGACACGTGCAAATGATTTAGTAGAGTTTTTTTTTTTTACATTTTTGAGACCTTGTCAATTGAAAACGCAGGGCTACCATGGTGGCAGACGCTGTCCTTGATGTTTGTTAGGGTTTTATTATCGCTATTAATAGCGTCTGCCAAGCGTGCAAATAATTTATTTTTTTTAAATCATAAAAAAAAATCAAAAATTAATATCTACAAAAGTCAGCGCCCTAGATGTCTGCCTCTTCGATTTTACGTGTTGACAGGATGGTTGTTATCATCAGCCCCAGAGGCAGACACGTGAAAATGATTTAGTAGAGTTTTTTTTTTTACATTTTTGAAACCTTGTCAAATGTAAACGCAGGGTTACCATATTGGCAGACGCGGTCCTTAATGTTTGTTAGGGTATTATTATCGCTATTAATAGCGTCTGCCAAGCGTGCTTATTATTTAGAAATTTTGCTCGCCACCTCCCTAATTAAACACCACCACAAAAACCGTTAAACCTGGTTTAAATAGACAGATTTATTTCACATCAACACGATATGGTTGTGAGGTGGAGCCCTTAAAATTAACGCGAAACGAAAATTCCGTTAACAAGTTTTTGATGAAAATCGAAATTTTCATCAAAAACTTGTTAGGGAAAGCTGGAATTGATACAAAATGTTCTCAATTGAAATGTGATGCTCGCTGAATCGGGTTATGGCGGGAAGTCTGAAAGCTTCAACAATAATATCAAGTAGCTTGGTGTAGGTTCATGCCTAACTAAATAAGTTTTCTCTGCTTTTGATTTTGACCCTTTATAAATGCGGAAAAATAATTATACAAACTATAAGTTATATATATACCCTGCTTAAAACCCCTCATGTTCACGCACTGCATGCCTTTCATATTTATACGAAAAATGATAACAACTAATAAATGTCGTGTTTTAGTCTTAAACGATAAGGCAATTTAACACTTAATTATCGTTATGAACGTATTTTTGTAAATAAGAAAGTATATTACTAATCCATCTTGGCCGCTTTTTGTTAACTTGCTCTTGATATTGTATTTTGATTTTTGTTAGGTATCATTTTATGATTGTTTGCTTATTTGTATAAATAAGGGTAATCCGTAAACCCTTTCCGTTACAACAACTGGTTTAAATTACCTTACCCTCGATCGCTTAAGGTAAGATAACTAAAGGTATACAGACCACACATAAATAAAAGATTTGTAAGGAGTTTCTTTAAGAAGACCCTTCCTTCATGCCCTATTCTCAGTTACTAATGGATTGGAAATCGGCATACGTTTTTGATGTGGATAAATTGATCCGCCATGTTTATAGGTAACAAAGTTTGTTTTTACCCTTTTTTACCTTTTGGCCCTTAGTGCAAAATCTATGATGGGGCGTAAACGACTGCCCAACTGACTGCAGGTAGTGAGCAACCGTTAACTTCATTTCATTCATGACAAGAAAATGCATAAAACTACTTACCTACATTAAGGTATATTTCGACACCTTACTGCACGAAGCAGCATTATAACATATTGAAACGACAGCAGCAAATGAAGCGACGTTTTCAATTTGATCCTTATGGTCATTAGTTTATTTTTTGAGCCTACTGTCTTCTAAACAAACTATGAACGTGATCTTCGTCGAGAGTGCGACCAAATGTCTCCTGCAGCTGCAAAAATGCTGCATTTATATCAATACTGATGCATTTACATACATGTAGTCTGTTGTTGCTTCGTGAGATCATTTATCAAATTCAAAGTAGGGAAGTATAAAAAGATTTTGGCGTGATGGATTCAACGAAGAAGATTATTCAAATTTAAAATGCTCTGAATATGTACTTAGTTCAAGGAAAGTACGAAAACATATCTAATTAAATCTTCGTTCGTATTATTTCTCATACTTAAGTCAATAATTTTATATAGGTACTTAATAATAAAGGTGTCAGAGTTGCCTCAATTCAAAACCTTTTATTTAATTTTTCTACTTCTAAATTAAAACTCTTCAAACATTGAAGTGGTTGTTAAGATAAACAACGATTTTAATCTTCTCTAATGGAAACATCATCTTAGGAGGCTCAAAATTATTAAGGCTTGGTGCTTCAAAAATTTGTGTTTTTGAAATTTTTTTAAACAATCTGAGACATACAAAATTGATGTCTTCATTCTGAAAAAAATATATGTGTTAGTTAAGGATCTAATCTAGTCATCATACTAAAGGGAAACAGGATCTAATTAATTTTAGTTGATAGAAAAAAATCTCAAAGTTACCCCTTTTTGTTCCGTTTTTACCATTTTATTTTTAAACCGCTGATTGTTTTTATTTGATTTTTGGAATGAAAATTGCTGACCTTAAATTTTAGACATACTACTATAGTAAGAATTTTTAAGTTTAACGAAAAGACAAAAAACCAGCAAAAACTAAAAAAAAACATCGTTTTCGCGCGGTCCGATGCCATGCCGCGCCGCTCCCTACCCCGTCAGTACCCTTGTGGCCACGGCCGAGGCCGGTTCTGTGTCAAATTTTTGTTTTCGCGCTCTCGTATTTCGTTTTATTTTTATTCAAATGTAAACAAATTTTGACAACAGATGTCAAAACAATGAACCATAACATCTGATTAGGATCTGTATGGAGCTGAAAGAAACCAATTTTGATACCGATATTACATTTATAAAACCGTCGCATTACAAACTTACCTTTTTTATTCCCACAAATAAAACTTAAATCATAGGGTACTTATATAGTTATATCATATCTTTGTTAGTTCTGTGGCGCCGATAACACAATATTAATATTACATTAGCACAATATTACGTGGTATACTTACTCAAATTACTTGAGGAAGGCAGTAATTTATGTGTTAATAGAAAATGTTTCCTTTTTATTTAACGCTTTTCGGTTTTTTCGGCTGTTTAATTTTTTGATGAAAAGATTTTATTTTTTGCTTTTCAGTTTAATTTTTATGGAATCCCCCCCCCCTCACTTCAAGGTTCACCTTCACCTCAAATCACCCTCCAAACGCTGGTCTCACACCCCTGAAGGTGGTCAGACGACCTGGTAAAGGTTGCGGCCTATGTCCAGCAGTGGACGCTATCGAGATCGGCTGCTTAAAATCAAAACCTAGTAACTCGTTTTAACAAAAATGTTCAGGAGAGCCAAAAAACGGGTCGACCACTTTAATTCGTTGCCCCGAAGAAACCAGACGCAATAGCGATTTCGGTGTTTGACCAAAAGTTTGACTATATTGTTGACTATAGTCACACTTAAATCGATCCCACTATTTTTTTTTTTTTTTAATTTACCCAAATATGACAATGAAAAAAATTTTGAAATACAATCTCTGAGTTAATTCTCTACTTTTTAAAGCATTTTATATTTTTAGTTGTACGTTTCGAATGAAAAATGTTATTTTTTGAAGTGCATTCATTTAAAAGTTATACAAATGATTTATTTGTGGCAGAATTAAGTTTTGTTTACGATTTGGTTACGACTCGTGGTTAATTCAGCCAAATTTGTATACTGTTTTTGTAACTTACTAAATTCCATCAAAGTTTGATTGATTTTATAATCGGCGCCAAATTCAAAACATAGTAAGTCAGCTTTCAAATTCATAACCTAGTAAGTCGGTTGAGTTGCTAGGTTTTTTTATTTGTAATCCGACATGCGCTATGTTAAGAATATGTACTTTATGGAAATTTCAATAACTTTTCCAAATTGGGTAGACTTGCTAAATTTTATTTTTAAAATTACGTAAGAAACTGGGTGTTTTAAGGTTCATATCAAATCTATACCGCCTAGTAAGTCGAAAAATGACAAAAACGGTTTTTTTGCAAAAACACCGTTACTAGGTTTTGAATTTGGGCAGCCGAGATGATGATGATGATTATTATTATATTAGTCGGCGAGGCGCTTCTCCAGAAGTCCCCCAGAGTCCTCCAGAAGAAGGCAGGTAGTCGCCACTTACAATGGAACTGGTGGGGCGAGTGTTGAAAATTTTGCGGTTTTTGTAATCCAATCGTCGTAGGTCGCCAATTTAGAGAACTCCTATGTCCGCCCGCTTGCAGTAGAAATAACTCCAGAGGTTGAAGAAGGGATGATATATTTACACATGGTTAGGTACACTATTTACAAGAAAATGAATGCATGTTAATGTGTACAGCGGCTGAGATGTACTGCCTAGTTAACAAAAGTCTTTTTGAAAGGTAACAATGTCAATTTTAAAATCTTCTTCTATAAATTAAAAAGTAACAGGCCTTAGGGTGTGATTTTAGTTCCAAATAAAAAAAGTTATCAACTCAAACTATATCGTTATTTGTTTAAAATTAAAACAACCAGTGGTGTTTTATTTATATTGAGAAAACACTACAAAAAGGGTTTACTTTGATATTTATTTCTACAGAGTGAAATTCATTACATCTTGTTACTTTTTAATAACTTGTCTAAACTAAATCCTACATCTATATTTTTCAGAATTAAGAGATCTGTTTTATATTTCTCAGATGGTTTAAAAAAAACTCGTTATTACAAATACCTTACCTAAACGCAAATTCTTGTTAGCTGAAACGAAAATCGGAAAGAAAAATTGTGCGGTAGGTATAAACATCTCGATTTAACTTCGGCTTGTATGAAAAGTAATAAAATTTGAAACTGCCGCGACATTTCGCATTTCGACGCGCGCATGTCACAGCTGCGAGGGTGGGGGACCCTCATACCTAATTAGGTAAGAAGCTTCAAAGTACGGAGTCTTAAAGAGTTAAATTAAGTGGCTAGATTTGTTTTTATTTTTTCTCTGTTAGATCAAAAATTTGAGTAACGTTACCGAAAAGTTGTTAGTTCGATGTACAGTTTGGCTCTACAGAAGAAATTAGTAAAAGCTGGTAGTAGAACTCTACATTTTAATCTTGAGAATAGTGTCAGATATAAGCGAACGTGCTTTTTAAAATCAGTAGGTATTACAGATTGATATCGAGAGAAACATCGGCTTTTATGAAAACTCTGAAGAAAGACCGAAACAGACTGCGCATGAGATATGTTGGGTTGGCTGGGATAATGATGTTTTGTTAGTAATTTATTTATCATTAATATTTTTGATCACTGACCGTTTTTAGAGGCAAAGGCCGCCTTGCAGCATCTAGCCTAACTCTAGCTCTATGTTATGTTAATTTGAGAATTGGTGTCTCCTTTTGCTTTTCATTCTTAGATTCTAAGTAAGTTAGTGCCTAAGTTAGAAATCAATTGTTATCCAGATGAGCCCTCGGCTTGAAGCCTGAGCCTGAAGAAGCCTTATAAAGGTCCACGACCTTTTACTTTCATCGCTCCCTCGAAGTTCTCAACAATGTTAGCATAAATTGATGTGCAGTTTCAAGTGGGAATTGGCCAGTTCCTCTTTGCACTACCTACCTAAAGTCTCATGTTTGGGGGTTGGTTTCTGTAAGTAAATTTATTTTCAACAAAATACGTTTATTTCTGTAAGTTCAGTGGCTAGAGTGCCACTTTGGATGGCGTAACAGTTTTGACTATGGTCTCATGTGCCCTAGACTGTAATACCAAAGAACAAGAGCTATTTTGCAATACAGAAAAACCGGAATTTTAACGCCGTCCTAGACCGCCACTGTATCTATCTAGTCTTTAGAATACCTTTGACTTAATTATTTTTAACCCTGTTTCAAATTAGATTTAGTAAGTAGGTATAGAATTGACATCAACAAATCTCTGTTCCATACAAAGCAAACTTTGCCAGTGAATGCACCACCGACAAGACGCATCGCAATCCGCATCGTGTTTGCTTTGTCTAGAACAAACTGACTCAACAAGATGTTGAATATGGTTTTTATTGTTTCCACTCTATCCTTTTGTTTATATTGTACACTATCCGTTTAAATAAATAACTTGTAAGTACATACAGGTAGAGATATTATATATGTACTATGTAAAGTCGGTAAACTGTCCGTACTACCAATACTTATTCAATCATTGCTCAGGATTAATAGCTTAAATATGATTTTAGTATGAATTGATTCAAGTCAATTAATCATCTCAACTTGTGTTTTGGACCGAAGACAATCAGGAACTCGGAGTTATGAAGAATCACGCACCAGAAACCTGTTGAATTGGAGATCAAGATAAGGAAATGGCGTTGGATAGGCCACACACTGAGGAGGCCAGACAACTATCTGTCGAAGATAGCCCTAAAATGGACCCACAAGGACGTTGCAGAGTCGGTCGCCCCAAGCAGACCTGGTGCCGCGCGGTGGAACAAGAGGCTCCCATACTCGGAGCACCGTGGGGCGAGATTGAGGAGGTTGCCCAAGACAGGAGCTTTACTGAGAGCCCTATGTCCCTGATGCGGGATAGAGGACATCATCATCATCATCATCAAACATCTCAACTTTATTAAATACTTGAAAACAGCTCGATTAACAGAGATCAACAAATTTTCAGTCGCCCCCTGAAAAACAGTGTAAGTAAGTATAGGTAATTAAGCGGTATAAGTACCTAAGTATGTACTTTTTAAACCGAGTAAACCAGAAATACCGCTGCTCTTATTTAGCATTTAGACCCAGACTTATAATAGAAGCAAATGGGCTACGTCACAAAAGTGGCTAAATTTACTTTGCGTCGTCGTCTTCGTCGGCCCACAATGGTGTCTCTGCAAATACTTGACAATCACGAGGGTGACAAAATAATTGTCCACTAACGTGAGTCAGCCCTAACTCTCAGGGCTGTCATAAATGCCCACAAATGAGAATTATTAAAATTACCTCATCACGTGAGAAGTTGGATTAAATGGTACAGTGGCGGACTAGGAGGCCGTAACAGTTTTGTGTATGGTTTCGTCAGCCCTAGACTGTATTGCCAAAGAACAAGAGCTATTTTTTAATACAGAAAAACTGGAAGTGTTACGCCGACCGTGTCCGCCACTGTACCCTACATCTAATCAACGGTCCTTTCTAATTGGATTTTACTTATTATCTTTAAAGTTTTATGTCTTTTACTAGTGCAGTGGTAGTCTAGGAGGCTGTAACAGATTTGTCTATGGTTTCGTCAGCAATATACTGTATTGCCAAAGCACAAGAGCTATTTTGCAATACAGAAAACCCGGAAGTGTTACGGCGACCTCGACCGCCGCCATTACTCTTTCTCTAGATTTTTTAAAGGAATAATATACTACTTGAAGAATCAAACAACTTTTAGTTAAATTTAAAATTTGTAAGTCAGTGATAAATAGAGAAAATCGCTTTTGAGCGATAAGGCCGCCCATTGCATGCAAATTCAATTAGTTTGTAATACCCTGAATTTATTAATGTACTTTTGTATCTTACTTTGTGTGCAATAAAGTGTTTTCTATTCTATTTTATTCTATAGAGGAGATCAATGATTTAGGTCCATTTGATTTGCCCTATTCCCTTTTTTTAAGTTTTACCGCATGCGGCGCGCGACTGTGTTTTATGATTTATCAGTTTGCCAACCGGCCGCAACCCTGGCACACCTGGCAATATCGCTGATTCTATCAGAGTTTTATCTCAGCAAATATTGGACCGACCGGCCCAAACTAATTCATGTGCTACGTGACGCATTAGCGGATTATTTATTTTCATATTTTGCCGTTTCTCTTTCTATTGTTTTGTTTACCTACCTACCTTTATAAGTATACGTAGGTATCTCTCTTGGAAAAGATTATCGGTAGAGTGTGGTTGCGGTAATATTTTTCTCAAAATAAATTTATTAACATATTAGTCGAACCGGCGAACTTCTTACCGCCTAACCTATTACTATTTTGTTCATTTTAAAAATCTACCTCTTGCATCACTTCTACTTAATTAAAAAAAACCGCATCAAAATCCGTTGCATAGTTTTAAAGATTTAAGCATATAGCGACAGACAGACGCGGAAAGCGTCTTTCGGTTTCGGACTACGAAAAACATTTCAAAATCTAATATTCTCGAGTTATAGCGAGACAAACGAACAGCAATTCAATTTTATAAACAGAAAGATAGAGTCCGCGCCAGCTCCAGCTAAGTCTGCGCGCGACTGGGGGCGAAACTGTCTACGTACTTGGGGGTACGTCAACCGCCAAACAACATTGACTGACGGCTTGCTAGTCGCTCTTCTAGGGTAGAAATCATGTAGAAATGTACAAAATAATAACTCAAATTTAAAAATTTAATTACCCCCGACCCAGTCAGACCCCTCATCAACTTAAGTAGAACTAGAGCTAATCATCTTAAAAATATCATGGTTTCCTTAACATATACTTTCAATATCATTAAAGTAACACTGTACCATATTTTTAATTGATAGGACAAAGGTCCTGGTTATCTTACCAAATACTTTCTATATCATAGATGTAACATGGTACCAAATTTCAACTCGATCGGACATAAGGAAGCTAGTTAGATCCTCTCATCCATTATTCAAGAGCTGATCATCTTCAAACGGCAGATCAGGTCATGGTTACCTTACCAAATACTTTCTATATCATAGATGTAACTTGGTACCAAATTTCAACTCGATCGGACATAAGGAAGCTAGTTAGATCCTCTCATCCATTATTCAAGAGCTGATCATCTTCAAACCGCCGATCAGATCTTCATCAGACATGGCTAAGAACACTCGGCCTGAAATTATCTATGATACAAAAAAAACTAAACGAAAATCGGTTCAGCCGTTTGGGCTCTACGATGCCACAGACAGATACACAGACAGACAGACAGATACACACGTTAAAATTATAACACCCCTCTGAATTTTTCTTTCGGGGGTTAAAAATAGAACAGAAAGTAAGTTAAAAATTTATTATTTAACTAATAAGTGTGATCATCTAAAGAAGGGCTATTTATAAGTACTTAAAAATGCTTTCTCAGTAGGTAATTTGCAAAATGTTTCTTGCTTCTTGTCCTACTTTTTTTTTTAGTGACAAGTCTTTTAGTACACTTCATATGAATTCTATAGGATTGAGATCGCAATGATAAGGTCGTGTACTTACTTTATGACCATTTTTTTTCAAGCATCATGTCAGCTTATGTAATAAACTAGAGGCTGCCCGCGGATTCACCCTCGCAGATTGCTCATAAACACCACCAAAATCCCGGTTTTTTTCGTTCCCATAGGAATTTCAGGAAATTATTTCTTAGTGCTCCCCTACACTTCCCAAGGAACCCACGTGCAAAATTTCAGCCCGCCAGTAGTTTCGGATCTGCGTTGTCTGTCTGTCAGTCAGTATCGGAAGAGTTTTTCGAATAGACGTTAAGATTAACAAAACTTCAATAAATACGTATTGCGCGTAGAAACAATGAGGGGCGCGTAGAAACAAAGTGACAGAGATGAAAACAAAGTTTCATAATGAGCCCGTAGATGGCAGTGTCACAGCGATATCAGAGAGATGGGAGATCTATTTATTGACTGACTCTTTGGATTGGACTGGCAGAGCGCCATCTGATAGCGGCGTAATAAAACTTGTTTTTTTTCTTCTGAGCTGTCAAATTTAAAACTTGATTTTATCCATGATTTTATCAGAGACATGGTCTAGGGCTCTAAGGTTTGAACATTACGAAAGAGGATTCAAAAATGTTTTTCGCACCTTATCATCAATACATAGTATAAAACAAAGTCGCTTCCCGCGTCTGTCCCTATGTATGCTTATATCTTTAAAACTATGCAACGGATTTTGATGCGGTTTTCTTTAATAGATAGAGTGATTCAAGAGGAAGGTTTATAAGTATAATACATGCACAAAATAGTAAATAGGTTAGGCGGTACGAAGCTCGCCGGGTCGACTAGTTATATAATATGAAACACACTATATTTATATTTAAGGCGGTAACTCACGGTATGGCGCGAAATTCAAATTTTTTCACGTTTTTTTTTATTATTTTGGCGAAAGTATTAATTTTTAATAAAGTCTAAATTAATTCGCGTACTTACGTAGAAACCTATCTCCCACATTGTGATATATTATAGTTTTTGAAAGATAGAGCTACCGATTTTGTGTATATTCAAGGAACTTGATTTTTGGCCTTTTACCCCTTAGACACAAAATAAAATCTGTAGGTCTTTCTTCCAAAAACGTTGTATTACAATGTGGGAGATGTTTTTTTACATAGGCGAATTCATTTAAAATTTATTAAAAATGTATACTTTCGCCAGAATAAATAAAAAACACAAAAAAAAATTGAATTTCGCGCCATACCGAGAGTTACCACCTTAAACCTAATCTAATAGCACCCAGAGAGATGGGAGCTCGCTGTTTGGTAGGTAGAGTGCGTTTCATATTATAATTTCCTTCGGCGCTAGGTTGGTAGAACGTATATCCGGTGCTGCTAGGGTTTGAAGAAATCAAATCACCGAAATCTGGGGACACTACTTCACACAGATTATTTATATTACTTTAATATATTTTACTTTTTATTTTTTTTAGCATTAAATTTGGTTTAAATATAATGAGAGGTTTTTAATGAGTGGTTTTCGAACTGTCACTTTTAGTTACATAGACTGCTATAAGATGGAACTAGCAAACAAGTTCAATGTCAAATTCTATACAAATTCAATCAGTCAGGTCAATCAGATTTGACGTTGAAATTACACCTACATACATTGGCTATACAGTGTCATCTATTAGCATTCTCCTAGAACCATTAAAACTGTCAAAAACTATTTGTCGAAACGAAAAACGAACCCCTCATTTGACAGCTCAGAAGAAAAAAACAAGTTTTGTTAAGCTGCTACCAGATGGCACTCTGCCAGGAGCAATAGGTCAAGCTAAAATGAATGATTGAATAGCTCAAAATAAAACATAAAAATTAAAATTTTACTGAGGCAGTGACGGAGTAGGTGAAATAAAGATTTATACTTGAAAATGATCGAATCCAAAGATTCAGTCAATATTCGATCTCCCATCTTTCTGATATTGCTGTAGACACCGCCATCTACCGTCATATTATGAAACTAATTTTTTTCTTTTCTGTCACTTTGAAAACCCCTCATTACTATATTCATTCTCTGAGGGTAGAAATATTATAAAATAAAATAAAACAGAAAGTGAGTCAAAAAATTATTCTTTTACTTTATGTGTGATCTAGGCTTCAAACGCATAGCCGATTTTTTTCCGAGCGGTTTTTATGTAACATATTGAATCCTATGGAAGTGTCCGCACCAGCGGATAAAAAACCGCGCGGATAAAAATCCGCTGTTACGGTTTTATTTCCGCGCGAAAAAATTTCGCCTGAGCGTTCAGGGCCTATGAATAAGGTTGAAAATGAAATAACAACTTTTAAAACCGCGCGGAAATAAAACCGCAAAACAGCAGGTTTTTATCCGCGAGGTTATTTTCAGCTCGGATAAAAAACCGCCTGCGCGTTCGGAGGCTACGTTCAAACTAAAACATGGCTTTCATCTGTATCATCGGATTTGTCGTTGTCGCTATCAACTGCACTATCTTAAGATTATGCTTTCATTTGATTAGGTATTTTAACTTTGTTTTTTTTTTCACGTGTTTGCAATACTTTTTCTTGAAGCGTGGCGGCGGTTTCCAACCTTTCTGTCTTTTCGACTCTTCAGCAGTTATACTTACTCTGAAGTCTGAACGAGTGTTGAACTCTGCGGCGGTAGCATGACGGACAATTGGTCGAATTTCTCGTATCTATCTGTCACTTTTGACGATCATCTCCATACATTTTCCCGCATTTATTATTATTATTATTGAAATGTCAAAAGCGATTTAAAAGTGACAGAAAGTTTCGACAAATGGTCCGTCATGCTGCGAGGGCTGAATCCTGTTTTGTGGAATTTGATTTGGCTGTTTGGGTATTTGTTATCGCCTGCCCAGAATGAAGTGAATAAAAAAACAACGTCTATGTCTATGGCTGCTTTATTGTGTTCCTAAGTTCCTAATGGCTGTTTGCCTCAAGCCGAAAATGGCGGGACCCGGGGACCACATGTTCTGTGTTGTCATCTCCGGTCTGAAGTTAGACGCAGGGATACTGATGTGGTTTCAAAATTCAAATTTGATTGAAATGAAGTAAGGTGAGAAAGAAATTATATTAGGTACATGGCCTCGAGTGAATGTTGATCCTTTCCAAAAAAATTTTTTTTGTAAAAACACTGTTTACCTTAGTTGAATACAAAAGTGATTATCGTGATGGTGCTCCTAATTAGGCAATGGATGTGATAAATACGGTAAGCAAAATGTGTATTCAGTAATATCATTTAATTTTGTTTGGCTTTTGTTTCTTGTTTTGGAGATATTGAAACTAGCCATTACATTAGAAAAAATCTCTTTCCAGAAATTTTGTGCACGTGGAAGGTAAGTGGCTATAGTGTTTCTGAGCGGATGGGGCTATAAATCAGGTTTTCAAGCTAAGTTAATGCCAGCTAGCTGATTTATCGATAATAACTGGCACCCGGCAACTAACCCGAGCGTTGTTACGCCATCTTATCCTCGAAAATGATCCGCATATTTTCAGTTTTGTGATAACAAAAAGGACAATCTGGCGCTGATATTCATGCTTTGTTGAAAAGGAAATTCGATGGATATTATTTGTTGCATCGCTGATAGGTATGGCATTTTCACATTTTGCTTTCATTGCATTTCATCATGACATGACCAGCGCAACCACACAACCACATGTACTCTACTAATTGTTATTGTTTTAATCCCGAAGGTTTTCTTGTATTTTTGCATGCTGATGAGTTATGGGAAAACCGTATTCTGCATAATTTACACTTGGTCTACATACAGGAGAATATTGTGGTAGGACTACATTCCTAACCTATAAATTTGACAATCAAGATCAAGGAGTCCAATGTTCACATCAAGCTGTGTTAATGCCTGATTTCTATTATTATAAATTTAACTTGAATCTTTTACAAGTCAATAAGTAGGTAGGTACCAAAAATTTTTCACAAAAACCTTATACCCACCAAGAATTCTTACTTTTATGCTCGCCTTGAATAATTACTATAACACAAAATTTATTAATTACTGCTAACAATTCTCCTAAAGCATTTATAAACATTCTATAGAGGTAAAAAGAAAAAGCTAATGACATAACAAAGCAAATACCTGCTAGCATAATATTACGAGCTTAAGTATAGATTAAAGTACAGTAAAGTAAAAAAATATTTATTCAATATAGGATACAAGATATTGCTTACTGAAAGTCAATGAGACTAATCAAATTTATATTGATAACTTATTTGGTAAAGTATCCTATAACTACTAGAGGCAAGGGGGCCAAGTTTCTTAAATAAAAACGAGTGACTCGTAATTGTCTTGTAAGCGATTTCGTTCACCATTGCCGCTTTAACATAGGTAATTTCTGTTGCATGCTCAAAGAAAACAGCAATGGTTAACTAAGTCACTAACAAGACAATTACGAGTCACTCATTTTTAGTTAAGAAACTTGGCCCCAAGGTTTTCAGGGTGCCCACCAATTTGCCTTGCCTTACAATAATTCAAACTAAATCACACCAGTGGGCATTATAGATATTTTTGGTGTTGTAATACTATTTTATGTATGCTTTGCTTCTTTTTTTTTTTAAGATTAGTTGTAGATAGAACAATATAATATGCAGTTACATTTTGGTGTAATTTATTATATTGATCACAATAAACATCATTGTTACAAGTGATATTTGTTACTTCTAGATAAACTAACTTTAAATAAAATGATATTGTTAGTTTTAATTCAATTAATGGTTATGAAATTTATGGATTATTTATTTATGGAATTTTTTAAATCAGCCTCAGTATATGCCCAATTATGATCTCATAAATAAAATGAAATTTTTTACTAGGATGTCTTCAGTGATTGACAGATAGATTTCAGTGATTGCTTTTTGTTTAATGCATTCTTTCGTTTAAAAGTAACCCCATTGAGTAAAAAAGTAAAAATTTACAAGTTAAAGTAAACAACATTTTGGCCTTGTGCTGAGTGCTAACTGCTAACAATACATGCTGGTTGATATTGTCACTATTGAGTAAGCATTCAGTAATCATTTGTATGCTATTTTATAGTAATTAAAATAATGCAGTTTTCTGTTGCTCAATCAAGATATACAAGTAGTGTGGTGATAAAAAGGCAATTTCTCATCCTAAAATTGCTATACATTATTACTTATCCTTTTGTACCATAGAAAAAAAAACTTTAAATCAGAGAGCCATTTCAGTATGTAATGTTTTTTGAAATAAATTTCACTTGATGATACATTGTGTATATTTTAAAATGCCCATTAACACACTAGATTACCTCAAGTCACCTTTCAAACTAAAAAAATACTAGATAAAACTTAGTTTATCTGTTTTTTTTCAGAAACAAATATAAGAATAAGCAATCATAAAACTGTATTTGCCAAATAAAACAACAGAGTGATATTTTTGCATAGCACACAAGTCAATATTACCTTAGTCCATGTTAAATGTTGCATGCAGGGATGGAATGTTAGTGGTTAAGACATAAGTAAAGATGTGTGCGTGTTTCAGGTATATGAGTTCCTTGACTTGTCAGATGTGAAGGGCAGTGAGCTGAGCAGCCTTCAGTACGCACTGCAGGACTACGGTCGCTCTGAGGCCAACGGGGATTGGGCAGCTCCAACGTTGGGTGAGAATTTTTACTAATATTATCAAGTGTCGCAATGACAATATTTTTAAGTATTGTTTATTTAAATTTTTATCAAAAAAAGGTCTCTTGCCAGATTCCGAGTGACACAATTCTACCTCATAAAAATAACTTGCCGCCTCCTTGTCTCATATGTGTTTATTGTTTATTTTTTTTTCGTTCTCTGACCATGATGGTGTAGGCTTGTGTTAGTCGCGTGGTCAGAAGAGAGTACTAACTGTATTAGTGTACCAAGCCTATCGCCCTAATACCACGTGTATGGTATCAGATCTGTCATCGTGTTCATCGAGCGGCGCGGGCCCGTCGACCGTGTCCACCGTGTCAAGCAGCGTGGACAGCGTGGGCGAGTGCGACATGGCGGCCCACTCGCCCGCGCGCGCCGCCCCCGTCCCTCCGCCGCCCTACGCGCCGCCGCCGCCGCCCTACGCGCCGCCGCCGCCCGCCCAGTGGCCCGTCGCGCCGCCCAACGTCTACGTCAGCCAGGTCAGGACTCCACAGGTCACTCGATGCTTTGTTAAACAGACGGCGCTAAAGCGTCGACTTGTAATGTACTATGACAGAAAACGTCCGGCGTCAGAGCGTCCTAGCATCGGTTACAATTAACCCTACGTGTTTTTTAGGTATTTTTAAAGCGCTGAGCAACTTTGTGTCTTATTTAGTATGAATTATGTTTTTTTTCTTCTATTATTATATAATTAACTAATCGACCCGGCGAACTTCGTACCGCCTAACCTATTGGTATTTTGTGCATGTATTGTACTTATAAACCTTCCTCTTGAATCATTCTGTCTATTAAAAAAACTGCATCAAAATCCGTTGCATAATTTTAAAGATCTAAGCATAACATAGGGACAGGCGCGGAAAACGACTTTATTTTATAACTATGTATTGATGAGTGATGTATCTATTACAACGTAAGTATTGTTTGCCAGGTCACCGCCAATGTGAACGTGCACGGCTACATGGGCCAGTATTACCAGCCGCAGCCGCAGTACCCGCCGCAGACGGCCGAGCGCGCGCCGAGGCCACACAGAAGAGACAGAAGAGGGGGGAAAAGGCCTCAGTCTCCTCCTCAGCAACAACCTCCGCCCTACTATGTCCAGTATCCACACTACTACCCGCCTGCGCAGGCGCAAGGAGCCCCTCTCTACCACCTGCCAATGTACCAGCCGTTGGTATACGGGCCGTATGCCTACCCTCCGTATTATCAGGATTATCCGATGCCGGTCGAAGGCGCGGAAGGTGAGAAGGGGCCGGAAGAGTATCCTGCGGAAGTGGTGATGGAGCAGGAAGCGGTGGATGCGTACTACGGCGGTGCGCACTACGCGGGGGCGGGCTATGGACCTCCAGTAGAAGGGATAGAATACCTTCCGCCCATGTATTTGCCGCCTCCGCCGCACGTGCCGCCTACGCAGCCTCCGCCGCATTTGCACCAGCCACACCAACCTCACCAGCCACACCAGTTCAACGTCTATGCGAAGAACTTTGTTCACAACCCGAACAAGACATACATACCTCCAGATAAGAGCCAAGAACAGAAGACGCCACCGGCGACAGTATCCGCTGCTCCTGTAGACAGTTTACCGATTAAAGATTTGAAGATTGCCAAAGGACCTGGTAGCCCGAGGCAGACGCCCACTGTTTCAGCTGAACCCAAACCAGTGCTCCCGAGCGACAAAGTTGCTCCGATCCCCAAACCAGAAGCGCCAAAGCCTGCTTGGTCAACTACTGAGACTAAACCTGTAGTAGAACCGACACCAAGCGTGAGCGCCCAGCCGCTAAAGTCATTCCCTCCTACAGTTTCGGCAAATCAAACTGTAGGTACCAGCAAGATAAATCCGCAGCTGCCTAAGATCCCTAAAGGGCCTGCAGCTCCCTTCTCGGGGCACAAGCAGTCTCCGAAGCCGCTGCTTCCTCCAACAGCTGTTCCAGTGCAGCAAACGACGTCGGCCCCTAAGCCACCATTCGGTAACCGTCAGAAACGCGACGGCCCGGTTAACAAGCCGGAGAACGCTGAAGCGGAGAAAGTAGCAACGCCAACTGAGCATAAACGCGAGTTGCTTCCGCCCAGCAAGGCGCCGATGCCTATTTCGATAACGCTTCATTCGCAAGGGCAAGCAGTGATAGTGTCGAACAAGCCTCCGTTCGGGCACTCTCGTAAGTCGGTGCCTGAGCCGGCGCCGGCGCCGCAGCCGCCGCCGCCCGCGCCCACCGCGTCCGACTTCCCGCCGCCGCCCACTCCTCGGAACAGGGGAGACGCGCCGCCGCCCGCCGTCACGCCGCAACCACAGCCCGCTTCGGGGAAATCCTGGGCTAGCTTGTTCAACAAGTCCTCGAATTTGACCAGCATCGCGCCTAGTGTCCCCGTTCCGGCTCCCGTTCCAACTCCGGCCCCGGCCCCGGCTCCGGTCCCAGTAGAGGAACCACCGAGTCCGACCAATGTGAGCCCGCCAGCCCCCAAACCAGTCGCTAAAGTACCGCCATTCGACGCGTCGCCTTCACAACAGACTGTCGAAAAAAGTCCCCCATTGCCCCGCACTAGTACTACAGTAGCGCCAACTATCTCATACTCCGAAAAAGCTATTTCGTACTCTGAAAAGACGATTTCATATTCTGAGAAAGCTATTTCGTACTCGGAAAAAACTTCAGTGAATGCTGTGAGCAGTGCAGCTACGGTCAAGCCGGCGTCTCCGAGCCAAAGTGTACCGGAAGTAAAAGAGGTTCCGCCCGTGGTCAAAGAAGCTACGCCATCGCTTCCCATCCAGCCTTCGCCGTTCGCCGATGATCCCAATTCTTATAGGATGGGAGGTAAGTTCAATAAAAATCTAGATTATTTGTGTGTTTATTGGTTTACTTACTGAGTTTTACAATGATGTTCATTTATTTTTCGTCTCCGACAAGTGTGTAACACTGCTGCGGACAAACCATTCTGAGTTACTAACGCTTTAATTCTAGCCTTCCCATCAAAAAGGATATATTTTCACCGCCATAATTTTTGTAATTTCAGAGTTCCTGTCGAAGTATCAACTGGACCATCGCTCGGTGGCGCTGATGCCGCGCGGTTTGACAAACAGGTCGAACTATTGCTACGTGAACTCTATCCTGCAGGCGCTGATCGCCTGCCCGCCCTTCTACAATATGCTGAAGGCTTTGCCTTATCAGACTCGACGAGGCAAGTCGAGCACGCCTGTTATTGATGCTATGTAAGTATAAATTTTTTTTACCTTGTTTTTTAACATTTAAATTTATCTCTTCAATAACGTCATTTTTTTGTTATAAAGCGAAAATACCAGACAACTAAGGCTTCAAATCAAACGCACAGGCGGATTTTTTCCGCGAGGTTTTTATGTAATATATTGAATGCTATGGAAGTGTCCGCCCCAGCGGATGAAAAACCGCGCGGATAAAAATCCGCTGTTGCTATTTTATTTCCGCGTGGATAAAAATTCGCCTGTACTTTCGGTGCCTATGAATAGGGTTGAAAATGAAGTAACAACCAATCCAACCGCACGGAAATAAAACAGCAACAATTCCGCGTGGATAAAAATCCGCCTGTGCGTTCGAAGCCTAAATCGAATGATGCTAAAATTATTTTTCGTCTCTCAATACCATTATGTGGACACAATAAAACTGACTATCTTCACATTTACTTAACCCATTTTCCTAACCCTACAGCCACTGTAATCAATTTCAACCCATTACAGGGTGGAGTTATGCTACGAGTTCACACTTCTGCCTCCAAACGCTCGAGTTGCAAGAACTCGAGGTACTGAAGGGACTGCTGGAGCCCTGCCAATACAGACCGGGCCCCCATTAGACCCTTCAGCAGGACAAAAGGTCCTCAGGGCCCTGAGACCCTTCCCTGGGTCCCAGGAGGGTAGGCAGGAAGATGCTGAAGAATTTCTCAGTTGCCTCTTGAACGGATTGAATGATGAGATGGTTGAGGTAAGTGTCATTGTTTTTATCAGGTTTTGTTGGCGATATGTGTGCTGCTCTCTTGGAACTAAGAAAGTCATTGAATCACACGAGCAGGTTTCCAGACTTTTTTTTTCATACACCAATAGATAGCTGTTTCCGATGGACCCATTGTAGTTGAATACTTTTTCTCCATATTCCCTGAGTCTGTCAAAATTTTTCAAGTTTTGTCAACTTTACCTCTGTCAACCTAGGAGTGCACTTGCCCCTGTAGGCAAAATTGTTGTTTCTATCTTTTCTACTAGTAAAATAGAAAAAAAATTATGGTGGCATCGCAGTCACGTGACCATTGCGTCTTGCAAACTGTCATCTCCATACATTGTTTTTACATTTAGAGTAGAAACGATAAAATATCAAACCTTGTCTAGGTGGGAACTATTGATTTAGGGTCACAAAATTTGCGAGTTTAGGTTACCTTGACCATGCTAAAACGTGCTGCATGTTTTCAGTTAATGAAACTAGTGGAGCCGGAGGAGGCGAAGGAGGGGACTCCCAACGGAGCCGAGCCCGAGCCCGAGCCCGTCGAGGAGGAGGACGACGATGATGAATGGAAGGTAATTACATTGCTCAACAAACATGTGTTATGTATGGAATTTGGATACAAATCTGGACCTACCCAGCTAACTCAACTCTAAATATAGATAGAATGATCAATCTTTTTTCTTTAGAGGGACTTTTTATTGCAATTGCAATCAATCAAAATAATTTAAATTTTCTTAAATTAATACATTGATTGCAATAAGCGGCCTTATCGCTTAAGGCTAAAATATACTAGGTGATTGATTGATAGCTTTGTCTATAAGCTAACTGTGCAGAGTGAGTGGAAATGTGGCCTTAACCGGGTTCTTACAAGTCTATTGAAAGTATAAAGATAGTATTTTGATAATGGCTATAAAAAAGTTAAATAGAAGCCCGTGGTAACATGATAATAATGATTGGTGATCTGAGACCAAATAATATGTGAGTGGCGACTTCGCACAAGAAGACGCAAAGTAGGCAGACTACCTGGTAATGTTTG